>CM044007.1:20274577-20697077 GCA_024085815.1 Flaveria linearis | reverse complement strand
TATTTAACCACTAGCTTTGACAGTTTTTATAACTGTCACAAACAAGATTGACATTCCTCTATATCTATGGCACAACTATTAACTAACCTAAAAGTCTATATTATATTCTAACAGTTGTTACAGCTCCATCCAAAAATAACTAACTTAACAATTAATTCTTTTATTCTAAATATCAGACAACGTATGCATGTCATTCTTTACATTTTTGAAATTCTGATCTAAAATGTCGTAGGTATATGAACAAGCAAGCTATAATTTGAAAAAAAATAATCATAAAATCATATCGTCATTTTTGAAATTCTAGAAGGGTGTCACTATACTAAAGTGTGTGGTATTGAGCCTATATTTGAAAAAAAGCTAGTTCATGAACCCCCACCATCACCATGTGCCCTTATCTCTTCTTCTGTAGCCAAAGGCTCCCAAATGCCAAAGATGTCCTCCACTTTGCCTGCACGACTTTCCCTTGATTTGAATATCCATAAACTCTAAACATACACAAGGCCAGTAGAATAATATCAAGGGTGAAAACTTTGAGTTTAGAGGAGGGTTCTTTTGTTAACTCTATGTTATTGTTATAACTTGCGTTAACCACATCAATCAAAATCATTATTATTTTTTGTTTGACTATAGTATTATTTATTATGCTTATAAAATATTAAGTTCGGATATGTATATAAAAAAATTCACTAGTCTAAAAAAGTTAATAAAATATATATAGGTGTTGTCTTAACTTTTGATGATTACGGATTTACACATATACATAAAAGAACATAAGATTCTATATGCAAAAATTGATTTTCAACAGAAAAATAATAATTTTGATTGATATTGATGGATTAATAGAAATTATAACAATAAAAAAGGGTTAATATAACAAATGATCTCAATCTATATGGTCTGTTTCACTCAATTCATTGACAGATGGACATGCATGCATGCATGTAGAAAACATCCATTGTTGTGGTCCATAATGCTAATTAGCATTATTGGGAGTCGTTCTAATATATATATTAATATTCTGTTTAGAAGATGACGATATCTACTTGATGAAACAAGTTGGATAACTAGGTCGAATATTTTCATAATAATAGAAGCACAGAACTCAACGATAAACATAATTATTTGTGATTATGTTTCAGGGTTCAATAAAGGATGGAAATGAAGAGATGAAAAGAGATCTTAGAAGTCGCGGATTGTGCTTGGTGCCAGTATCGTGTTTAACATATGTTAGTTATGGTTGTGAAAGCATTTGGACGCCCCTATAGCTAAGGAACTCGGCGACATCGCTTGTCATTTACTTCAGTGACGGGTTATGAGAACAACTCAATTATGAAAAAAATTATTTTTTTATGACTTCTAAGGCAGTTGAGTTATATGTATTCTTTGATGCATAAGATTGATGAAATTCGGTAAAACAAACAAACAAACAAACAAACCCACTATATCCCACTCAGAGCAGGGTCTGGGGGTAGGCAGTGGCAAGTCTTTCCTCTATCTGGGTAGGTAGAGAGACCGTTTCCAAAGAGACCCCCGACTCGATAAACAAAAGCAATAACGATAGCAAGACAGCAAATAATATATCATACAGCACACAGCACACAACATACAGTTAAAATCACTAACAGATTAAGAAAAAGATATTGCAAACATCAGAGAAGCAGCGCATTTCACCTATAGAGGGCAGTTGTGGACTGCGTACACCTTAAGCCCCGCACCAAGTCTACATTAACCCTTCTTACCTACAGATCCTACTAAAAGTCCTTAATTTTAATCCTACGCCTCCACTCGCTCCTATCCTCGATCATGTGCTCAGAGAGGTGCAAATGTACCATATCTCGCCTAATTAACTCATCCCAAGTCAACCTAGGTCTTCCTCTACACCTCCTACCCTCTAAGAAGATGTTCTCTACTGCTCTAACGGGTGCTGACATAGGTCTCCTCTTCACATGCCCACACCATCTTAATCTTCCCTCTCGTATTTTATCTGCGATATAAGCCACCTCTAACTTCTGTTGAAACACTTTGTTTCTTATCCGATCCAGTCTTCTGTGTCCGCATATCCACCTCATCATTCGTATTTTCGCTACCTCTATTTGTTTCTCATGCGATTTCTTTATTGCCCAGCAGTCTGTTTCGTATAACATAGCTGGACGAACTGTCACTCTGTATAGTTTTCCATTTAGTTTCGCTGGAAACCTCTTATCACATAGAATCTCTGATGCTGCTCTCCACTTGCACCATCCTGCTTAAACACGGTGAGCTACATCGCTGCATATCTCTCCGTCCTCCTATAGGTACGAGTCCAGGTATTTAAACCTAGTCGTTCTTGGGACCGCCTGTCACACCCCAACCGATGGCGGAAACATCGGGACACGAGAAGTGATAGATTGTTCAAAGACATCATAGAACTATAGTGACAATATATTAAGAATAATTTCATTTCCATTAATCAACGTAACATTACAATGTTTCAAATAAACATACAATAATTTGAAGAAATACAAGTCTAAAACAAACATAATAAAATGATAGATTTGGTGTGTTTCTAAGTCCACCTTATTGAATTTCTTGATAAAGCTTCAAGCATTTCCTGCAACATGTATAAAATATTGGTCAACATATGAATATGTTGGTGAGCATACAAATTTGTATACATAGCATAATAGTGAATAAATCTCAATTCAACATGAGTAAAGTATACTAAAGTTTATACATTGCTAGCATGCAAAGCCAATAATCAAACCAAAGTGTCCACTAGCGTAATCTTAGCATTAAAAATGACCAAGACCGTAAATATTGAATAACTTAACATAGACCCATCATAATAGGGCGGATGTGCTAGTCCTATAGCGCTATACATGTTAAGGGAGGTTTAAATTGCTTGCAAGATAATGTATTCTAGAATGTATTCACAAATAGTATAACAAGTAAGCATATTTGTATGAATTGAGTTTTAGAATAAGTTTGATTGAATGTATGCTTGAGTGTATTTGATAAATGGTACATGTTGCAGCCCAAATAGTGTTAAAATAAAAGGGGTGAAGTATGACTCACGGTTTCGATAGGAAAAGTTCCGAGTCGTGAGTAGATGGATTTGGAGGATTAGACACCGGTTAACCTAACAAGGAAAACGGATTTGTCTTAGACTCGGATTTGAGTACTTGTACGTATGTATATAGAATCATAGAAGTCATGTATCGCCAATGGTGGACCAAAACACAATTCACCAACTAGTGTTGGAGATTCGGATGGTAAAGTTAGTACGTTAGTGTACCCTCCTCGAAGGAGGTCATGAGATACGAAGGTAGGGTAATAATCCACAAACCTTTATAAATACTTACATAATAGTTTAAATGTTTAAAGTATAGATATACTACATATAATATCTCAAGTAATCCGGGTGAGTTATGGTGGGAAAGCCCTACTTGAAGAACCAAAGTTCTTCAAGATTGCCATTTGAACCTTAACATAAGCTTTTCAACATGGTAAAGTTGAATACTTAGTTTGGTTTATCACACTTGTTGTTATGTTAGATTACTTGAGTAATAAAAAGATATAAAGTTAAGTTCAAAACTCATTCATTTCTGGATTTTTACCTTAACTCAAGTCATCCAACAATGAGGTTTGTTGGAGACAAGGTTTGGTTCAAAGAAAATCCAAGTTTGAACAAGGTAAACTCAAGAGCAATAATTTCATAAAGTTTAGCTACTTGGGAACCCATTTTAGGTGCCTCCCCTTAGTGTTTACCATTATAAACCTAAAGGATAGTCCATGGGTTTGTTCCAAGTGGTTTAGTATGTTTTAAAATATGTTTAAAGCTTGTTAAAAGATTAAAAACATCAAGGACAAAAACAAAATAAAAATTCAGCCTTGTAAAACTAGCTTTTGGACCTCATTATAGATGGCTTCCACTCAATGTTGCCAAGGCAAAGTCATTGGGGATAGTCCTAGAGGTGTATCCATGAAGCTAGATGCAAGGTTTAAGTGTTAGAAGCAAGAAAAATGGGTTAGAATGGTGTTCTAACCTTGAAGGTTTTGTGCAGAATTTTTGTGAAGAAGAAGAGAACTTTGAGAGGATTTGAGAGTATTTTGGTGGGATGTGAAGTGTAAAAGTGTTTTGTGGGGGTGGAGGCTTGTTTATAAAGGGAAGGGGTTGGGTTTAATGGGCTTTAATTAGGTTAAAAAAAAGGGAAAATGGGCTTAAGGCCGAGAGGGTTTCGGTTTGACTAGTCAACAAAACTATCAAACTTGTTTTCGCGATTCCCGCTTCGTTATAACTCCGTTTCGTATGCGGTTTTTTCTATGTTCAACATTTTCAGAGTAATTTCATATGGATAAAAGTAATTTAACATTCATGGTACTAAGAATTGGGTTTGGTGCATTGATCTTGATACGGTTCGAGAGTTACGATCACAAACTTGTGTTTGTGTTGAGCTTGGACCATTGGACTTGGTTTCGGGCTTTTTTTTGGGTTATTTTACATGTTTTAAGAACCTTAATTATATTTTAAAGATTTAGGCTTGTTTACAAGTTGGTTGGGTTCGCTCATGAACACCCGGTTACGTATGATTCCGACTGAATTTATATTTACAGCGTGTCGTAAGTATATTTGAATGCATATAACGTTTCTTTTAAGCATGTGTAACATATAAGTATATAGAATAACTTTTAATAATACTTCCATTGATCAAGACTCAAGAGTACAAGGGTATGAATTGATGAATTACAAAGTAAAAGGACTAAAAATGAAACAACAAAAATTATGGGCGTTACAGTCTCCCCTACTTTAGAAAATTTCGTCTTGAAATTTCACTAAGAAGTAGATTCTTAATAAAAAAGGTGCGGGTACTTGGCTTTCATTTGGTCTTCCCGTTCCCAAGTAAATTCAGCACCACGCTTTGCTTCCCAACGTACTTTGACTATAGGAATACGACTACGCTTGAGTTGTTTGATTTCACGGTCTATGATTTCTACGGGTTTCTCAACGAAGTGCATGGTCTCATCAATACGAATCTCATCAATTGGGACATGAAGACTTTCATCAGCTAGACATCTTTTGAGATTTGAGACATGAAATGTTGGATGAACATTGCTAAGCTCTTGCGGTAGGTCAAGTCGATAAGCCACTTTACCCACTCTTTCAAGGATTTTGAAAGGACCTACGTATCGGGGTGTAAGCTTTCCTTTCTTACCAAAACGCACTACTCCCTTCCAAGGAGATACTTTAAGGAGTACGAGATCACCGACTTCAAATTCCATAGGTTTACGTTTTTTGTTAGCATAATCCTTCTGACGGTGTCTTGCTTTGATCATGTTATCACGGATTTGCAAGACCTTATCCGTCGTCTCTTGAATGAGTTCGGGTCCAGTGATTTGTGCCTCACCAATCTCATGCCAACAAATGGGTGATCGACACTTTCGTCATAAAGAGCTTCAAATGGTGCCATTTTGATACTCGAGTGATAACTGTTATTGTACGAAAATTCGGCCAATGGCAAATGTACATCCCAATTTCCACCAAAATCAATGACACACGATCGAAGCATATCTTCGAGGGTTTGGATAGTACGTTCGGATTGACCATCCGTTTGAGGATGAAAAGTCGTACTAAGATTGAGTTGAGTTCCTAAAGCCGATTGAAAAGATCGCCATAGGCGGGAAGTGAAACGACCATCTCGGTCGGAAATGATGTCTAGAGGAATACCATGACGGCTGACGATTTCTGCAGTATAGATACGAGCTAGTTTCTCAACAGAGTAATCTTCACGAATTGGGAGAAAGTGAGCAGCTTTGGTCAATCGGTCAATGATCACCCAAATACTATCATGCCCGGAAGATGTTCGTGGGAGTTTGGTGATGAAATCCATGGCAATACTTTCCCATTTCCACACCGGAATTTCTGGTTGTTCAAGTAATCCAGAAGGACGTTGATGTTCGGCTTTAACTTTTGAACAAGTGAGACACTTAGCCACAAAGAGAGCGATATCCTTCTTCATACCCGGCCACCAATAAGTACGACAAAGATCTTGATACATCTTGTCAGCACCGGGATGAATGGAATATCGTGACTTATGTGATTCATTCATTACAAGAGTACGAAGGTTGTCACGGTTTGGAATCCAAATACGATCGAGGTAATGGAGAATTCCATTAGATTTAGATTCAAGTTGGTCTTCAACACCACATTGCATCTCGTTATACAAACTGTTTTCAACGACCGATGAGTGTTGGGCTTCACGAATACGAGTTTGAATGTCGTTTTGGATTTGAAAGCAACGAGGACGATTGGTTACACAAATGCTTTGAGCATTGACATGACTCTTTCGGCTAAGAGCATCGGCCACGACATTTGCTTTTCCAGGGTGGTAACGAATTTTACAATCATAGTCGTTCAACAATTCAACCCATCGTCGTTGACGCATGTTGAGATCCTTTTGATTAAAGATATGTTGGAGACTCTTATGATCTGTGAATACCACACATTGAGTACCATAAAGGTAGTGCCTCCAAATCTTTAAAGCGAAAACAACAGCTCCGAGTTCAAGATCATGGGTCGTGTAGTTCTTCTCGTGGGTTTTGAGTTGTATTGACGCATAAGCGATAACCTTGCCTCGTTGCATAAGGACGCAACCGAGACCTTGATTTGAAGCGTCACAATAAACCACAAAATCGTCATTTCCATCGGGAAGGGTTAAGATGGGTGCCTCATAGAGCATACGCTTGAGGGTTTGAAAGGATTCCTCTTGTTTAGGACCCCAAATAAAAGGTTTATCTTTTTGGGTCAAAGAGGTGAGAGGTATGGCGATTTTTGAAAAATTAGAGATGAATCGACGGTAGTAACCCGCCAATCCGAGGAAGGAACGTACTTCGGTAGGGGATTTTGGAGCAATCCACCCTTTGACAGCTTTGATTTTGGCAGGATCAACATGAATGCCTTTTTCGCTTACGATGTGACCAAGGAACTAAACTTCTTTCAACCAAAATTCACATTTGGAGAATTTGGCGTATAGCCATTCGGCTCGAAGAAGTTCCAAGATCAAACGTAAGTGTCGTTCATGTTCGGATTTGGTCTTAGAATAGATTAAAATATCGTCAATGAACACAATTACAAAAAGATCCAAGTAAGGTCTGCACACGCGGTTCATCAAGTCCATAAAGGCTGCGGGTGCATTGGTCAAACCGAAAGGCATAACCATGAACTCGTAATGACCATACCTTGTGCGGAACGCGGTTTTTGGAATATCTTCTTCACGGATTCGAAGCTGATGATAACCGGATCGTAGGTCGATTTTTGAGAAACAAGTTGCTCCTTGGAGTTGGTCAAAAAGATCATCGATACGAGGAAGAGGATAACGGTTTTTGACCGTGAGTTTATTGAGCTCACGATAATCAATGCACATGCGGAACGAACCATTCTTTTTCTTTACAAATAGGATTGGAGCACCCCAAGGGGATGAGCTAGGACGTATGAAGCCTTTATTAACCAACTCTTGAAGTTGACTAGCCAACTCTTGCATTTCCGAGGGTGCGAGTCGATAAGGAGATTTAGCAACGGGTGTAGCACCGGGTATGAGATCAATCCGAAAATCAATGGAACGAGCAGGAGGAAGGCCGGGTAGATCTTCAGGGAACACGTCGGGAAAGTCACAAATGATTGGAATGTCTTTTACACTCTTTCCCTTTTCTTTTTCTATCACGACATGGGCTAAAAAGACAATACATTCCTGACGTAAGCACTTTCATGCCTCCGTACAAGACATGAGTTTGAGTCCGTTTGAGGGTTTCTCGCCATTGATTTGTAAGGTGTTGCCGGAAGAAAGCGGAATACAGATATATTTTTCAAAGCAAATGACTTCGGCATGAACCTTGGCAAGCCAATCCATGCCTACCATGACATCAAAACTACCTAATTGCATGGGTATGAGTTCGATGGGAAATTCATGTTCATTAAGACTTAGAACACAATCATGGAGAATGGAATCAACGGTGACAGATTTTCCGTTAGCGATTTCAACGGTGAATGATTTTGGCAATTTAGTACGTGTACATTTTAGCATTGGTTCAAATTTTATGGAAACAAAACTTTTATCCGCACCAGTATCAAATAACACAGAAGCATAAATTCCATTTATAAGAAACGTACCGTTTACAACGTCATTGTCGTTTTGAGCTTGATGCGCATTTATGTTAAATGCGCGTCCACGTGGCGCTTGCACTTGAACCTGATTGTTGCGGGGGCATTGGGGAGCAAGATGGTTTGGGTCACCACATTTGAAGCAAGCACGACCATTTCCATTAGTCGGGGGTCTTTGGGTACCAGTATGAGCCGAAGGTGGGTTACCGGGTGGGCTAGGACCACTTCGACATGCTGAGGCAAAGTGCCCATAACGGTTGCACGTTGTGCATTGACGGCACTGAGAGGCAGGTGGATGGTGGTATTGGCATTTGGCACATTTGGGAAACATACCGGTGTAGGCTTTCTTAGGTGGTTCTTGGTTCAAATTGATGGGAGCTTGGGTTGTTGGTGTTGTCATGGCATAGTTACGGCTTTGAAACTTACGTTTCTTGCCATGATGGGTGTTTTTGGATGATGTTTTTGTGTCTTTGGTTTCCTCGGGTGTTTCGGAGATGGCTTGATGGGCGGTTTTGAAGGAGCCTTTAAGAGACAAGGATCCGTCTTTCACTTGGTTGTTGGACAAGGTAGCCGCCAACCGGATAGCTCGCTCAACTGAGAATGGTTCGGCTATGGTGACGGAGTCACGGATAATAGGAGGAAGGCCTTTTATGTACTTGGCTATGGCTCGGTCGGTGGTGTTGACCAAGTGAGGGACAAGGATACTAAGTTGCTTGAAGCGAATGGTGTAAGTCAAGTTGTCTCCTCCAATTTGTTTGAGGTTCCAGAATTCCTCTTCAAGACTTTGCATCTCATGAGAAGGGCAAAACTCATCTATCATGAGTTGCTTCACTTCTTCCATGGTAGAGCGAAGGCGCCCTCGTTTCCACGAGTGCTCCTTTCACTTTTCCACCATTCAAGTGCCCTCGATGTGAAGACACCGGTGGCACTACGAGTCCGAAGCTCGTTGGGGCATTCACTATTGATGAAAGTGACTTCGATGCTATCGAACCATTCAAGCATCTTGGAGGCACCCTTTTCACCTGTGAAAGGTTCAGGGCAACATGACTTGAAGTGCTTATAGGAAAAGGCTGAGGTTTTAGGACTAGGGTTTTGGGATTCAACTGAAGTGTTCGGGATAGGGTTGGCATTGATTTGCTTAACAATATCGGGAATAACTCGAGCCATTTGCTTAGCCATGAAAGCGACCATTTTCTTATTGGAACTTTTCTTGGAGCTTCTATGGGATTTGGAAGACATCTACAATGTAGGTTAAAGAGAATGATGAGACTTGATCAATAGTGTTTAACATAATTTTTTGCATATTTAGAGCATTATAACATAACACCTAAGCAAGTAGTTTTCAAATTGGTTCTCATAATGAATCATATAACCACTTAAAAGAATTAGGAAAAAAAAATAATGAAAGCTTTTAAGTTTTTGTTGGTTCTTGATTATTAGCGTCTGAGGTCGAGAGATTAGCGCGATTCGGATGATTCGCTCTTGACAAGAGGAAAAAGAGTATAGCATAAATGCGTACAATAAATACAAACATAAAAGATATTCGTTTAAGGCTTGGAATGTTCCGGTTTTGGAACTAAGACTAATCCAAAGTAGTCAAGACTTCTTTTGAGTTCGGGAATCATGCTTTGGCTTAATGGGTTGGAATACTCTCGCCGACAAGTCGGGTAACGGTATTCGCCCTTCCAGTTACTACATGTCTCTTGTCAATCAAAATCTTAAGACTTTGGTGAGATTGAAAATCAAAGAATGGGACTAGTCACCAAGATATGGATATCACTCCTAACTTGGTGGTGTCGTTCCCTAAACGTGGTTGGTACTTATCCATCAAGGTAAGGAAATTAATCCTAACTCGTTGGTAAGGGTCCATAAGAGTGTAATAAGCGAAATTGTCATCAAGGTAAGGAAATCACTCCTATCTTAATGGTCTAATTTCATAAAAACAATAATAGCGGATTGAAAGTCATCACCAAAGTAAGGGATTCACTCCTATTTTGGTGAGTTCGTTTCATTTGTAAAATACAAGTGTCTTCGTATCATCGTCGCATGATTACACCTTAGGAAAGGTGTATTTCTTTCTAGCCGAGAATAAGATGAGGGGCAAGATTAGATAGATTCGAGGCTTTTTTTTTTTTGCATAAACCTAAGATATTCAAACAAATTATAAGCATTACTAATGGGATTCCTTAGTCATAGTCTAGGTCAAAACATGGAAGTTTTCCTAATTCCCTATAACTATGGCTCTGATACCAATCTGTCACACCCCAACCGATGGCGGAAACATCGGGGCACGAGAAGTGATAGATTGTTCAAAGACATCATAGAACTATAGTGACAATATATTAAGAATAATTTCATTTCCATTAATCAACGTAACATTACAATGTTTCAAATAAACATACAATAATTTGAAGAAATACAAGTCTAAAACAAACATAATAAAATGATAGATTTGGTGTGTTTCTAAGTCCACCTTATTGAATTTCTTGATAAAGCTTCAAGCATTTCCTGCAACATGTATAAAATATTGGTCAACATATGAATATGTTGGTGAGCATACAAATTTGTATACATAGCATAATAGTGAATAAATCTCAATTCAACATGAGTAAAGTATACTAAAGTTTATACATTGCTAGCATGCAAAGCCAATAATCAAACCAAAGTGTCCACTAGCGTAATCTTAGCATTAAAAATGACCAAGACCGTAAATATTGAATAACTTAACATAGACCCATCATAATAGGGCGGATGTGCTAGTCCTATAGCGCTATACATGTTAAGGGAGGTTTAAATTGCTTGCAAGATAATGTATTCTAGAATGTATTCACAAATAGTATAACAAGTAAGCATATTTGTATGAATTGAGTTTTAGAATAAGTTTGATTGAATGTATGCTTGAGTGTATTTGATAAATGGTACATGTTGCAGCCCAAATAGTGTTAAAATAAAAGGGGTGAAGTATGACTCACGGTTTCGATAGGAAAAGTTCCGAGTCGTGAGTAGATGGATTTGGGAGGATTAGACACCGGTTAACCTAACAAGGAAAACGGATTTGTCTTAGACTCGGATTTGAGTACTTGTACGTATGTATATAGAATCATAGAAGTCATGTATCGCCAATGGTGGACCAAAACACAATTCACCAACTAGTGTTGGAGATTCGGATGGTAAAGTTAGTACGTTAGTGTACCCTCCTCGAAGGAGGTCATGAGATACGAAGGTAGGGTAATAATCCACAAACCTTTATAAATACTTACATAATAGTTTAAATGTTTAAAGTATAGATATACTACATATAATATCTCAAGTAATCCGGGTGAGTTATGGTGGGAAAGCCCTACTTGAAGAACCAAAGTTCTTCAAGATTGCCATTTGAACCTTAACATAAGCTTTTCAACATGGTAAAGTTGAATACTTAGTTTGGTTTATCACACTTGTTGTTATGTTAGATTACTTGAGTAATAAAAAGATATAAAGTTAAGTTCAAAACTCATTCATTTCTGGATTTTTACCTTAACTCAAGTTATCCAACAATGAGGTTTGTTGGAGACAAGGTTTGGTTCAAAGAAAATCCAAGTTTGAACAAGGTAAACTCAAGAGCAATAATTTCATAAAGTTTAGCTACTTGGGAACCCATTTTAGGTGCCTCCCCCTTAGTGTTTACCATTATAAACCTAAAGGATAGTCCATGGGTTTGTTCCAAGTGGTTTAGTATGTTTTAAAATATGTTTAAAGCTTGTTAAAAGATTAAAAACATCAAGGACAAAAACAAAATAAAAATTCAGCCTTGTAAAACTAGCTTTTGGACCTCATTATAGATGGCTTCCACTCAATGTTGCCAAGGCAAAGTCATTGGGGATAGTCCTAGAGGTGTATCCATGAAGCTAGATGCAAGGTTTAAGTGTTAGAAGCAAGAAAAATGGGTTAGAATGGTGTTCTAACCTTGAAGGTTTTGTGCAGAATTTTTGTGAAGAAGAAGAGAACTTTGAGAGGATTTGAGAGTGTTTTGGTGGGATGTCAAGTGTAAAAGTGTTTTGTGGGGGTGGAGGCTAGTTTATAAAGGGAAGGGGCTGGGTTTAATGGGCTTTAATTAGGTTAAAAAAAAGGGAAAATGGGCTTAAGGCCGAGAGGGTTTCGGTTTGACTAGTCAACAAAACTATCAAACTTGTTTTCGCGATTCCCGCTTCGTTATAACTCCGTTTCGTATGCGGTTTTTTTCTATGTTCACCATTTTCAGAGTAATTTCATATGGATAAAAGTAATTTAACATTCATGGTACTGAGAATTGGGTTTGGTGCATTGATCTTGATACGGTTCGAGAGTTACGATCACAAACTTGTGTTTGTGTTGAGCTTGGACCATTGGACTTGGTTTCGGGCTTTTTTTTTTGGGTTATTTTACATGTTTTAAGAACCTTAATTATATTTTAAAGATTTGGGCTTGTTTACAAGTTGGTTGGGTTCGCTCATGAACACCCGGTTACGTATGATTCCGACTGAATTTATATTTACAGCGTGTCGTAAGTATATTTGAATGCATATAACGTTTCTTTTAAGCATGTGTAACATATAAGTATATAGAATAACTTTTAATAATACTTCCATTGATCAAGACTCAAGAGTACAAGGGTATGAATTGATGAATTACAAAGTATAAGGACTAAAAATGAAACAACAAAAAGTACGGGCGTTACACCGCCATACCCTGGATATTGATTTGGGTGTCCTCTTCACCCTCACCACTAAAATTGCAACGCATGTATTCCATCTTAGAGCGACTTATCCTTAACCCTCTGCTCTCTAGTGCTGCTCTCCACTGTTCTAGCCTGTCGTTAAGCACCATTTTAGATTCTGATATTAAGACAATATCATCCGTAAAGAGCATGCACCATGAATCTGGCTATTGTATAGACTTGGTCATCTCGTCCAACACTACTGTGAAGAGAAATGGGCTCAGTGCCGATCCTTGGTGGAGTCCCACTTCTACGGGGAAGGGGTCTGTGTCTCCGACTGGTGCTCGCACACACGTTTTTGCTTCGTCATACATATCATTGATTATTTTGATATACCTCTCTGGTACCATTCTAAGTCATAGACTTTCCCAAATGAGTTGGCGCGGAACACTGTCATAGGCCTTTTCTAGGTCGATGAATACCATATGGATGTCCCTTTTCTTTTCTTATTATTTCTCCATTATCCTACTTATGACGTGTATGGCTTCTGTTGTAGAGCGTCCTGGCATAAATCCAAATTGGTTTATCACTATCTGAGTTTCCCGTCTAATTCTCGTGTCAATAACTATTTCCCATAATATCATCGTGTGAACTCAATAGCTTTATTCCCCTGTAGTTTTTGCAACATTGGACATCTCCTTTTTTCTTATATATGGGGACTATGACACTGGTTCTCTACTGGTCTGGCATCTTTCCTGTCTTAAAGATAGTGTTGAATAAATCTGTTAGCCATTGGAGACCCTCATCTCCCAGGCATTTCCACACTTCAATCGGTATGTTGTCTGGCCCCACCGCTTTAGCCCTTCCCATTTTCTTCATAGCTCTCGTAACTTCATCGACTGGGATGCTTCTATAATAGCATTTGTTTTGTTGCGTTGTTTGAGCTGTTTTATCTATCTCAGTTTGTTGATTTGGGTTACTTATGTTGAAAAGGTTATCGAAGTACGTTTTCCATCTCACCTTGATGTCTTTCTCCTTCACCAAAACCTTTCCATCCGCAGCCTTTATAAACTTCACCATTCTCAAGTCATGTCTTCTACTTTCTCTTTCCTTGGCTATCTTATACATGTCATGCTCTCCTTCTTTAGTCTCTAATTGTTTATACATCGTCTCATACGTCGTGTTCTTTGCCTCTGACACCGAGTTTTTCGCCTCTCGCTTTGCCTCCTTGTATTTATTTTTTAGCTCTGCGCGTTCTTCCTTATTGTTACAACTTATAAGCTCTCTAAAACTTTGTTGTTTAATTCTTATCTTCTCCTGTACATTTTCATTCCACCACTAGGATTCCTTATGGCCGACTGTCCTCTTTGATGTAACTCCAAGAGTTTCTTTCGCTGCTTCGATGAGTCTAGTTGCCATACCCTCCCACTTTTGGTTTGTGTCTTCCTGTGGCCCAGTCTGATTCATTGGTATGACCTTATCTCTAAAAATAGTAATCTTTTCATCTTTGAGCTGGTCCCATCTGATTGTAGGTCTAACTCTCTTGTTTTGTTGTACAATTGGTCTTTTCACGCGTATATCCGCCACCAACATGTGATGTTGCGTCACAACTGTCTGTCCCGGGATTGCCTTACTGTCCTTCCATGAGCTACGATCTTCTCCCCTCATCAATAAATAGTCTATTTGCGTGTATCTCCCGCCGCTGCTAAACGTGATTAGATGCAAGTCTCTTTTCTTAAAAAACGAATTTAAAATGCCTAGGTCATGCGCTACTGCAAAGTCAAGAAGCTCCTTACCACCATCATTCCTAAGACCATACCCGAAGCCTCCATGCACCAACTGGAAGTGCTTATCATCCTTACCTATATGCCATTAAAATCTCCTCCTATGCATTTTTTTCCTTCTCTAGGTATGTCACCCATAACGTGATCTAAACTCTCCCAGAACTTCCTTCTTTCCATTTCCCCTAGTATAACATGTGGTGCAGACGCACTAACTACCGCCACTACTTCATCCCTATTACTATTCTTAACAGCATAATTCTATCATCGTATCTTCTCACCTCCACTACATTATCCTAAAGTTCCTTAGCAACTAGAAAACCTACACCATTTTTATTCCATCTGACCCTGAATACCATATTTTATAACTATTGCACTCTTTTGCTTTCCCACCCCGCCATCTAGTCTCCTGAAGACACGCTATCTGGACCCTACGTTTTTTAGCACATCAATTAACTCTAGTAACTTACTAGTTAGAGTTCCTACATTCCACGATGCCACTCGTAATCTAAAATCCTTTTTCCCTGAAGTCGCACCTCTCGTCACCGAACATGATCTCGGGGCAGCATAAAGGCTCCTGATATCTATTATACTAGACAGAGTCCACTAATACAACCAATAATCACGGAGAACACCTTTAAAAAGAATCACAGTACAAGTAAAGCAAAATCAAAAGCGATCCAACCCATGAGAGACCCACAAACAAATCCAGAAATAGAAATAAATCAAATTACACGAACAAGTAGCTATTTAAAATCAGAATGCTGGTACCCTAACCCAGCTAAACAATCTAAACTAAAATATATAAACTAAAGGTATAATTAAAGATATACTGAAAGGCGAGTAAAAAGAGATATGCAAACCTGAGATAGAACGATCTCACCAAATGTACACCCAATTTAGGGTTCTTCGATTATGCTGCTGGTACGGGTCAGGGTTTTCGCTGATAGGTGGGGGCGGGAGTGCGTCGGCTGTGGTTGTGCTGCTACATGGATGCTGGGGAGGTGGTGAGGTTGCTGTGACCGGCCAGTGGTGATGGTGGTGGCCGGTGACCGGAGGTAGTGAGAGGGGCCGGTTTTAAGTGAGAGGGAGCAGAGGTGTGGAGGCGGTGGTAGGTAGGGTTAAAGGAGGTAGCTGTTGTGGTTGCTCTGGTGGTGGGGGGTTGCCGGTGGTGGCAGTGGTGGCTAGGTGGGTGAGGGTGGACACTGGTGGTGGCGGTGGGTGGGGGTGGACAGCGGTGAAGGTGGTTGTAGGTGACGGTGGTGGGGTGACGTGAAGGCAATGGTGGTGGCTGACTGCGGTGGTTGGGGCGGGTAGGCGGTTGCGGTGATGGTGGTGGTGACCGGTGACCGATGGTGGTGGTTGTGACCGGTGGTGGTGGTGGTGACCGGTGACCGGTGGTGGTGGTGGCTGACTGCGGGTGTGGGTGGTGGGTAGGCGGTTTGGTAGTCTAGTCAAATTGATCCCTTGTTAACCTACCCATGTTAAGATTATTATGGTATACATAATTGATGCTTAATTAATTATAGACTAAATTACATCCGTTTGTAGTGTAGGGGTAAAAAGTTAACTGTTTGAGGTATATGCTTTTGATTTGTAATATGTTTGGGATATATCTAAGACAAAGTTTCAATTAAAATCTGTTAAGTTTTTAAATGAACTAGGATTGGATACCCTGCACGTTGTCGCGGGGTCTTCTTGTAGCGTTGTGAAAACTATATTATCACAAAATTGTAAGAAATCAACATGTTTTAAGAATCGAAACAACATAATAGTTTTAAACATAAGAGTAAATTGATTTCATATACTGATCAAAGATTATACAAAAAGATTTGATGTACCAACACATGATTGTAGAAAAAGCTATGTATGAACTTTAATAAAGTTAGTAGTTTGATTAACTTTGGAATTCAATAAAAAAATTTAAAATGTGTTTTTTAAGAAAATATTTAATGATTATTACAATAAATATAGATTATATATGTTCGACTATTTACATATTTCGAGTTTTCAACTAACATTTTCTTCAATAATCGCGTGGATTGCTAGCTTGTACCTTCTGCATTCTTTTAATAATCAATGAAATAAATAAATCTTTGTTTATTTCAACGTTTGTTATAATTTAATTTTAGAACTTAATATTTTAGTCCATGACATAACCCAACATGTGCCCAATGCAAGCCCAACCCACCTTAGTTCCTCAACATACCTACAAATCCTATTTCCCATCTGTATTCCTGGATGTCAACCTCTGCTATCCTAAACACCATCATATCCTTAATAAACCCTTATCATCCATCATCTATCCTCTTCAATATCATCAATCATAGATCTGCCATAACTTCCCACCTCTGCTCATCATCATTGTTTCCCACTACGCTCACTGTCCAAAACAGTTGCACCTCTGATTCTAATAAGCTTATGATTTCTTGCATCACTATACATAGATCTGTGATTCGTAGCGTGGTAGGGTATGTGGCGGTTCACGGTGACGTCGGTGAGGTAGCGGTGGTATGCGATGTCTTCTTCTCTCTTGTTTTTTTATCTATTTGCAGAAAAAAGAAAAAAACCAAACCTGCGTAGACCATTAAAATCCTAACACGTGGACGAATCATATGTTGGTACTGTAGCCACAGACATATGTTTTTAAAATATATTATAATACTTTATCTTTGTACGAGCTACATGAAATATTACAAAATTTACTCAAATAACCATGACTACTTACCCTTTAACGACACTCCAATCAACCATCTCAAACTAACAGATAACCTAAAGGAGGAGGAGGCACCCTCGGGAGGCGGGTACACGCTCGGGTACACCGCCGTCACCCTTGCGGGTACCCAGTAGGGTTGTGTTGGCCGGTTAGTAGAACCCGAGGATGTTGCTGAGCAGGGTTGTGTTCAAACGGGTATTTTCAGAGGTTGTAACACCCGGATATTTTAAGAAGTTGTAAAAAGAAGAATAAAAGTGAAAAATGTAATTTAACCCAAGTTGAGGGGTTAAATGTGTCAAAAGTACAAAATAATATATTATATTTTGTAGAAAAGGAGTATGGCTTCCCATACACCTTGCACATAACCATTTGCATTCGGTTTTAGAGAGAGAGAAAGAGCAGAATTCGAGTTTTTGGAAGAAGAAGAACAAGAAGGCTGAATTCAAGACAGAATCCGAAGTTTAAGCGTTCTTGTTGGGTTTCAATCTCGAGTTTGTGCTTATACATGTTTGTATGTTCGGGTTGTGTTTTGGTGGGTTTTAGGTGTTTGAACTCCTTTTGCATTCGGGTTTGAAGAAGCCTTTCCTGAAAGTTGTTAAAGGTGAGTTCTAGAACCCCATTTTTACATGTTTTAACTGATTTTAGGGCTGGAAATACATTTATAAACAATTTTATAAAATGGATATTTATACCCATATGAATGTGTATGTGTGTATGCGGGTGGGGTATGAATTGGGATGATTTATGGTTATGAAGATATTATTGATGTGTTTTTGATGCTTAGAATGTAAGAATTAAGCTTAGGATCACTTAGAATTGAATTTGGGCTTGAATTATGATGATGTTAGTTACAAGTAGTTGTTCATGCGTCTGAAATAGTACCCATACGCCCAACTACCAAAATGACTAAGTATGCCCAAACGCCCAAAATCCATGCCCCTAAATAGTGTCTGAACGCCTAAGTGCCCATGCGCCTAAGTCAGGCCCATGCGCCTGCATAGTGCTCATGCGCCTAGAGTTTGCCCAGAATGGTTAAGTGTTGGGCCATGCACCCCAATAGTGCCCATGTGCCCACAACCTTCCCTTGCGCCTAAGTGTTCCCATGCGTCTAGAAGGCCAAGCGCCTGCATAATGCCCATGCGCTGCATAGTGCCCATGCGCCTGCATAGTGCCCATGCGCCTGCATAGTGCCCATGCGCCTGCATAATGCTCATACGCCTAAAACTTAGAAATATTTTTAAAAGGTTTTAACAGGAAGATTGATTTTTCTATAACAAAATATGCTATAAGAATGTGTTAAAATAAAAAATTTTCACGCTGACCCAGCAGCACGGCACCAGCCAGGGGCTTTGCCCCTTGGACCCCACTAGGGGCTGCTGCCCCTAGGACCCCGCTGTCAGGGGTTGCCGCCTCTGAACCCCCGCGGTCCCACGGAGGGTTAGTTATGTTCTATGATGACTTGTTATGTATGTGTATGTTTATAGGAATGGATGATGCATGATGTTTATGATGATGTGTGATGATATATGTGATATTATGTGATGCTATGTATGTTTATGTTGTGTTTCCTTATGCTCCTATTATGTATTATTCCGTGACTTACATGTTATGAGTATGAAATGAATGAAAAGTATTATGTAAGCAGAAGTTAATGATAATGATAAGTGCAACGTAAAGAAAGAATGAATGCATGCATTTATGAGTGAACGAATGTAGGAAAAGTCTTGCAAGCAATGTATGGAGGTTCACACCCAATGAAGGGTGTTCGCTCAACTGTGTGTGGGTTAGCTACCCCAGAAGGATGCACACTGGGGTCTAATCCTTGTGATTGACCATACGTATGCACTACAAGAAATTCAGGTCTTTACATACACATAGTATGTGTGGCTAAAAGTATATTATGTGTGGGTGGTTGTCTTTATCTACACATAAGATAAGTGTCATGATGTGTTGCCTTGCGTCTGTGGATATAGATCATTACCTACACTTCAGTTATGTGTAGGCACATAGCTTGCTACACCTACATATATATATGTGTGTAAAACTAATTCATATGTGTGGGTAGAAGTAAGGCAATTTGTTTGGTTGGCTGCTTACGTTGCAACTGCCTAGGCGCTGACATGGCGTTGATGTGACGCTGACATGGAGGATGACGTGGCGGATGACGTGGCGGATGACGTGGACTATAGTGATGATATGGCATGTCCTTACAAAGTGTTGTTGACACGTGTCATAAATAAATGTGCGGGTATATAGTAACATTATATGTAGGTAAGAGTGGTACATGTGTAGGTATTGATTTTAATATGTGTAGAAAAAAATATTTATATGTTCACAAAAGTATATTTATGTGTGGACATAAATTACCATATATGTAGGTAATAATCATCACATACATTTAGAAAATTAGAAAATATTTAGGTGTAAATATAAAAACATATGTCCAAAATTACCCTTCTTAATTGAATATGTTCAAACATCATCATTCAAACCACAAAAGAAAGTACCAATTATAGAAATTCAAATACATAAACTTGAACATCACTATGAGTTTTTAGAAAAAACTAAAACTACTTCACTCATTGATATCTTCACCGCACTCTGATGTATCACCTTGAGATGCTCCCGATGTGCTTGTTGGAGGAGGCATGATATTACTCTCAATTAATGTTTTTTCCATAATTGCACATTTACCTTTTGTTTCAAGTGCATCTACTAGTTCGTCATAACTAGGACGCTTTGATTTTTGAGTCGTACCCATAGTGTTACTAGCAATAACGGGATCACGTCCCCACCCATTTAAACGAACAGAGCTTCGTCCAAGTACCATCTCGATGATCGACTTGTCGCTCATTATTTCCACAGAATGTTGGTTTCTCAGCTTCATCATATCTTCCTTTTAGCCAAAAAAGACAAGTATTTAAAAACTTATTATTTAGCATGGGAGATAAGCAAGTAAACTTACATATATTCCAGCCGCATCTGTAGATATCCAACCTTTTTCTCCATCCCAATGTGTAAGCCTCCAAGTCTCAATTTGACCTGACGAAGAATCTAAACCTAATCCACGCTCAAGGTGATAGCGCATTGTACTCTTCGAACCATTTCTACTATCTATCTTTCGCTTTTCACGTGCAAGAACCTTCTTTTTTGCATTTTCCTTTGAGAACGTACAACCAAATAAAACATCAAATATTAAACTGAATTCAATAATCATTAACAATATACATAGTTAAAGTTCTATTAAATTGTTACCAAATATTTCGTCTCACTCCACATATCACAAAGATATTCCCATTCTTCTTTGCTAACATTAGAATAGGGTGTGGTCTTTGCCTTTGTTGGATCTTCCGGACCTCCAATCTCTTTGAAGTAAGCATGTAGCTTGGCTCGATGACCTCTCCATGCCCTTGCCATGTAGCTATCGATAACTTTGCAAACGTCCACATTTTCCACATCAATATCGAAAAGTATCTTCAAGTAATAAATAAATAATTAATCGGTTAGTAAATGTGAATACTAAAAATAATAATGAATAACAAAAAGAAACTTACAGTTAGTTTGTGACGTAATGGCAATCTAACTTCATTAGGTACATGTCTCCATTCTTTGTATTGCAAGCTACAATTGTTACGCAATATATAGCCACACTCATACATGAAAGATGATTCATTTTCATTAACTACTCTCCTCATTTGAAAATTGAAATCCACTGGCAATCGCTTCTTGGATGCTTTCATTACCTTTCGAGCTCCCTTGCCACACATAATACCACGTTTTATGCTTGTCATACTATTACCAGCATCTTGCTCATTCTCACAAACTGTGTCTATAAACAAGTATAATGATAACTTAAATTTACAACATTAGTTGTAACACATTAACAAGTAAAGTTATAAACATTAGTGATTGTCATACCATTACCCATTTCTTGCTCTTGTACTTGAGATTGTTGTAAATTACTAACCCGGTTTATTGGAGACGTATCTGTTCAAATTGCAAATTACAAAGTAATATACTTGATAAGTATGAATACATATGTAGAAAATATTAAACTAGTACCTGAGATTTGAGACACTGGATCACGTTCATGACTTTCAAGTGAAGCGATTAAATTTGTTGCTTGTGATATCCCTAAACATGTTCATGAATTTAGTCATAGATATAAAGTAATAACATATTATTTTACCAATCAATCATATCAAGAGTTCTATTTAAAAAAAATAAGAATTTTAGCAATTTGACTCGACCCATTTTGACCCGAATCTGTTTTGACCCAAACTCATTCCAACCCAAACCCATCCTAACCTGCCATTTTAATCGACACGTTCAACAACATCACACAAAAACAACTTGCAACACAAACATATTTAGACTTTCAACAATCAAAATAACTAGTGAAATTAACAAAAGTATATCAGACAAATATGAATAAACTAACAACAAGTGGTCAAGAATCAATAAACTAACAGCAAATGGTCAACAATCAATTAACAAAAGTATATCAGATAAATATGAATAAACCAACACAAACATAAATGCTTGCTATTTATCAGATAGTTTTGTTGTTGCTATTTATCAGATTGCTATTTATAAGAGAATCAAACCAGTAATCTTCAACTTGTTGACAAAAGAATGCGTTTACCACCATCCTAGGCAACCACTTTTGATTTATAACCAAATTCAAATATATTTATTCAACCACTTAATCCTGCATTGCAGGGTTGTACCTTATGCAACAATGGGTGTACCCCACTACTGTTAAAAATGTAAGCGAATCACATTCATCATAACAGATCTAATGACAACAAAAATAGATATCTTACTACTCATATGTCACAAATAATATCTGCCATCTTTTGTTCAGCAAAACAAAGCTTTCTGTTATAGTCACTTCATTTACTTAAACTATATTCATTGTAATGGGGATTGTAACAGGTGTTATTCGACTTTTAAGAAAAATCCTTCATTGTAAATTAACAGGTGCAACAATGGGTGTACCCCACTACTGTAGCTACCGACCTTTTGTAATTATATATATAAATATAGCAAATCATAACCTTTTAATCATAGTCTAAGTCCTTATAATTCCTTTATTAATTTGTAAATTACTAACCTATTAGTTATCATATCACAAACAAATTAAACAGTATACTTCATAAAAAAGAACTTAACAAAAGGAAACGATGATGAGCATACCAGAACGTCGTCCTTCTTCAATACGTTGTCCACCTTGTCTACCTCGCCCACCTCGTCTTGTCATTATGCTCTTTAAAAATATAAAAAGAATTAAGCATTTTATAAGTCTAACATATAATACTAAATTTAACAATAAAAAGATTGTTACTCAAAACTAACCAAAAATTATCAAGAAAATCATGCAAAAGAGTCATCGTTATCACTATTAGGATTTGGATCATCAGAATCATGGTCAGTTTCAGAATCAAGTATGGATTCCTTGTTAAAAAAGATAACACCTTCATCATCATATTCATCATCAATATCTTCTAAGTCATCCACAGGAGGATTTGCATTACGTATTGATACAACGGCCTCATATGGTAATGTTTCTGGTTCTACATCACTTCGAACTATCAAAGACGTGTCAGGTAATTCTTCGGTAGGTTGAACAGATGGCAATTCACTAGATTCCTCTTCTTGAAATATATCATTAATTGATACTTCGTCTTCATCATGCTCAAGTATATCATAAATGTTGCGATGGTTAACTTTTTGTACCACCATCCAGTTCTTTCCGCGTGCTAAATCGTTTAAATAAAAAACCTGTTGAGCTTGATTAGCCAAAATAAATGGTTCTTCTTCATACCACTTAGATGTAATGTCAATTGATGTAAATTTGTGATCAACTACCATCCTTTTTCCCTTTAGATCGGTATTATACCACTTGCAACGAAACATGAATACCTTCCTACCGAGTATGAAATCCAACTCTAAAACTTCAAGTAGAACACCATAATAAATCATTGCTTCATCCTCATCCGCTACACAAACTCCACTACACTGTGTTGTGAACTTATCATCACGCTCTTTGCAACAAAATCTAACACCATGGACGATGCAAGTTTGCCAACTACTATAACGATCATCGGGTGATTGTGACAACGCGTACAAATCATCAGTTGCTCGAGGATCACCATTGACTCTAAGAAAAGCCATCTATGAAGTCCTAATATTAGTTAGAAATGTGCCTAAACAAATTAATAAAGTAATAAGTTGTTAGTTTTACCTTTTTCTTGAACCAAGAGGGAAATTCTTGTTTTCGTATAGTATCTAAATTTTCTTCTCTTATACCTCTTGAGTATAAATATTCTTTATGCTCCCTAAATTTAAAAAAACAAGTGAGTTGTGATTTTAATTAACTAATAACTAAAAAATAATGTATATCTAAATAGGCTCAACTCACTTTAGATAAACATCAAGTTCATCTCCGCAATTATTGATGATGTACCATTGCACCACATCAGCATAGTCTCCTAGTTGTCCGAATTTTGAAGCCCCTAATGTACGAACTTTATTGTTGAATAACTCCATCCCATGTTTAGTGGTTGGTACATCCCAATTTCGTTCTACACGGTTGAATCGAGTCTCGATATCATGAACATAACGAGATAAAAACGTGACGGCCTCATCGACCACATAAGCTTCAGTAATAGAGCCATCGGGACGTGCAAAGTTACGCACATATCCCTTATATGTACCCATACGACGTTCGATCCCAAACATCCATCTTTGACTTACCGGCCCTCCTAATAATGCCTCTTCGGGTAAATGTACACATAAGTGAACCATGATCGTAAAAAATGAAGGAGGAAAGATCCTCTCAAGCTTGCATAATATAATAACAATCCCGCTCTTCATATCCTCAAGTTCTTTTGCATATAGAGTTTTAGAGCATATTTTTTGAAAGAATTGGCAAAACTCGATCAAAGTTGCACGTATTTCTTTGTTCAAGAAAGGGAGAATAGCTACCGGGAGTATTTTTTGAAGCAATACATGACAATCATGTGTTTTCATCCCTACAAGTGTATTATGGTCAGTCACACATCGACTAATGTTGGACGCATAGCCATCAGGTAAACGAACAGACTTGATAAATTTGCAAAACTTCACACATTCATCTTTAGTTAATGTGAAATTAGCATGAGGTTTCTCAAATTTACCATTTCTTTCTTTCAACCATTGTTCCTTGCGAATGTTAAGATCCTCCAAGTCTAAACGTGCTTTTGTAGTGTCCTTTGATTTTACAGGATCATTTAACAATGTCCCTACTATATTATCACATACATTTTTTTCAATATGCATGACATCAAGATTATGACGCATCAGTAATTTAGACCAGTATGGAAGTTCAAATAAAATACTCTTTTTGGACCAGTTCAGCTCATCTATACCTCGTTTACGCTTCCTATCCTCATTACTTGGCGCTTTTCCAGTAGTGCATCTAAGAATATATGCTAACTGTCGTAAAATATCATTTCCCGTAAATTGACGAGGTCGTTCCCTTTTCTCTTGCTTTCCATCAAACTCTAAGCTCTTTCTCCACCTATGTGATTTATTTAAAAAACAACGATGCCCTGTATAACATTGTTTACCACGAATCCGGTAAGAACGGGTATCCTCAAGGCATATTGGACATGCCAACTTGCCCATGGTACTCCACCCAGACAAGTAAGCATAAGCGGGGAAGTCACTGATCGTCCATATTACCGCAGCATAAAGAGTAAATTTAGATTTCGAATATCCATCATACGCTTCAACCCCATTAATCCATAAAACTTTAAGTTCATCTACAAGCGGCCTTAAAAAGACATCAAAGTCTTTGCTTGGAGATTTTGGTCCAGGAATCAATAAACTTAAAAGGTAATTGCTCTTATGCATTGTACACCAAGGTGGCATATTATATGGCATCAAAATGACTGGCCACATACTATGTGTTGTTGTCATATTGCTAAAAGGGTTAAACCCATCTGAAGCAAGCCCCAATCGTACACTCCTCGGATCATTTGCAAAATTAGGATACAACTCATCAAAATGTTTCCAAGCCCTTCCATCTGCTGGATGACGCAAAACTCCATGTTCATCCTTGCGTACTTCTTTATGCCACCGCATGTCTTTAGAGGTGTGGCATGACGCATATAAGCGCTTCAAACAAGGTGTTATCGGAAAGTATCGAAGCTTCTTATAAGCAATTTTGTTACGCACATAACGACTACTTTGACATATTGGGCATGTTATGGCATCTTTATTGTCCCCATAAAAAATAGCACAATCATATTGACAAACATCAATAAGCTCATAACCTAAACCAGCTTCACAAAGCAACATTCTAACATCGTAATAGCTCTGCGGACAATTATTACCATAGGGAAGTACCTCGCGTAGCAACTTCAGCAACATATCAAAAGAATTATCAGTCCATTTGTTCATCACTTTCAAATTCATCAACTTCACAATAAACGTCAAGGTAGAAGAATTCTTGCATCCTTCATACAAAGGATTATTTAATGCTTCATGCAGCTTCTCATAATGAGTATTTTCAATAACCGGTTTTTGATTTCTAATTAGGTCATTTGTAGGGCCAATATTAAACAATGGATGACCAATCGCGTCCTCTAATCCTTCTCTTAAGCCAGTAGATTCTTCATTAACAAAATCATCAGGCTCGACATCTTCTTCATGGATGTCATCCTCACCATGGTACACCCATTGTGTATATGACTTATCAATTCCTACATTAATCAAATGGGCAGTAATGACACCTATATTTTGTAGTCTCGAATTAAGACAATTAGCACAAGGGCATAAAGTTAACCCGTTAGAGTTTAAAGTTTGTCGGGCAACATTTAGAAACTCCTTTACCCCGTCTACATACTCGGTTGAAACCCGATTCTGATTCCTCACCCACGGATGACCCATATTATGTACCTAACGAGGTAAGAACTCCAATGAAGGCAGGTTATCATAAAAAAAACTCAAGCTATTTTTGGCAATCATTTGGAGTATAATAAAAAATATTCTTTGTTTCTCAACTCTCATAAGTATTTAAAATGCAAGATAACATCTTTTTAAACATTACATGTTCACATGATTTTGTTTAAGTTCTAAAGAACGATAATAGGCATACTAATTTAAAATTTAAGGTCTTTAATATGCTGTTCTATTATGATATAATTTGATGATTTTGATGACAGGAACTTTCTTTTAAACTTTACATGACAGATTATTATTTGTAAATATTTATTATTAGGTGTTGGCGTATGGATCAACTGAGGCCACTGAACATTCTGAGCAACACTATCTAAACAATGTTTGTTCCCAATGTGTATGCTCCAAAATTAAAGAAACATTATTTAGTTGCTGGAATGTTAATTTGGAGCTACTAATTGATTACACGGTCAACTTATATCATATTATCAAGAATTAAGAGTAGAGACTAATTAAAAATGTTATTTAAATATTAATAACAAACATACCAATGGTGCTTCAAATGTAGTATACAAGAAAGGTTTTTAGAAATCTATATTCAAAAAGTATTAGTGGTTACTAAAACTACTTTACTACAAAGTATCAGTGGTTTAATTCAACTATGCTTATTACCTCAACTAAAAAGGAATGTCAAATATGCTTATTTACTTCAACCCAAACAGATTTTGTTTGGCACCTTAAATCTTTTATTTGGCCTTTTCTAGCTAAATGATCAAAGCAGCTAACAAACTCTATGGCAAAAAATATTGTTTGGCATATCCACAAAAATACTAGCCTTTACAAAAGTTAACAAAGGTAACGCAATAGCCCAGGCTACCACATATCAGTTTAATACTTAGCTTCAATTTGTTCTCAATTAAAAGCACCTCTTTATAACTTTGGCTTCGGTAGGTTCAATGAAACAATTGGCATGATTACCACAACATTTAATAAACCGATAGCTATAGCAAATGATCCTAATTTGCTTTACTTTCATGTACTGTTGAGTATAGAATCAGTTCACACAAATCAAGCACATACGATCCATCAGTTTAATCATTTCAAATCTAAGCTTCAAAGCAATCAGTTCACACAAATGATCCTTATAACTTTGGCTTCAGTAGGTTGAATGGTCAGAACAAAATCGAAGTAAAATAAACAAAATTTTTTATTAGAAGGGTTACCTCAACACGAGACTTCAAAGCAATTTAGAGATGTAATAAGAAGCGAATCGGAGCTCTCGAACAACACAAGATTGTCGTGGTACTGCTTGATGGCTTCAATCGGTCTCACAATGACCAAATTTGGTGATTCTTCGCCGGTAATCGGTCGAACAGAGGGTCGTGTGATTGGGGGTTTTGGTGAGGGTAAATAGAGGATTTGAGATGTATTAAACGACGGTTGCATCGTGGAGAAACGACTCTTTAGAGTCGCCATTTATCTCGGTATTTTGTTGAAAGGGTGAGTTTTGAAAAACCATATCTTCAATCTAGAAGATGAAGATAGGTTCACGAAGCTGCTGGTGGGCATTGGGCTTTAGTTTATTGATTATATTGTACTTTCAATTTCTTATTATTTTCTTATTTTTTAAATTTATTATCATTTTTATTTTTATTTCGGGTATCAATGTATCATAAAAATCTAGTGTTAGAATGGGTGAACTTAAAAAGAAAAATGTTATTTTCATTAAAAAGTTATTTTATAAACCATTATTGAAAGATAACATATATAATAAACCTAAAGTGAAAGGATAAAGATACGTACGAAAGTATATGAAATTTTGAAGTATAGAAATTATATAATTTATAAAGCAAGAAATATATTAAAAGAATTGTATGTAGTTAAATCAACTAAATGGACTTAACTGAAATGGTCATAACTTGGGCTAGAAGTCTCCGGTTTGGGTCATCGTTTCGACCCAAAAAATGAGTTATTTACATGTTTGTCTTATTTTTACATTTTGTTGGACTTTACATTTGGCCCAGTTTTTGGCCCGTCTATGTTTTGTGGCCCATTTGAATTTTATTTTGTTTCTTTATATGCATATAAGAGATTGGTGGAATAATCATTGAAGTTGAAAAAAAAATCTCTCTATCACAGTGTGTGTTAGTATGAAATCTTGATTATTGGCATTCTTCATGAATCAATGATAATTAAAGGAATTATTCCTGGCATTCTCTTTGAATCAACATGTTCAATTATTTATCCTCCTACTCCGACTTTATCAATGATCATGAATGGCTATAATCAAATCATCAACAACATCTAATTACATATTAGAAGTTTACTTAATTTAGCTACACATAAATGTGCAGGTATTATATGTTGGTAAAACATAATCAATCATCCGCACATATTATAGCTTTTATCGTATGTGTAGGTATTTGTGTTGTCACGTCATTATTTAATAATAAAATAAAAACTTTATGTACTTAGTTTATCTATATTTCTATTAAAAATACCATGTGTTGATAAGATATTATTAATTACCCACACATATATTAGCTTTTAACGTATGTGTAGATAACTATTTTGCCACG
This sequence comes from Flaveria linearis, assembly GCA_024085815.1. Classification (NCBI taxonomy): domain Eukaryota; kingdom Viridiplantae; phylum Streptophyta; class Magnoliopsida; order Asterales; family Asteraceae; genus Flaveria; species Flaveria linearis. The sequence goes on along the minus strand of CM044007.1, from coordinate 20,668,246 downwards.
TCTACATAAAAAAATTATATAAAAATTTATTTACTTAATTTAGATACATATTTACTTACAAATATATTAGTTTTCACAATATGTGTAGATAATTTACCTACACATAACAAAAATTACCCACATATGTGGTTAATGTCACATTTAATTAATCATCAATTTTGGGGGGAAATTTTCCCACCAATATCAAATGTGACTAAAGCGTATTAACAACACATATTAAGTGTTACCTATCATGAAAATATATTATCAACCATTTACCCACACAAATATAAATATGTGTAGATATTTAATTTTCCACGTCATAATAAAAAAAATTATATAAAAAATTATTTACTTAATTTAGATACATATTTACTTACAAATACTATATGTTGGTATAACGTAGTCATTTAATTACACATATATTAATTTTCAGCATATGTGTTGATAATTTACCTACACATAACAAAAATTACCCACATATGTGGGTGATGTCACATTTAATTAATCATCAATTTTGGGGGGAAATTTTCCCACCAATATCAAATGTGATTAAAACATATTAACAACACATATTAAGTGTTATCTATCATGAAAATATATTATCAACCATTTACCCACACAAATATAAATATGTGTAGTTATTTACTCACACATTTAGATGTGTAGATAAATTATGTGTAGGTAAACACCTTATTTCCTTGTAGTGATGGGATCTTGCCGCTTACCCCGGTACTATGGTCAGGCCACCGGGCACAATGTATGGGAGTCTAATTATAGACTTCGGCCCAGTACCCGCTTTATGCATGACAGTGGGGTATAGCACATGGCATTGGTCTGAATGAAGTTACTCGGTACTGTGGTCAGGCCACCGGGCACAATGTATGGGAGTCTAATTATAGACTTCAGCCCAGTACCCGCTTTATGCATGACGGTGGGGTATAGCCCGTGGTATTGGCCCGGAATGTGAGGAAGAAAAAGGTGAATGTACGTAAAATATGGTAAGGAAGATAACCAATGATAACGGTGATGTACAATGATGAATGAACGAAAGTTAATGAACGATGATGAAGATAATAATAAGATTATCTATTTGTACATATGATGTATGAGCACATATGAAAGTAAAGAACCGTTTTGAATGATAAGTGAAGTATTTTATATATAAAACTGGAACTCACTCAGCAACGCTGACTTTTATGTATTTTCCAGTTGGCAGGTGATTGTTGTTGAGGATGGCACGGGACAGCTACTTGGCATATTTGGGATGGCATCCATTTGTATAACAATGATATTTTTGTGATGTAATGCAAATTATGATATTTTGTAACAGTTAACTATATTGTATTATTTTGCAAAAGCGTTCATTAATATATGAAATGGTTTTAATTAATTTCCGCTGCGATATTTTAAATAAATGTATGGTTTATGTGCGATGAATGACCAACTGTGAGGTGCCCGGGAACGGGGCCTTACAAGTTGGTATCAGAACCAAAGTTTAAGTGAGATGGGTAAATATTTTCAAAAGAAACATAAACTTAAACTGAAAATGGGACAAAGGGAAGGGATGCCAGTCAGAGTAGCTACGTGCCATCAGGTATTTTCTTTAATGTTAAACGGTATTATGTGCGCATGTTATTTGATCTGCTTGCCCTTAGTATATTTAGATACTGATGTAGTCAGGATAGGAAATGCTTGGGGTATGAAAGGTAAAGTAATTGGCTAATCATAACTGGCCACTGTAATTAGGGACTTACCATACTTGACATAGACTGAGCTATTACATTGAATGACAGTGTTAGTGTTTGAATCTTATAGTGTGTTAGAGGATGGCTAGAGGTAGATCTTCTAAGGTTTCACCAGGTGGAGTACGTGGTGGACGTGGTGCCAGACCACGGGTCACAAGAGGGAGGCCCAGGGTTGAAAAGGTGACCTATGAGGAGCCTGAGACCCCTCATTCGGAAGGTGGTGATGAGAATGCTGATTTGAGAGCCTCGGTGAAAAAGGCCGTGGTGGAGGAGGTACATTAGGTAATGCAGACGATCTTGCCGTCTGTAGTGACCGAAGTGATTAAGGCTGATAGGAACAGGTCCTCGGGAGGGAGAGAACAACCTGAGACCGAGACGGTTATCCCTACTGATGAGGAAGAGGGGGAAGAAGAGCTTATGCTGGAGGCAGCACGAGGCTGTAACTGTGGGGCATTCCAAAGAAGCAAGGCCCCTACCTTTGATGGCAATGGCATTGCTACTGCTGCTCACCGATGGGTGAGGGAGATGGAGGCTGTCCCTGAAATTAGCAAGTGCCGGGAAGGCCAGAAGGTGAGTTTGTCACTCATTCGTTTGTGGACTCGACTCTATGTTGGTGGGACAACATTGTCCAGGCAGAGGGTAGCATGGTGATTGGTTGAATGAGATGGAGTGAGCTGAAGAAGTTGGTGATTGAGGAGTTCTGTCCTCATCGGGAGTTGGACAAGGTGGAGAGAGAGTTCCTGCAGCTGGAGGCGGGAACCATGACACGTCAGCGGTACACCACCAAATTCAACGAGATGGCACGACTGGTGCCGGATAAGGTGACACCCCTGTCATGAAAGATCAAAAGATATATTCAAGGCTTGCCGGCGGATATCCGCAGGCACATGATCGCTGCCCGACCGAGTACGTTTAGGTCGGTGGTTGATTTGGCGGGAAGACTGTATGATGAAAGGGAGGTAGTGGTGGCTGAGGTGAGTAAGAAAGGTGGTGGTGACCGAAACTGGAATGGGAAGCGGTTTGGACGGGGTGGTGCTTCGGCAAAAACAAGAGTGCACGGGTGGATGACCGACGTGTGGTCATATCCGGTACGGGGTCGAAGAGATGTGGAAAATGCGAAATGGACCATACCGGAGAATGTAGGTGGGGATCGAATGTATGCTTCAAATGTGGGACGACGGGGCATATAGCAAAGGACTTTCATATGCCTAGATGTTTTAACTATGGTGGAAAGGGTCACATGAGCAGGGAATGCAAGAAGCCAAGTGCTGAGAGTTCCTGAGGGAAGAAGACGACTAGGATTGAAGGGTAGAAAGCGAGCGCAAGAGCTTTCACCATGACCAGGGAGGAGGCTAGGACGGACCCCGATGTTGTATCAGGTACGTTTCTAGTAAACCAAACCCTTGTTTCTGTATTATTTGATTCTGGTGCTAGTAGGAGTTTCATTTCTGCTGCCTTTTGTGCTAAGTTACCCGTTAGGAGTAAATGTATTGATGAGCCCTTCGATGTAGAAACTGCCATAGGTAAGTGTACTAAAATTTCTGAGATGATAGAAGGCTGTGACATAGAATTAGTAGGTCATAAGTTTCCCATTAGACCATTCGTGATGACCTTAGGTGGTTTCGATGTAGTCCTAGGAATGGATTGGTTGGTAGACTACGAGGCAAACATTATGTGTCGCAAGAAGATGATTAGACTGACAGCACCTGATGGGAGTTCGGTGACGGTTTATGGGGATCGGGTCACTATACTTCTAAAAGTGATTTCGATGGCGGTGGCGGGAAAGTGCATGAGACGTGGATGTAGTGCCTATTTGGCCTGCGTGAAAGATGTGGATACGTCAACACCACAATTGTCTAATGTGTCGGTTATGTGTGACTTTCCAGATGTGCTTCCAGAAGATTTACCAGGTGTGCTACCGGACCGCGAGATCAAGTTTCAAATTGACTTGATACCCGGTGCTCAGCCTGTCGCTAAGGCACCGTATCGTTTGGTTCCTTTAGAGATGAAGGAATTAACAGAGCAACTGCAGGAGTTGCTCGATAAGGGGTTCATTAGACTGAGTATCTATCCTTAGGGTGCTTCGGTCTTATTCATAAAGAAGAAGGACGGTAGTATGAGGATGTGTATTGACTACCATGAATTGAACAAGTTGACGGTGAAGAATCGGTATCCATTTCCGAGGATTGATGACTTGTTTGATCAGCTCCAAGGTGGCAGTTGGTTTTTAAGGATAGACCTTTGATTTGGCTACCATCAATTAAAGGTGAAGGAGCAAGACATTCCTAAGACAGCTTTTCGCACGCATTACGGACACTACGAGTTTCTCCTTATGTCATTCGGTTTAACTAACGCGCCAGCTATCTTTATGGATTTGATGAACCGGGTGTGTCAGCCAATGTTAGAGAAATCAGTGATTGTGTTTATTAATGATATCCTGATTTATTCAAGAAGTGAGGAAGAACATGCTGGCCACATACGCGAGGTATTGGAGACACTTAGGAGAGAGAAGTTGTATGCCAAATTCTCCAAGTGTGCTTTTTGGTTGCGCGAGGTGTAATTTTTAGGTCCCATGGTAAATCCCGAGGGGATTATGGTAGACCCGGCAAAAGCGGAGGCGGTGATGCAATGGAAGTCTCCAAAGACGTCATCCGAGATCCGTAGCTTCTTGGGGTTGGCAGGATATTATCGAAGATTCATCCAAGACTTCTCCAAGATAGCTTCTCCGTTGACTAAGCTGACCCGTAAGGATGTGAATTTTGTATGGGGTCAAGATCAGGAAAAGGCTTTTGAAGAGTTAAAGATGAGGTTAACTCAAGCTCCTACTTTATCCTTACCCGAAGGAAGCAAGGACTTGGTAGTCTATTAGGATGCTTCTTACTCGGGGTTGGCTTGTGTGTTGATGCAACGAGGGAAGGTTATAGCCTACGCATCCCGACAGTTGAAAGTTCATGAGGTTAATTATCCTACTCATGAGTTGGAGCTGGAAACTATGGTCTTTGCCTTGAAGATTTGGCGGCACTACCTATACAGGATGAAGTGCACCATCTTCATTCACCACAAAAGGTTGAACTACTTCTTCGAGCAGAAATATTTGAATATGAGGAAGAGGCGATGATTGGAGCTCATAAAGGATTATGATTGCGAGATCCATTACCATCCGGGCAAGGCCAACGTGGTGGCAGATGCCCTTAGCCAAAAGGAGATACCTTAGCCGATTCGGGTGAAGGCTTATCAGCTGATTATGACCTCTGATATGATGATGCAGGTCAAGGAGTTTCAATGTGAGGCATTGAAAGAAGATCATATTAACTCTAAAAGGATGAGAGGCCTAGTCGCAGAGTTAGGTGAAAACACTCTCGGTGTTAGAACCCGATATGGGCGGATGTGGATTCCTCGTTACGGGGACATAGGTGGAAAGATCATGGATGAGGCTCATAAGACTCAGTACTCCATTCATCCCGGTGCTACGAAGATGTACCATGATATGAAGAAGAATTATTGGTGGCCGGGCATGAAGCGTGACGTAGCGGAATACGAAAGTAAGGGCCTTACTTGTTTACAAGTGAAGGCAGAGCATCAGAAGCCGTACGGGAAAATCCAACCTTTGGATATACCTAAGTGGAAGTGGGAGCATATCACCATGGACTTTATTACGAAGTTACCACGTACCCCGAGAGGGTATGATGTTATATGGGTGATAGTTGATCGTTTGACGAAGAATGCTCACTTCCTACCGATCCGAGAGACGTATTCCTCTGAGAGACTTACAGATTTATTCATCAAGGAGATTGTAGCTTGTCATGGTGTACCGGTGTCTATTATATCTGATCATGACACTCGGTTTACGTCTAAGTTTTGGAAGAAATTCCATGATGCGATGGGGACGAGACTACACATCAGCACGGCTTATCATCCTCAGACGGATGGTCAGTCAGAGAGAACCATACAGACACTTGAAGACATGCTTCGGGCATGTGTCATTGATTTTAGAGGAAGTTGGGACGACCATTTACCATTAGCCGAATTCTCATACAATAACAGTTATCATGCCAGCATTGGTATGCCCCCTTTATGAGATGCTATACGGTAGGAGATGTAGCATGCCCATTTGTTGGGGTGATATTGGTCAGAAGGAGTTGAGAAGTATTGAGTTGATTGAAGCTACGACTGAGAAACTAGAAAAGATCAAGAACTTTATGAAGGCAGCTAAGGATAGACAGAAGTCGTATGCTGATAAGAGACGTAGACCGATCAAGTTCCAGGTGGGTGATAGGGTTATGTTGAAAGTGTCACCTTAGAAAGGTATCATTCGGTCAGAAAGCGGGGCAAGTTGAGCCGAGGTACATAGGACCTTTTCGAATAATTGCTCGAGTACGAGAGGTGGCCTATAGGTTAGAACTACCCAATGAGTTAAGTAGAATTCACGAGACATTCCATGTATCTCATCTGCGGAAGTGTTTGGCAGACGAGGATGTGGTTGTACCACTGGAAGACATCGAAGTAGACGAACGGCTCAATTATGTGGAGCAACCAGTGGCGATCATTGATCGTAAAGAGAAAAGGATAAGGAATAAAGTGGTTTTTCTTGTGCGTGTACAATGGAAGCATAGGAAGGGATCCGAGTCTACGTGGGAGACTGAAGAAGAGATGAGGCAACATTACCCTCATCTGTTTGAGGAATAACAGGTTTTAGGGATGAAACCTATATATGAGGGTGGACTTGTAACACCTGGATATTTTAAGAAGTTGTAAAAAGAAGAATAAAAGTGGAAAATGCAATTTAACCAAAGTTGAGGGGTTAAATGTGTCAAAAGTACAAAATAATATATTATATTTTGTACAAAAGGAGTGTGGTTGCCTATACACCTTGCATATCACCTTTTGCATTCGGTTTTAGGGAGAGAGAAAGAGCAGAATTTGAGTTTTTGGAAAAAGAAGAACAAGAAGGCTGAATTCAAGATAAGAATTTGAAGTTTTAAGCGTTATTGTTGGGTTTTAGTCTCGGGTTTGTGCTTATACATGTTTGTATGTTCGATTTGTGTGTTTTGGTGGGTTTTAGGCGTTTGAACTCCTTTTGCATTCGGGATTGAAGAAGCCTTTCCTGAAAGTTGTTAAAGGTGAGTTCTAGAACCCCAGTTTTACATGTTTTAACTGATTTTGGGGCTGGAAATACATGTATAAACAATTTTATAAAATAGATATTTATACACTAGTATGAATGTGTATGTGTGTATGCAGGTGGGGTATGAATTGGATGATTTACGGTTATGAAGATGTTATTGATGTGTTTTTATGAATAGAATGTAAGAACTAAGCTTAGGATCACTTAGAATTGAATTTGGGCTTGAATTATGATGATGTTAGTTACAAGTAGTTGTTCATGCGTCTGAAATAGTACCCATAGGCCCAACTACCAAAATGACTAAGTATGGCCAAACGCCCAAAATCCATGCACCTAAATAGTGCCCGAACGCCTAAGTTTCCATGCGCCTAAGCCAGGCCCATGCTCCTGCATAGTGCTCATGCGCCTAGAGTTTGCCCAGAATGGTTAAGTGTTGGGCCATGCACCCCAATATTTCCCATGCGCCTAGAACCTTCCCTTGCGCCTAAGTGTTCCCATGCGTCCAGAAGGCCAAGCACCTGCATAGTGCCCATGCGCCCGCATAGTGCTCATGCGCCTAAAACTTAGAAATATTTTTAAGAGGTTTTAACAGGAAGATCGATTTTTCTATAACAAAATGTGCAAAACGAATGTGTTAAAATAAAAAATTTTCGCGCTGACCTAGCAGCACGGCCCCAGCCAGGGGCTTGCCCCTTAGACCCCATAAGGGGCTGTTGCCCCTAGGACCCCGCTGTCAGGGGATGCCGCCCCCGAACCCTAGCTGCCCCACGAAGGGTCAGTTAAGTTCTATAATGACTTGTTATGTATGTGTATGTGTATAGGAATGGATGATGCATGATGTTTATGATGATGTATGTGATGTTATATGATGCTATGTATGTTTATGTTGAGTTTCCTTACGTTCCTATTATGTATTATTCCGTGACTTACATGTTATGAATATGAAATGAATGAAAAGTATTATGTAAGCGGAAGTTAATGATAATGATAAGTGAAACGTAAAGAAAGAATGAATGCATGCAATAATGAACGAATGAATGTAAGAAAAGTCTTGCAATCAATGTATGGAGGTTCACACCCAATGAAGGGTGTTAGCTCAACTGTGTGCAGGTTAGCTACCCCGGAAGGATGCACACTGAGGTCTAATCCTTGTGATTGACCATACGTATGGGATCTTGCCTCTTACCCCAGTACTGTGATCAGACCACCGGGCACAATGTATGGGAGTCTAGTTATAGATTTCGGCCTAGTACCCGCTTTATGCATGACGGTGGGGTATAGCACATGGAATTGTTCCAAATGAAGTTACCCCGGTACTGTGGTCAGGCCACCGAGCACAATGTATGGGAGTCTAATTATAGACTTCGGCCTAGTACCTGCTATATGCATGACGGTGGGGTATAGCCCGTGGAATTGGCACAGAAGGTGAGGAAGAAAAAGGTGAATGTGCGTAAAATAAGGTAAGGAAGATAACAAATGATAACGATGACGTACGATGATGAATGAACGAAAGTTAATGATCGATGATGAAGATAATAATAAGATTATCTATTTGTATGAATGATGTATGAGCACATATGAAAGTAAAGAACGGTTTTGAATGATAAGTGAAGTATTTTATATATAAAATGTCACACCCTCAAAATCCACGTGCGGAGTTTTATCGCGAGGCGTGTGAACAAACCAGGATCACAGTCAATAGTTACTCGGAACGACTCTATATGCCATATTTAATATAAACCAAACCAGAGTTCAAACATTAAAATTGTGCGGAAGCGTTTTGTAAAAAAGACAAACCCAAAGTATGTAAATGTATCATAAGGCAAAACATGTGTCAACCAAATATTTGAAAACCATAATTAAAAGACGAGTAATTTTGTAATCTAAATCTTTAGAATGCATGCTGACTCGTGCTGTGCTCCTATCGGCAAGCTGGGTTAACGACATGAGAATAGCATACTAAAACGTTAACACAATGGTTGGTGAGTTCAAGAGTTTGTGTTTAAACATAACAGTTTAACAATCGTGATATATATAAGCATGTGTATTGTAACAGATAGCTAGTCCATTAACAAATAAATATTAATACATAGTTATTTCGCAATTGAAGCTGACTGTGATATGTTTGCCTCCTGTCACGACTTACCATGTCGTGACAAATGTACATAGGACAAATTGCACCCGGTTGACCTCGAGTCACACAGGTGGGGCTCGTCAGACCCAGTAGTACTACCCAAGTTTCCCCACTATTCAATATTAACAATTCGAAAGTGTGAGGACTTCATCATGGTAAACAACACTATATTAATATTATACACATCTTAAATATATAAAGCGTTTGTAAAAATTACCAGTATGCTATCTCCCCCAAAAGGGATTAAGTAAACCGTGGGGCATGAACTCACCTGATACGCGTATTGAGTACTTAGAGTTTACTTGACGGAAAAGTGGACAGCCAACCCTCAGAGGTTACCTAGATCATGTGAGTACATGAGTATGTGTAAACAGAGAATATGCGAAACCCTAAGTGCACTACAACCAAGACTTAAGGTTTTAGAAGAATAGACATGTTTGACACAGTTGACCCGTTTGACCCGTTGGTGACATTATGTGTTGTAAACCATTTAGACAGACATGATCAGATATTATTCATGGTTAACATTCTAGTGAATCACATATGATGCTACATTCCCAATGCATTGCTTAAATCATCATACAAGTCATGTAAGTTCTTAGCATCTAGCATACTCAGTGTGTTCATAGCACAACTAGTGTATCATATAAAAGGTCAGATCATGCATAACCTATTTATATGACCTATAACCATGAATTAGCATATACAGGTCAAAACAGATAATTTACCAAATAATCATCCATACCAACCACAACACATTCAACATGTCCACTACATACCACATACATCAAGATGATTGATTTCCAGTCCCAAACATGATGTCCTAGTTACTAATCAACCTTCAAAACCAGACATGATCATCAAAGTACATAAATCACCCAATAACCAAATAAACATTCCATACAACCCAATTAACAGATTCTATCACTTTAGGCGTCCACAACAATCATTCTAGCATGATCCTAATGTCATGAACATGTCCAATTACCAATATCCAATGTTCATCCAAAATAAAGTTTCTCTTTTGGGAAAGTTCATACCAAAATCTAATCAACACCCAATGTACACAAAATTCATCAATAATATACTATTTCAAGCTCATAACAACAACTAACCATGATCAACAACATCAAACTACCATAATTCATCAATTCATATCTAAAAAGTTTCTATTTTTGGCAAGATATGAACAACAACATCCAACCTAAGGTTTCTAGCATTCATATCAACAATCTAGCACCTAATCAACATCATAACACATCCATAACATCAGCACATTACCAATTCAATGTTACATGCAAAATAAAGTTACTATTATTAGTAACCTATGAACAAAACCCTCAATTCAACAATTTCTTGCATGATTCATGTTTCCTATCATTCATACAACCTAATTAACATTCCAACAACATCAAACAACAATCAATTCCACATAATCATCACAATTTTTGAATTAGGGTTCATCTTCATCAAGGTTCATGATCCAATCATTACAAACGTGTCATTCATGCATAATCAACCTTAAACAACATACATACAATCTAACTAACATGTTAACATCATCCATTGATCGAAATTCAGTCCCAAGAACACCTAATTCGCAGCCTATGTTTCGGTTTTATCAAGAACACATGAAAACTCATAAAAATCTAACCTTTAAACTTGTAATGGCTTGCAATTGATGTTTCTAACGTGTTGTAAGGATTGCAATCGATCAAAACCATGGCCAATTGGTTGCTCTAGGCTGAAAATCGCAGGTTTGAGGGCTGGAGAAGGCTTTGCGATCGAATGGGAGGTTTGTGGGGGCTAGGGTTGTTTTGTTTTAATTAATTTACAAGAATACCCCTTCTGAACCTTGCATTTTGTATTTTTATAAAATTTAAGCTTTTAAACTCCTTGTGAAGTGTTTTAAACTTGTTAATATGAACATCTAAACTAATGGTAACACTGATATATTTTATTTTATAAAAACACAAGACATACGAATTAACACACGCGTTTCCGCGTAACGCGATAAAATTCATCGTTAACATTTAAATCGCGTAAACACATAAGCATAACACAATAATCATCTAATCCACTAGATTATTATTAATTTAACATTATTAGTTATTTTTAGGTCACCAACGTCAAACGACAACTAGTGTGTGCTTACGGACACGTGTATGCAAAACTTAACGGAACTAACGGAGTTTGGTAACGGAAAATTACCGGATGTCACACTATCCCCATGTTGAAAGAATTTTCATCCCGAAAATTGCGTTGCATGGTGAGAGTGTTCCATCACATGGTAAGGGTTGTTCCATCACTAGTCTACTGCATTGGCACACAGAAATTGAAATTTAAATGAGTTTTGGATGAGTTGTCACATCATCCCCATATTGAAAGAAATTTTGTCCCGAAATTTAAATCAATACCTTTGTCTGCAGGCACCGTCTCAAATAGTTAAGGATACTTAAGCTTCATTTGATCTTCACGTTCCCATGTGAATTCCGGTCCACGTCACTAGTTCCAACAAACTTTGACTATGGGTATCTTGCTTTGCTTAAGTGTTTTTACCTCACGATCCATCACCTCGACTGGTTCTTCGATAAAGCGTAATTGGCCATCCACTTGAACGTCCTCTAGTGGTACAATTAGTGTCTCGTCAGATAGACACTTTTTCAGATTTGAAACATGGAACACATCGTGGACTCCACTCAGTGAATCAGGTAAGGCTAGTCGATAGGCCACTGGACCTATTCTTTCCAATATCTCAAATGGTCCAACATACCTCGGATTTAGCTTTCCTCGCTTGCCAAATCGAACTACGCCTTTCCACGGTGAGACTTTCAATAAGACCTTGTCGCCAATTTGAAACTCTAGAGGTTTCCGCCTCTTGTCAGCATAACGTTTCTGTCTATCTCGCGCTGCAGCCATACGGTTCCGTATCTGCACGATCTTCTCAGTGGTTTCATGTATTAGCTCGGGACCCGTTAGTTGACTATCACCAATTTCAGCCCAACAGACCGTTGATCGACACTTTCTTCCATACAAAGCCTCGAAGGGTGCTGCCTGTATGCTAGTGTGATAACTGTTATTATAGGAAAATTCCACCAAAGGTAGGTGAACTTCCAAGTTGTTCCCGAAATCAATCACACAAGCACGAAGCATATCCTCCAAAGTCTGTATGGTACTCTCACTCTGGCCATCAGTTTGTGGATGATAAGCAGTACTCATATCCAATCGTGTACCCAGAGATTTCTGCAGTGATTGCCAGAAGTGTGACGTGAAACGAGCATCGCGATCAGAGATAATTGAGATCGATACACCGTGTCTTGAAACGATTTCCTTAAGATATAGCCGGGTTAGTTTCTCCATCTTATCAGTTTCCTTAATTGCAAGGAAGTGAGCGGACTTGGTCAACCGATCCACAATTACCCATATTGTGTCACAACCATTATTAGTCCGGGGTAACTTAGTGATAAAATCCATGAAGATTTGTTCCCATTTCCACATTGGTATCTTGGGTTGTTGTAACAGTCCGGATGGTTTTTGGTATTCCACCTTTACCTTCGAGCAGGTCAAACACTTGCTCACATATGTAGCTACGCCCGCCTTCATGTTAGGCCACCAGTAGTGCGCCTTTAGATCATGATACATCTTGTCAGATCCAGGATGTATAGAGTATTTAGACTTTTGTGCCTCACTCATAACTAAATCCCTCAGATTTCCATAGACAGGCACCCAAAGTCTATCCATGAAGTACCGAATGCCATCCTCTTTCACTACCAATTGTTTATCCATTCCCCGTAATGACTCAGAACCAATGTTTTCCTCTTTTAATGCTTATATCTGTGCTTCCTTGACTTGTTCAGGCAGATGGGTACTGATCGTAAGTTGCAAGGCTCGCACCCGCCTGGGTTTAGCTGTTTCTTTACGGTTCAAGGCATCGGCAACTACGTTCTCCTATCCAGGATGGTACTTGATAGCGCAATCATAATCGTTAAGAAGTTCTACCCAACGTCGTTGCCTCATATTCAACTCCTTTTGCTCAAAGATGTGGTGAAGACTCTTGTGATCGGTGTAGATAGTGCATTTGGTACCGTACAAGTAATGTCTCCAAATCTTTAAGGCAAAGACTACTGCACCCAATTCCAGGTCATGGGTAGTATAGTTCTTCTCATGGACCTTCAGTTGTCTTGAGGCGTAAGCTATTACCTTATCACGTTGCATCAGGACACAACCCAATCCTTGAATGGATGCATCACAATACACCACGAAATCATCTGTTCCCTCTGGTAGTGCCAGTATCTGTGCGCTACAGAGTTTCTGTTTTAGTAGTTGAAAAGCCGCCTCTTGACTTTCGCCCCATTTGTATTCCGTTCCTTTGTGGGTCAAAGCTGTGAGAGGTTGTGCAATCTTAGAAAATCCCTCTATGAATCGTCGGTAATACCCTACTAATCCCAGAAATTGTCTTATCTCACTCGGTGTTTTAGGTATAGCCCAATTCTTTATCGCCACAATCATGGCAGGATCAACATGTATACCCTTCTCGTTAACAATGTGACCTAAAAATTGCACTTCGCGTATCCAAAAGTCACACTTAGAGAATTTAGCGTACAGTTGCTCATTCTTCAGTAATTCCAAGATTAATCGTAGATGATCTTCATGGTCCTCCTTGGTCCTAGTGTATATCAGTATGTCATCGATAAACACAATAACAAACTGATCAAGATAGGGTTTGCACACGTGATTCATGAGGTCCATGAACACCGCAGACGCATTAGTCAACCCAAAAGGCATGACCAAGAACTCGTAATGACCATAACGAGTACGGAATGCAGTTTTGGAGATGTCTTCCTCACGGACTCTAAGTTGATGATAACCAGATCTCAAGTCGATCTTCGAATAATAGCTTGATCCTTGAAGCTGATCAAACAAGTCGTCGATACGAGGTAGAGGGTATCGGTTCTTGACTGTGACTTGGTTTAACTCCCTATAATCGATGCACATTCGGAACGTGCCATCTTTCTTCTTAACAAAGAGGACAGGGGCTCCCCAAGGTGATGTGCTAGGTTGAATAAAGCCCTTATCTAAAAGCTCCTGAAGTTGTGATAACAACTCCTGTAGTTCGTTTGGTGCTAATCGATAAGGTGCTCTAGCAATCGGGGCTGCGCCGGGAGTCAGTTCAATTTGGAATTCCACTTGACGATGAGGTGGTAGTCCAGGAAGATCCTCTGGAAACACCTCTGGAAAGTCTCGTACCACGGGGATGTCCTCTATTTTTGTTTCCTCTGGTTACTTATCAGTGACGAGCGCTAGAATAGCCAAACGACCTTTTCGCAATAACGTTTGTGCTTTCATGTATGAGATAATGCCCATCACTGCACCACTCCTATCGCCTTGGACTGTAAGGATTTCGTCACCAACAGGAATTCGTATGATTTTCTCGTGACATATGACCTCCGCTTGCTTATTAGAGAGCCAATCCATGCCTACCATAACGTTGAAACTTCCTAGTGTAACAGGCATAAGATCTATAGCGAAAGTATGACCAGCGAGCTCTATCTTACAACACTTAAGGATGTGTGTCACATGGATCTGTTTACCATCAGCCAATTCTACGGTGTATTTGGATTCTAAGGCAGAAGGAATATCACTTAGAAGACTACAGAACTTTAAGGATATGAAACTCCTATCAGCTCCAGTATCAAACAGTACTGTAGCGAAACATCCATTGATAGAAAACCTACCAGTAACAGTTGTAGGGTCATTTAGAGCCTCACCTGAGCCAATGACGAAGGCTCTCCCTTTGGCTCCATTATTGTTACCACCATTTCCATTTCCGTTTCCATCATTGTTGTTGTTGTTGCCTTGATTGTTGTTGTTTTGGCCATTGCCATTACGGTTTTTCCTCAGCTACGGGCAGTTTCGCTTGTAGTGCCCCTCTTTTCCACACTCGAAACAACCCTTTGGAGTCTCCTGAGGTTGCTGTGGCTTCTTAACCAACTCACCACGGCAATCCTTGGCTAAGTGTCCCATTTTGCCACACCGTTGACACTTGAAATTGTCACATCTTCCCACATGATGATAGTTGCACCGCGTGCACCTCGGCTGTTTACCACCGTAACCGCTGGGTGAGGCTGACTGGTTGAAGCTACGATTGTTGTCGAACCTCCTTTGTTGTTATTGCGGTGGTTGTTGCTGAGATTGGTGTTGACCGCTGGACGATGACGGTTTGTTGTTGTTGGTGGTGGTGTTGGAGGTATCCCACTTCCTCTTGTTGTCGGGCACGTTCGCCGCAGCACCCCGTTTTGGTAACCTTCCTTGTTCCACAGCTTCATCAGTCAGTTTGTGGGCTAGTCGAATAGCTTGTTGAATAGTGGCTGGGTTGGACGAAGTCACCATACTCCTAATCTCGGGCACCAATCCCCGAATGTAGTGTTCCACTCGCTTGTGCATCTCGTTTACCATTCCAGGACATAGTGTGGCCAGCTCATGAGTTCTAGTGGTATAAGCCTCGATTTCTGAACCTTGAATTTTCAGCTGCCAAAATTCCATTTCCATCTTTTGTACCTCACTTCGAGGACAGTACTCCTCGGTCATCATTTCTTTAAACTCAATCCACGGGAGTTCATCTGCCATGGCTTGCCCTAGCATCTGCACTTGAGCGTTCCACCAGGACAATGCAGCACCATCCAACGTTCCCGTAGCGTATTTCACCTGGTCGGCAGGTGGACAATTACACTTTGAGAAAACGGACTCCGTCTTCTCAAACCACCTTACCAACCCTACAGCTCCCTCGGTTCCACTGTAGGTGTGTAGCTTACAGTCCATAAAGGACTTGTAAGTAGACGTTGGCGGTCCTGCTTTAACACGATAAACATTGATTAGATATCCTATTCGATTAACTATGGTATTTGATGTAACTTTCCATTATCGTTTACCTGCTGGCTGTCCTATTTGGGCAGCAGCTACCGCTGCCTGGACTTGTGCATTTATTAGAGCAGCCAATTCCACAGGGGTCATATTAACAGTACCGGCGTCCACGCCCGCGCCCGCGTCCTCGACCACGTCCACGTCCTCGGGCGTCCATTATTCACTTTACATTCACAAATACAAAAATGAGTAACATCAAACATATTTATCTCATTGAAGTATAGCAAACAATAAGAAAGTAATGAATCATCAAAACCACAACATTCTTAACAAAAATGATAACCAAAGGTAAATAAATTGCAAATGAGTCACAAATCATTTATCAATGTCAAAATTTGAGTTTGTTGTTCGGGTGGGGAAACAACCCTTCCCACATAGGTTCCAAAAGAAAGAAACGCTACATAGTCCAAATCGTTTAAAGGAAATGAAATAGAATCAATCAACTATGTCTGAACCATCACTATTATCTTCCATCTCCACTGGTTCTTCTTCAGGTTCTTCCTCAGGCTCTTCTTCTGGTTCCTCTTCGGGTTCCTCCTCCTCCTCAGGGGCCTCCACAGGAGCAGGAGCTATGGCAATCTGAAGCGCCACCAACTAGGCTTCTAAAGCAGCAATCCTGTTATCGGCTGTTTCGTCACGCTGCTCTCGTGCGGTCATGCGTCCACTAAGCGTCTGGTAACCGTCCCGCATTTGGTAACACCCCTCCAAGGTCTTACCATGATGCTCCTCGAGTGCATCCAGCTGGTGCTGCAGTTTGTACACCTCGTGCTGTAGTGTACCAACATCGCTCATGAGTTGCCTGACCCGGTGTTGCTCCTTGTCCAGTGCTACCACCAATGCAGCAATCACCTGCTCATTGGACAGCACCGTCCGTGGAAGTGAAGGTAGTGGTTGCTCGGTGTTGGTTCTGGTTCTGGGTCTCAGTGTAGGTACACGTTCCCTATACATGATGTGATCTACGAACTCAGGGTAGAAACTCCAGTCTCATGGAGGGTCGCGTTCAGGTGGCACAAATGGTTGGTCCCAGTCAAACTCTCCTTGTGGATAGTCTAAGCGAGGCCAGTCACGTCCATCGTCAGGTACTGGTCCAGGAGGTGGGGACTCTGATCGAGTGGGTGATGTTGGTTGCTTACCTGGAGCTCTAGATGATGATGCCATGCTGCAGAGAGTGTGAGGTGTATACCAATGAGTATACAGTAGAGAAATCAGGAACAAGTAACTAACTAACTGTGTGCGGTTATAGTCTAGTGTGTATGCAACCTAGTTCTCTATAACCAATGGCTCTGACACCAATCTGTCACACCCTCAAAATCCACGTGCGGAGTTTTACCGCGAGGCGTGTTAACAAACCAGGATCACAGTCAATAGTTACTCAGAACGACTCTATATGCCATATTTAATATAAACCAAACCAGAGTTCAAACTTTAAAATTGTGCGGAAGCGTTTTGTAAACAAGACAAACCCAAAGTATGTAAATGTATCATAAAGCAAAACATGTGCCAACCAAATATTTGAAAACCATAATTAAAAAATGAGTAATTGTGTTTGTAATCTAAATCTTTAGAATGCATGTTGACTCGTGTTGTGCTCCTACCGGCAAGATGGGTTAACGACTTGAGAATAGCATACTAAACAGTCAACACAATGGTTGGTGAGTTCAAGAGTTTGCGTTTAAACATAACAGTTTAACAATCGTGATATATATAAGCATGTGTATTGTAACAGATAGCTAGTCCATTAACAAATAAATATTAATACATAGTGATTTCGCAATTGAAGCTGACTGTGATATGCTTGCCTCCTGTCACGACTTACCATGTCGTGACAAATGTACATATGACAAATTGCACCAGGTTGACCTCGTGTCACACAGGTGGGGCTCGTCAGACCCAGTAGTACTACCCAAGTTTCCCCGCTATTCAATATTAACAATTCGAAAGTATGAGGACTTCATCATGGTAAACAGCACTATATTAATATTATACACATCTTAAATATATAAAGCATTTGTAAAAATTACCAGTATGCTATCTCCCCCAAAAGAGATTAAGTAAACCGTGGGCATGAACTCACCTGATACGCGTATTGAGTACTTAGAGTTTACTTGATGGAAAAGTGGACAGTCAACCCTCAGAGGTTACCTAGATCATGTGAGTACATGAGTATGTGTAGACAGAGAATATGTGAAACCCTAAGTGCACTACAACCAAGACTTAAGGTTTTAGAAGAATAGACATGTTTGACCCAGTTGACCCGTTTGACCCGTTGGTAACATTATGTGTTGTAAACCATTTAGATAGACATGATCACATATTATTCATGGTTAAAATTCTAGTGAATCACATATGATGCTACATTCCCAATGCATTGCTTAAATCATCATACTATGTACATATCATACAAGTCATGTAAGTTCTTAGCATCTAGCATACTTAGTGTGTTCATAGCACAACTAGTGTATCATATAAAAGGTCCGATCATGCATAACCTACTTATATGACCTATAACCATGAATTAGCATATATGGGTCAAAACAGATAATTTACCAAATAATCATCCATACTAATCACAACACATTCAACATGTCCACTACATACCACATACATCAAGATGATTGATTTCCAGTCCCAAACATGATGTCCTATTTACTAATCAACCTTCAAAACCAGACATGATCATCAAAGTACATAAATCACCTAATAACCAAATAAACATTCCATACAACCCAATTACCAGATTCTATCGCTTTAGGCGTCCACAACAATCATTCTAGCATGATCCTAATGTCATGAACATGTCCAATTACCAATATCCAATGTTCATCCAAAATAAAGTTTCACTTTTGGGAAAGTTCATCCCAAAATCTAATCAACACCCAATGTACACATAATTCATCAATAATATACTATTTCAAGCTCATAACAACAACTAACCATGATCAACAACATCAAACTACCATAATTCATCAATTCATATCTAAAACGTTTCTACTTTTGGCAAGATATGAACAACAACATCCAACCTAAGGTTTCTAGAATTCATATCAACAATCTAGCACCTAATCAACATCATAACACATCCATAACATCAACACATTACCAATTCAACGTTACATGCAAAATCAAGTTACTATTATTAGTAACCTATGAACAAAACCCTCAATTCAACAATTTCTTGCATGATTCTGTTTCCTAGCATTCATACAACCTAATTAACATCCCAACAACATCAAACAACAATCAATTCCACATAATCATCACAATTTTCGAATTAGGGTTCATCTTTATCAAGGTTCATGATCCAATCATTACAAGCGTGTCATTCATGCATAATCAACGTTAAACAACATACATACAATCTAACTAACATGTTAGCATCATCCATTGATCGAAATTCAGTCCCAAGAACACCCAATTCGCAGCCCATGTTTCGGTTTTATCAAGAACACATGAAAACTCATAAAAATCTAACCTTTAAACTTGTAATGGCTTGCAATTGATGTTTCTAACATGTTGTAAGGCTTGCAATCGATCAAAACCATGGCCAATTGGTTGCTCTAGGCTGAAAATCGCAGGTTTGAGGGCTGGAGAAGGCTGTGCGATCGAATGGGAGGTTTGTGGGGGCTAGAGTTGTTTTGTTTTAATTAATTTACAAGAATACCCCTTCTAAACCTTGCATTTTGTAGTTTTTATAAAATTTAAGCTTTTAAACTCCTTGTGAAGTGTTTTAAACTTATTAATATGAACATCTAAACTAATGGTAACACTTATATATTTTATTTTATAAAAACAAAAGATATACGAGTTAACACACGCGTTTTCGCATTACGCGATAAAATTCATCGTTAACATTTAAATCGCGTAAACACATGTAAGGCCCCAAATCCGGAAACCTCACAAATTGGCCTTTTTGCATAATACCTTATTTGAAACTGACAAAGTGTTAGTTATTAAAGCAGCGGAATTATAACAATGTTAATTATATAAACAAAAAAACTAAAGCACCAACTTACAGTCAAACCCGGATTTGTACTAGAAGTTCTTTATTTACAAATCATTGTCTTAACAAAATTTACTCTTTTATTTTTACACAAAACATAAAAGTTAGTTGAATCTTTACAGGATGCCAGTCTTCACCCTCCAAGTAGCTCCTGATCAGGTCTTGCCCTAACACATGATTTACCTGCCAAAACAATCTAACATACATACAAAAGTCAGCTTCGCTGAGTGAGTTCTAGTTTTATATAAATAAGAAAATATAATCTTTTATCCTTTCAAATAATGGACACGCATACATTATACTACAAACATTACTTGCATCACATTAGGTACGTTCATTATCTTTCATTCTTTCATTACGTTTCACTTCATCATAGGCGAGATTTGCACAAAGCAAGATCTCCATGTTGATTGACAACAAATGTCAATCCCCGTCGGTACACGTTATCCATGGTCACTACCCCCGACGGTTGATCGATCCCCGTCGGTACACATCTTCATGGTAGCTTCCCCCGACAGTTGATCCACACTGCTAGGCACATAGCCCGCTCATGAATACGGATCCATCATCATACATCAGACTCACATAAGTGAAGTCTATCATAGTGCTTGCAAGACTTTTCATCATCAAACGGCCCGGGGGTAACATTTGTTAAGTTCCACTTCTCATTAGTATCATCTTTCACTTAATATATATAATACTTAGCTTATTATGTACACACATACCAAGTACTAGTCATCATAACACGTAACCGTATCTATTTAATTGTCACATTTTTCTTTAGATCATTCTATCTATAGGTAATAAATATAAGAAATTCACAGTTATTACTTTATCAAATCATATAACGAATTATTTAAAAATAATCTTAATTATAAATCATATGGTATGTATGTCAGCCCCAAAATAGTAAAGCATGTATAAAAGAGGGGGATCTAGAACTCACCTCGATGTCAGGGACTGAGCAACTTAAGAGAAATCCCAATAGCATTCACACACCAGAAAAGTTTGTTACAAATCTACCTAGCGAACTTATAAGTTCGCTAGCTTATCCGAGCGAGACTATAAGTTCGCTTGCAACTTCGCTCATCATAAAATGTGAACTTTCGTTCACAAGTTCGTTGGTATGATCGCAACCTCTCTAGACACATTGTATGAGCTTTCGTTCATAATCTCGCACGTATCTTTTCCCGGCTAACATTGGGTCATAAGTCATCCTCTACTCCTATTATTGAACTATATGCCACGAACCATTATTATCAAACCCATCACCTTATCATAACCCAAACCATCAAGCATTTTAAACAAACGTACCAACACCTCCTTAAGCACACACCACCATTCAACGGTCCACGTAATTCCCAAAACCATCACCTTTGAATCACCATAATCAACACCATCCTAGTACCCCGTTATCCTAGAATCAATATCCTTGTAAAACCAATACCATAACAACATAAACATCATCATTATCGCATAATCATCATCATTATCTTCACCACAAACACTATTATTATGAAACTATTATCGTAACATCAAACAACTTAAGCGTTATTATAATTCTAGCCTAATAACCCCATTACTATAAATCAATCATCATCAAGGTACCATATTAACCATCACCATCGCAACAACTTGAAACCATACTTATAACTAAGCAACCATACCTGATCAATCAAGACCACCGTGGAACCACCATCATGAACATCGTAGGCTGCCACCACGTACCACCTTAAGCAGCCCTTAAACAGATTCACAAACTGCCACCATACCACCACCATGAGCTGCAACAACCACAACCATAATCACCACACTCACAACCACTTTGACAGCCCTCGTAACCACCTGCTGCCATTGTGACAACCACAGTCCACCCCCACAACAACCACCACCGTGAACCATGTTGCAGCCCTGCTGCTTGAATCCCACTTCTGGCATCATCACCACTTTTGCACCTTCTGCACCTTCTGAACCATGTTGCTCTAAACCACTGCCATCGTCACCATCACAGATACACCACCATCAACAGCCCCACAATCACCACCTGCCATTACCGCTGCATTATCACCGTAGCACCAACCCAACCGACAACCTAAACCATAATAACCACCAGCCATTACCGCTTCCACCATGAACACCCCAACCACAGCCTACACAGCCGCGACCACCATCACCATACCGCAGCCACCATCACCCGTCGCCTTCGTAGCGGCCGACCTCTACAACCGCAACAATCATAGCCGCAACAACCATCACCTCGACTTTGTCACCGCGGCACCACCCACAGCCACCATCGTGAGCCGACGGGGCTTATCCGGGTGGGGGCCTGTCGTGAGCTTCAAATCGGAGAAAGGGGAAGAAAGGGGGTCACCATCATCACTAAATCATCATCATCATCGAACCTTCTGCTCCAACCGATCCTCATCGTAACACCACCTTCGCCCTGCACAGAACCAGGGGGAGGGGTTCGATTGGGGTTGGGATGCAGCTGCTAAGAGGGGGGTGAGGTTGCTTCTTTTGATTCGCTCGGCCGAGGCAGGCCCGGAGTTCCGACCGCAGCTACAAAGTCGCCGGAGGAGGGGCAGGGGAAAGGAGGTCGCTCGGTTGGGAGGGGAGAAGAGGGTGAGCGACTGATTTTGGGGAAGGAGGGAGCTTAGGGTTTATTTTATGTTTTCTTAAATTGACAATTTTGGTCCCTCAACCTTACAAATATTTGATTTTAACCCTCAACATATAAAATCGATCTTATCTTTTGAAGTTTGAGTCCTTAATATTGCTAGCGTTATTATTTGCTAATTAGGTATACATCCAATGGAAATTTGGGGCGTTACAAGTCCATCCCCCTTATTTAGGTTTCGTCCTCGAAACCTGTTGGTCCTTACAAACGTGGGGTAATACTTTCTCAATCACCACGGATTCTCATGTTTCTTCTAAACATGTTCCACACACCCCATAAGGTATGATCTTCTTTAGCCGCCAACACATAGCCTTTGCAACCTTCAAACTTCCTAACGCACTCCTCTTATGGATCAATTTCATTAATGCAAACATTATGACTACGAACTCTAATTCATGAGTAATTATATTATCATCTTGTATATAACCTTATGAACAACATAACCGTTGTTCTGCCATGTTGTATTGAATATATATATATATATATATATATATATATATATATATATATATTCAGTCAGATCTTTGTATGGAACACATGGTTCTTGGTTTTCGACACTTACTGATAACATTATCACCAAGGCTCATGTTAACCTTCCTTATTTAGTTCATGTTCACATTTATTAACTAACTTCTCACTCAGACTTGGTGTCATTTCTTGTGAACCTTACCAAGGGCAAGATCATCTTCAAGAAGTACTGAACAAACTGTACGTAGTAATCCGTCACTTCCGTAAGCTACAGATTTCTAACATCATCCTTGGGGAACTTTTTACATTACTGCTTCAATTTTATCAATTCTATCATGATTTCAAGAATTATACTTCACATGACTAGAACATTCACTCTAGGAATGTTGCTCATAAATTATCTTCCATCTTGTCCTTGACACCTCGCGGATGTGACATGAATGGCCTCCCTTACTCTTGGAGTTGATGAGTATGTCATCTATAATCACTATCACTAACCCATTGAACATCGATCAGTAACCCTATTCATTTAGTCCATAAATGCTGCAAGGAAACTCATAGCATCCAAACCTTGACTGAAATATTATCTTTAGGGTGTCATGCTCTTTAACCCATAGCTGTTGATGATCCAACCTACTGTCGATCCATGAAAACCAACTTGCCTCTTGCAAATGGTGGAATGGTTTGTCAACCCAAGGTCATAGTTGCTTATCGTTCATCATCAGCTTATTCAGCCATCTGCGGTCCTCACACGTCTACCTTCTTCGATCTTCCTTTGTGATAACACCGAAGTATTGTCTAGACGAAATAATTAATCTGACCCTTTATCAAGGATGTCTTAAAGCTATATCATTAACTCTTTCATTCCTGACAAAACCATCGGTACGGTGACATGACTACAAGCTGAGTCCCAGAAGACAAGTCGATCTCAAACTCTTTCTTCTAACTCCGAGAAGGTCCTCCGGGTCACATTAGGAAGGCACGCTCTATAGCTACGTCTGTCAACTTTAAGACTTCGCCCTTAGCATCTTTTATTTACATAGGATATGCTCCTCAACCTTGTTTCATAAGCTTTTCTATCTCATTATTAGGATCATCCCTAAAATCATGCAAATCCTATTTATCATAAGTCATGACCATACTTCTATCATGTACGAAACAACGGGTCATATTTCCATGTTGTGCAGTATCAGTCCCGTATGCAGCTAGTCGATTCATATCCAAGACCATATTACGTCCAATTAGGGTAGTAACATGCAATCCAGAAGAAGGCCCTAACTTTTCATTACTATTTACAGTCATTTACAGACACTTCTATCCAAATAGCTTTACTAAACGTAGTTCCTACATTATCACTTTACCTTCTTAAAACATCTCATTAATCATTTAAGCTACCTACAAGATTCGGACTACTAACGTTATCGTTCAATGCAATGGTCCAGATCATGACGAGTATTGTAAGTTTTCATCTCTATCAGTAATTCCTTGCTGAAACACCATGCAAAGAATTACTCGTCTGAAGAAACCTATTCCCCTAGAGATCTTGTAACTTAAACTGTTAATTCTTCTCACTTGTGAGTTAGCCCATGGGTACAACACTTCTGTATTCCTGGTTACGAAGTCTAGAACCTTATTATATGTTTTTACTGGAATCGCTGTCAAGTCGCTAATGGTCTCATCGGGGAATCACACACCTCGTACACATCTGTCAACTTTCCACTTCCTATAAGATTCAGAATGTCAATATGGTCTGTCAAGGCAAGTTCAGATCATGACAAGTTTTCGTAAGTTTTTAATAACAGTGGCCAGTTGTGATTAACTACTTACAGAACTTCTCATGTCCCCAACCCTCCTATCCTGAACCACGCTAACATTTGAACCAACTATCGCTATTATATGCACGTAAAGATCACATAAATTCAAGTAAGCACAACAATTAATGTTATCATACCCTATCCTTGATTCTAACTTCTGTAACAAGGCACTACCTATCAGAATAGCATTTACAAGATATTTTGTTACCTTTTGGCATGGAGCTTCTTGGACTGGCATCCTTTTATTTGGTCCCATTTTCTGTTTAAGTTTAGGTTTATAAAATAGTTTTCCCCAAATCTCTTAAACTTTGGCTCTGATACCAACTTGTAAGGCCCAAATACGGAAACCTCACAAATTGGCCATTTTGCATAAAACCTTATTTTTAGTTCAAAACTGACAAAGTGTTAGTTATTAAAGCAGCGGAATTATAACAATGTTAATTATATAAACAAAAAAACTAAAGCACCAACTTAGAGTCAAACCCGGATTTGTACTAGAAGTTCTTTATTTACAAATCATTGTCTTAACAAAATTTACTCTTTTATTTTTACACAAAACATAAAAGTTAGTTGAATCTTTACAGGATGCCAGTCTTCACCCTCCAAGTAGCTCCTAATCAGGTCTTGCCCTAACACTTGATTTACCTGCCAAAACAATCTAACATACATACAAAAGTCAGCTTCGCTGAGTGAGTTCTAGTTTTATATAAATAAGAAAATATAATCTTTTATCCTTTCATATAATGAACACGCATACATCATACTAGACACATTACTTGCATCACATTAGGCACGTTCATTATCTTTCATTCTTTCATTACGTTTTACTTCATCATAGGCGAGATTTACACAAAGCAAGATCTCCATGTTGATTGACAACAAATGTCAATCCCCGTCGGTACACGTTATCCATGGTCACTACCCCCGACGGTTGATCGATCCCCGTCGGTACACATCTTCATGGTAGCTTCCCCCGATAGTTGATCCACAATGCTAGGCACATAGCCCGCTCATGAATACGGATCCATCATCATACATCAGACTCACATAAGTGAAGTCTATCATAGTGCTTGCAAGACTTTTCATCATCAAACGGGCCCGGGGGTAACATTTGTTAAGTTCCACTTCTCAATAGTATCATCTTTCACTTAATATATATAATACTTAGCTTATTATGTACACACATACCAAGTACTAGTCATCATAACGCGTAACCGTATCTATTTAATTGTCACATTTTTCTTTAGATCATTCTATCTATAGGTAATAAATATACGAAATTCACAGTTATTACTTTATCAAATCATATAACGAATTATTTAAAAATAATCTTAATTATAAATCATATGGTATGTATGTCAGCCCCAAAACAGTAAAGCATGTATAAAAGAGGGGGATCTAGAACTCACCTCGATGTCAGGGACTGAGCAACTTAAGAGAAATCCCAATAGCATTCACGCACCAGAAAAGTTTGCTACAAATCTACCTAGCGAACTTATAAGTTCGCTATCTTATCCGAGCGAGACTATAAATTCGCTTGCAACTTCGCTCGTCATAAAATGTGAACTTTCGTTCACAACTTCGTTGGTATGATCGCAACCTCTCTAGACACATTGTATGAGCTTTCGTTCATAATCTCGCACGTATCTTTTCCCGGCTAACATTGGGTCATAAGTCATCCTCTACTCCTATTATTGAACTATATGCCACGAACCATTATTATCAAACCCATCACCTAATCATAACCCAAACCATCAAGCATTTTAAATAAACGTACCAACACCTCCTTAAGCACATACCACCATTCAACCGTCCACGTTATTCCCAAAACCATCACCTTTGAATCACCATAATCAACACCATCCTAGTACCCCGTTATCCTAGAATCAATATCCTTGTAAAACCAATACCATAACAACATAAACATCATCATTATCGCATAATCATTATCATTATCTTCACCACAAACACTATTATTATGAAACTATTATCGCAACATCAAACAATTTAAGCGTTATTATAATTCTAGCCTAATAACCCCATTACTATAAACCAATCATCATCAAGGTACCATATTAACCATCACCATCACAACAACTTAAAACCATACTTATAACAAAGCAACCATACCTGATCAATCAAGACCGCCGTGGAACCACCATCATGATCATCATAGGCTGCCACCACGTACCACCTTAAGCAGCCCTTAAACAGATACACAAACTGCCACCATACCACCACCATGAGCTGCAACAACCACGACCATAATCACCACACTCACAACCACTTGGACAGCCCTCGTAACCACCGGCTGCCATTATGACAACCACAGTCCACCCCCACAACAGCCACCACCGTGAACCATGTTGCAGCCCTGCTGCTTGAATCCCACTTCTGCCATCATCACCACTTCTGCACCTTCTGCACCTTCTGAACCATGTTGCTCTAAACCACTGCCATCGTCACCATCACAGATACACCACCATCAACCGCCCCACAATCACCACCTGCCATTACCGCTGCATTATCACCGTAGCACCAACCCAACCGACAACCTAAACCATAATAACCACCAGCCATTACCGCTTCCACCATGAACACCCCAACCACAGCCTACACCGCCGCGACCACCATCATCATACCGCAGCCACCATCACCCGTCGCCTTCGTAGCGGCCGACCTCCACAACCGCAATAATCACAGCCGCAACAACCATCACCTAGACTTTGTCACCGCGGCACCACCCACAGCCACCATCGTGAACCAACGGGGCTTATCCGGGGGGGCCCTGTCGTGAGCTTCAAATCGGAGAAAGGGGAAGAAAGGGGGTCACCATCATCACTAAATCATCATCATCATCGAACCTTCTGCTCCAACCGATCCTCATCGTAACACCACCGTCGCCCTGCACAGAACCAGGGGGAGGGGTTCGATTGGGGTTGGGATGCAGCTGCTGAGAGGGGGGGTGAGGTTGCTTCTTTTGATACGCTCGGATGAGGTAGGCCTGGAGCTCCGACCGCAGCTACAAAGTCGCCGGAGGAGGGGCAGGGGAAAGGAGGTCGCTCGGTTGGGAGGGGAGAAGAGGGTGAGCGACCGATTTTGGGGAAGGAGGGGGCTTAGGGTTTATTTTATGTTTTCTTAAATTGACAATTTTGGTCCCTCAACCTTACAAATATTTGATTTTAACCCTCAACATATAAAATCGATCTTATCTCTGTGAAGTCACTGGATCGGTAAACATCCGAGCATGTTCTTGACGGAAGGATAAAACCAAAAGACAAACAATAACACGAACAATAATCGAATGATTTTATTGTTAAGACATAACAATTTTAAGCTCGTTACAACTTAAGAATCAAGACTTTTGGCATGGGGAGATCGAGCATGATCTCCCCTCTCATCCGGCAGCACCTAGGCGCCAGGCACACTATCAAAACCCTTAGGTTTCTAAACATTAAAACTTGTATATATAGGCCTCGGCCCATATTAGATGCGACTGGGCCCATTCGTGCGATTGGACCATACGTATGGTTCAATCGTACGACTGGACCATTCTTATGGCTTAGTCTTACGAATACCCCAATCGCATCTCTCAGTCGCACGACTGGTCCATTAGCATGGCTCAGTCGTACGACTGAGTCTCATTCGCATATGCTCCTGCGAATGACCCAGTTTCATGTGTTTACAAGGTGTATAACATTAAGCCTAGACTATTCGTCAAGCGACGGACACACTATATATGACTATATATGCTCCAACAAATTCCCCCTTGGACGTTGCTTGCGAATAGTAGATAACACCTCTTACAATCTTCAGTCAATCTTTGCTTAGGTTTCCAATAGAATCAAACGAACAACCATATTAGCCAACATTGCCGATCCGTCAGGTTACCACAATATCCCTGAAAATGAATTTAGGCACAATAGCTTTCGTTTACTTTGCAGAACACCATCATAGAAGTAAGATTCCCCAAATGACTGATTTTTCCAGATAATGACATGACCAGTTTTCCATTGCTTCAATCTTCACACAGTCTAACCTGTTTAACATTAACAACTATAGAAATTCCCCCTCACGTTCAGCATATCCCAATATATATACATTGTGCTCTCCTGTCGTCTTCATACGATGTATTGGGCAAAAGGTTGAAGGTTCCAATCCACAGCTGACAATATCAAACAAATCAGCATGCACGAAGATTCATCATCAGAAACCTGCTCACATCATCACTTTCTGATTGCGTCTTCAATCTCTCTATACATGGATTCCCCCTAAGAATGAGAATCCTCTCTGTTCGGATAAATATAACTTGATTGGCCCATAAATAGTCAGATGCTCCTGACTACCCCCAAAATCAGCACCGACAGCTGACATCTTCTCTTCTCTCTTTCGTGTTCTGACAACATTCACCTATTTTGGAAGATCAACGAATAATGGGGTATCCCTCGAACTTGTTTGACATAAGAAACTCAGGGTGAATGTGCTTTGCTCATCCTCAACTCTTACATAGACTCTCCAGAAGAATCTTCACTATTGACCCGAAAATGAACCGAAAATGACCCGATAATTTTCCTGAAAAATTTTAATTTACCAAACTTTTCCAGAAGGCTTCCCGACTGATAAAATGGTTTAGGGAAAAATTCGTGCAAGAAGCTGTTCCAGACTCTTTTTTTTTGGTCTGGTACACAGCTCATTCTTGCAACTTGAACAGATGAATGAAGACAAACGTACGAATGGGTGATTCGTGCGAATGGATACTCCGAATGGGTCAGTCGTGCGAATGAAGTACACGAAAGGGTTAGTCGTGCGAATGAATGTTCATTCGTACGAATGGACATACGACTGGGTTAGACGTACGAATGGACCATACGAATGGTTCAATCGTGCGAATGAGGCCCAGTCGCATGGCCCAATCGCATGAACGGGTCTGAACGCAGAAAACCAGATCTGCAGCCGCCACAAGGCTGAAAAACCCTAATCCGATGATTTGGACGAGACACAGCACAATAATTGTACCACCGGATTCGTTTTTATGATCTGAAGAAGATTCCGAGTCCGCTTTTAACAAATAAACATCACGCGCAATGAGATTTGAGAAAAACAAGATGAACACGAAGTGGGTTTTACGTGAAGATCTGAACTATGATCCAGAAATCAAGAGCTCGGGTTGCTAGAGTGATTGTTAGATCATTCTAGCAGTAACCTGGCTCTGATACCAATTGTGAAGTCACTGGATCGGTAAACATCCGAGCATGTTCTTGACGGAAGGATAAAACCAAAAGACAAACAATAACACAAACAATAATCGAATGATTTTATTGATAAAACATAACGATTTTAAGCTCGTTACAACTAAAGAATCAAGACTTTTGGCAAGGGGAGATCGAGCATGATCTCCCCTCTCATCCGACAGCACCTAGGCGCCAGGCACACTATCAAAACCCTTAGGTTTCTACACATTGAAACTGGTATATATAGGCCTCGGCCCATATTAGATGCGACTGGGCCCATTCGTGTGATTGGACCATATGTATGGTTCAATCGTACGACTGGACCATTCTTATGGCTCAGTCTTACGAATACCCCAATCGCATCTCTCAGTCGCACGACTGGTCCATTAGTATGGCTCAGTCGTACGACTGAGTCTCATTCGCATATGCTACTGCGAATGACCCAGTTTCATGTGTTTACAAGGTGTATAACATTAAGCCTAGACTATTCATCAAGCGACGGACACACTATATATGACTATATATGCTCCAACAATCTCTTGAAGTTTGAGTCCTTAATATTGCTAGCGTTATTATTTGCTAATTAGGTATACATCCAACGGAAATTTGGGGCGTTACAACACATAAGCATAACACAATAATCATCTAATCCACTAGATTATTATTAATTTAACATTATTAGTTATTTTTAGGTCACCAATGTCAAACGACAACTAGTGTGTGCTTACGGACACGTGTATGCAAAACTTAACGGAACTAACGGAGTTTGGTAACGGAAAATTACTGGATGTCACATAAAACTAGAACTCACTCAGCAACGCTGACTTTTATGTATTTTTCAGTTGGCAGGTGATTGTTGCTGAGGATGGCACGGGACAACTACTTGGCATTTTTGGGATGACATCCATTTGTATAACAATAATATTTTTGTGATGTAATGCAAATTATGATATTTTGTAACAGTTAACTATATTGTATTATTTTGCAAAAGCGTTCATTAATATATGAAATGGTTTTAATTAATTTTCGCTGCGATGTTTTAAATAAATGTATGGTTTATGAGCGATGAATGACCAACTGTGAGGTGCCCGGGAACGAGGCCTTATAGAGGTTTTGGGTGATAATCAAAGTTTCAAGGTAGTTTAGGGTTGCATTTCTAGTGTTTTGGGTATTTTGGGTACTTCAGGGTAAAAATGACGTGGCTGTATTGGATTGGTGGAATTTCAGGGTAGCCAAAGTTATGCCCCCTCCTCCCTAATGGGTGTATATAGATATTCATTTGGCTTAACAAATACTGATTTGGCTTTAAACTGTCGATGACATTACCACAAATCATGGTATCACCACTAGTTAAGGCTACATATGGGGTTTAATAGGTGATCTATAAAAGACCAGTAAGATTTGAGGTGAGGTGTGACATCTGACATTTTCAGGTTAGAACCGCTAACGAAACTTCGTTATATCGGTTGAGTCATGTATGCACGTCATGTATCACACACAAGTTTCTCCTTGAACGTTAGTGACCTAACAAATGAATAATGTTAGATCGAATAATATTATGTGGTGTAATACGTGATTATGTGAAACCGATGTGTTACATGATTATTTTGATGATTTGTTTGTTACCATATAGTTACGAGAATTTATATCATTAGTCCGGAACATGAAATTGTAAATGTATATAAGTGTATTTATTGTGTGGTTTATGAAACCCGACCTTAATAAAGGGGAATTAACAATTAATCTCTAGGGAGTTTAATGTAAATATAGTAATTAGGAGGTTTTAATTAAATGTTTTAAATACGCACACGTAGAAATGTATATATATATATATATATATATAAATGTGTGTGTGTGTGTGTGTGTGTGTGTGTGTGTGTGTGTACATATGTATACATATATATGTATATACATATGTATACATATATATGTATAGATATATGTATATATATCTATACATATGTATATAAATATATATGTACATATATATATATGTACATATATATATGTACATATACATATATATATGTACACATGTACATATATATGTATATATACATATATATACATATATATGTATATATATACATATATATACATATATATATGTATACACATATATCTATACATATATATACATATATATATATATACATATATATATGTATACATATATATATGTATACTTATACATATACATATGTATACATATACATATTTATATGTATACATATATATATGTATACATATACATATGTATATGTATACATATGTATACATATACATATGTATACATATACATATGTATATGTATACATATGTATACATATACATATGTATACATATACATATTTATATGTATACATATATATATGTATACATATACACATGTATATGTATACATATGTATACATATACATATACATATATATACATATATATATGTATACACATATATCTATACATATATATACATATATATATATATACATATATATATGTATACATATATATATGTATACTTATACATATACATATGTATACATATACATATTTATATGTATACATATATATATGTATACATATACATATGTATATGTATACATATGTATACATATACATATGTATACATATACATATTTATATGTATACATATATATATGTATACATATACATATGTATATGTATACATATGTATACATATACATATACATATGTATACCTATACAGATATATGTATACATATACATATGTATACATATACATATGTATATGTATACATATGTATATGTATATGTATACATATGTATACATATACATATATCTGTATATGTATACATATACATATGTATACATATATGTATATATATATATACATATATATGTATACATATATATATGTATACATATATATGTATATATATGTATACATATACATATGTATACATATATATGTATACATATATATATGTATATATATATATGGTGTGTGTGTACATATATATTTGTATATATATATATATATGTATATATTCTATGTATATATATATATATGTCTATATGTGTATATATATGTGTGTATATATATATATATATGTGTGTGTGTGTGCTTGTATAGTGCCCCCAAACCCCCCATCATCAACCTCCCCCGGGCGATGCAACACACAGACACACATTCTCTCTTGATATTTGCTATAACCAATCGTTATAATGCGCTGGGAAGGATCTACTATTATCCTGTATACAACCTGAGTAATATATATACTTTTGGGTCTGAAGGATAGTCTAATATTATCAACACAGTCAAAGTCAACAAAATCAACGTCAACGGTCAAAGTCAACGCAAAAGTCAACTCGACGCGTTCGGGACGAAGATTAGAGACAAGACGTTGAAGATATATTTGTCTAGGATGTTTATTGTTATTAAATATATTTTGTGTCGACAAAATATATTTAATTTTGTTTTTAGACATTTTGGGTTTTAATTGTAATTTCTAATTGTCATAGTTTAGGGTCCTAAGTATCATTAGTAAATTGTCATTTACTATAAATAGTAAAGTATGAAAATTTGGGTTTTAAGCTTGGAGGAGCTAGTGATTAGGGTTTCTATTTTCAGATTATTTTGTAATCTCATTTTTGGATCAAACAAGGGTTTTGAGTTGTTCTTGAGATGTTCTTCATTGTTCATCTTATTTTGTGGTGTTTGATCTAGAATCTTCATCAAATTCATGATTCAAGTGTTGCTTGGGACTAACAATATGGTATCAGAGCCATTTGAATCAGTTTTTGTGAAGAATAGTTGCTGATTTTGAAGTTTATTATCAGATTCGTATTGAGAGAAACTGGGGTTCTAGAGAGAGAAAGTAGATCTGAGTTAAATTTTCTACAAATTCAACATCAACAACATCAGATCTATCATTATCTACAACATATATTGGATCCACATCATCGTTTATACAAAGAAAATTCAAAGAAAATCTTCAGATCTGAAAATTCTCTCATGCACACTAGTGTGTGTTCTTGGTGTTCCTGAGAGCTTTAAATCTTCATGGGGCGAAACTAGATCTGACCTTGAACGAAAGTTCAAACTGTTCCGGTGAAATTACAGTTTCGTCCGGCAAAACTCCGGCGAAATTCAGGCGAAACTGTAATTCCGGCGAAACTAAGGTTTTCCGGCGAAACTTCGGGCGAAACTATAGTTTTCCGGCGAAACTACATTTCCGGCGAATCATAACCTGCGAAATTATAAAAAAGAAACTGTCTGCAACCACAACCACAACTGTCGACCAAAAACACCCGCTGCCACCACCAAACCAAACCTAAAGCCATCATCTCCGCCACCGTCTAGTACACTCCACCATCTTTGAACACTAATCACCTGCAGCGGACGAGCAATACATAACCGACAACAGATGAGCAACACACGACCGACTTACAGTGGATGAGTGACCTTCGACCGCAACCATCATCATCTTCGAACCACAATCGAATCACCTACTATACACCCCACCGTCGACCGAACACCTCTCCACCCCCAAATCACCACCACAACCCGCCACCACCACCTCCCGAACCCCTTCCCCCGTCGCCTTACAGCCACCACATCCATAACCACCGCCACCGCCGCCTCCGTAGCCTCCTCCGCCACCGCCACCGACGGGCGGTGGAGCAGATCCATTTCCTTGTTTGTTTTATACACCCCGTCGACTCTACTGAGGAGCTTTTTGATCTTCTGCTTACATCCATCGCAAGCGCACTGTGTGTTCAACTTGATGACACAAGTCTGAAGCTTCATAAAGTCTTGCTTGGTGCTCATGTTGATGATAAATGAGTGTTGATTTGTGGTTCATACAGGGGAAGTGAAGGATTCAGATTTAAGGAAAGTGAAAAGGGCAAGAGAGAGGTGAAACGAGAGAGAGTGAAAGGGTGTGGTGTTCAAAGTGTTAGAGTTAGGGTTAGGGTTGTGTTTGGGAGGGTTTCTGAAAGATCAGATGTGCAAGTATGTTTTTTTTTTGTTGTTTGATAAGTTTTAGGGTTTTCAATTAGTAATTGGGTTTGGGCTGGTTTTGACTTCAACAAATTGGGCTGATTTTAAAAAAAAAATTGATTTATGGGCTCATTAAAATCAACCAAATTGGGTTAATAATTGTTTGAATCTTTTTGTTACTGGGCTAGTTATAAGATTAAAATTGGGCTGAAATTTGGTTAATAGATTTTGGTTTTATAAATTGGGCTGCATTTAAAAAAAAAAGAAAAAAATATTGGGCTTATAAAATAAAAAAAATCAAAGAAAATTGACAAATTGGGATTAATTGATTTCATCCCAATAAAGAAATTTTCAACGTTTTTAAAAGATTTATAAAAAAAATGTCATCTTCAGAAGACTTTAAATCAGATAATCCTACAACGGCTCAAAGCCGGTTTGACTATTTTACAGGTATGAAGAATGAAAAGTTGTCTGATTTTATTGATCGATTTATATCTGTGGCAAATAATCTAAAGAAGCATGACCCCCAACTCACCAACTACGAACAAGTTCAACAGCTTCTTAAATCTCCTCCACCCGAGTGGAGTTCTCAGGTTAAAATGCTTAAGAACGAAAGAAATTTTCTTGATTACAAGTTGATAGATGTGATCAACAAACTGAAATCTGCTGAGCTGGATATCAAGAGAAGAGAATTTCATCAAGCTGTGTTTCCATCTCAAACTAACAGAATGAATGTATCTATTATTTCTTCTGCGACAAGCATTCTTGAGTACAAGACCGAGATGCTTGAGAGGTTGAAGTCGATGAAAATTCATTCTGATTCAATTGATGAAATCAGAGAGACTGTAAAAGAGAATTGTGAAGCTTTGAGAGCTGGTAACAGAAGCGAACATGTTTGTGAGGGAACTGATGCTAATGAAGCTGACAAAAATGATGAAGGAAAGAAAGAAACTGAGGATGAAAAGACACTAAAGGCCAAAGAAGAGGAACATAAAAGAAACATAAGGGTCTGCAACTGCGAGAAAGCCTTAGAAACTGAAAGAATTGTCATGGGACTTCCATATGAGACAGTTCAAGACATGTGCTCATCTGCTTGCAAAATTCGTATGTTTGGGATCTATAAAGCAAATAGGTTATTGCTAGATAACGAAAAAGAATTAAAAACCATAAACAAAGAACTCAAGCAGAATGAAATTGCTTTTTCAAAGAAACTTAATGAAGCATTGGCTGAAATTGTTCTTTTGAAAACAAATCTTTTGGAAAGAAATTTGGAAATTAATATTTTAAGAGAAAGAGCAGTTCTAGCTCAATTTGAAACGACTCAGATTCAAACAAAGCTCGATAAATGGACTCTTTCACAGATGAAAAAGGATGAGCTTATTGCTAAACAACAAAGGGCGCGGATAAAGCATGGGATTGGATATAAATCTGATGGTGAAACTGTATTTAATTCAGTTCCACCGCCTTCTACCTTATGTTATTCACCAATCCCTAGACCTCATCCTACAAATGATTTGATTGATGCTGCAGACACTAATAGTTTAAATGCAGGTTTAAGTTGTGTTAATCTTCAAGAGGTTAGAGATGTGCAGGATTCTCCAGTAGGTTTGGGATTCCACAGGCAGGGGTCTGATAAGAAGATTAATGACGATTCCACCTCTGATGCTCCAAAACCAATATCAGTTACTTCTCCAACCTTCTCCAACAAATTCAAAACAGGCAATATTCCTTCGTTTGTTCCTGTCAGGTTTGTCAAAGAAGGAACAGTTGTCGAATCGTCAGGCAATCAGAATCCTATAACCGTGACACAATAGGAGGTGTCAATCAAGATCCATTGGAAGCTGATTTGTTTATACAAGACTGGACAAGCTCAGATGATGAATCAAACACAGAGGAGCGTGTTGGTTCCTCACAGATCAAGATATCTCCTGACATTGTCAAGTCTCAAAAGCTTCCAAAAGCTGAATCAAGACCAATACAGATCTCTTCTCCAACTGCAAAACAACCCAGTCAATCAGTGAAGATCTCATTCCCTGTTCAGCACGAGAAATGCCAAAACAAGCAAGAATCTGCTACAAGCTCAAAGCAATCCTCATCCCCACCTGCATCACACGGTTCAGTCAAGCATCAAAAGCCATTCAAGGCTTGTTTTGAGTGTGGAAAAGAAGGTCATGTGGTAAAGAAATGTCCTCAAAGACTTGCTAAGGATGGTAAAGGCAAAACGAATTGCTTCTCCGGATGTAAGCCTACAAATAATGTTCCAGACGGTAAAGGCAATACGGGTTGCTTCTCTGGATCAAGAGGTAAAAAACACACATATTTGAATGGTTGGATGAAAAACCCTTCATCCAAACCTTTTCATGTGAAGCCGGTTTCACATGATTCAAAGATGAAAATAACCAAAGGTTCAAAACCAATATTTGTTCCTTCTGGTCTTCAACAGAAAATGATTTCCAAATTTAATTCATTCAAATCCAAGTTAATTAAACCGAAACAAATTTGGCAAATTAAAAAGAAGGATACAGAAATCCCCGATTGTTTAAACGGTTGTGTGCAGAAGCTTGTTACTTATCTTGATGAAAAAGGAACTTCCAGGACTACGATGGCCTGGGTTCCTCTTTCTAACTAATTTGTTTATGAGTGCAGGAACGATTCAGGAGGACTGTTAGTAATCCGGTTTACTGACAGAGATTGTTCCTAATTCAAATTTGAGGCAGAACAAACAGGTTAAGGTCATGGTATTTTATCCACAATCTGGATTTTTATCTGCATAATCACAGTTCTTACTTCACAGTCACTGCATATTTCTTGATAATTCATTTCTTCTCTTGATAATCAGTGTAGTTTGGAAGACCTTCTTTTGTAAATTTCTATTTTTGTACAGTTTTATAGAAAAAGAAAGATTAAAAAAAATTAAAAAAATTAATTAAAAAAAACAACAACAAAAATAGGTTTGCTAAAATAAAAATTTAGGGGGAGAGTATATCAAAATTAAATAAAATAAAAATGAAAAGAGAACTGAGAACTTGATTCGAGATG
This sequence comes from Flaveria linearis, assembly GCA_024085815.1. NCBI lineage: Eukaryota > Viridiplantae > Streptophyta > Magnoliopsida > Asterales > Asteraceae > Flaveria > Flaveria linearis. The sequence goes on along the minus strand of CM044007.1, from coordinate 20,630,123 downwards.
ATTGAGAAATGATTGTATATCTTCATGCAATGCTTGTTTTTGCATGACTTGTGTTTTTTTTAAATGAGAAATGATAGTAACTGATGCTGTTATCTGATTCGCATCTTAATTTTAATCGCAAATAATAGAAAAACAAACAGAGTCTTTAATGATATGCTTGGTAGGCTCAGCCTGAAAAATAAATAGACAGCAGCATGATGATTTAAATTAAATATATGCTTAAGGATGTTTGGATTTACGCAATCATTTTGGCCTGCACTAAAACTGAGTCCCGACAAAAATTGGATTGAGAATTGATCTTTCACCCACCATGATGCAAATCAAATAAGCTATATCTCTATCTCTTTGCCATGTTTGGTGTATTTATATGTCTTGTGTTTATGCTAATCTCCTCTGCTGTACCGAAGTACTGACCTGGAGTGATGATCTCCTTTGCTGTACGATAGTACTGACCTGGAGCTCTCATCGGCACATGATTAAATGGTCATCTCCTTTGTTATACGTGAGTATAGACCTGGAGCTTTTACCATTTTGATCTAAGTAGTGTCAAATCATCTAAAGATGAATTCATCACAGAATATAATATTCTGTTGATAATCACTTGCACACTAATGCACAAGCCTTATTCCATAAAAATCTTAATAAAATTCAAGAAATCCTGAGGTTGGGTGATGGTTTTTGCCAAATGATTGTGGGGTCCTAGCGTTCTAAAGTGCTTAATCAAACCTTAACGAATCATCTGCTGCTTGTTGAAAAAGATAGGGCATGGGTTTAAGTGGACAAACATATCAGCAATCATAATTGATCTGTTTGAGAATTTCAAATCATTCAAAGACTGTGATTGGATTCAGTTATCAGTATGATCTCATTGCTTGTCGATGATTAATTTCATCTTTATGCTAAAGTATATTTTGAGGATGTGATCTCATGATCGATTCAGTTCTCGGTTATAAAAATTAATAGATATATAAAATTAAAAAAAATTAATTAAAATATATATATATAATAATAAAATATAATAAATTTTCATTTCAAAATTCGTTTAGGTCTTCCATATTATGCTGTTACAATTTTATCATTTTCATGCATTTCACAGGAAATTGCACACACAAACGAACACGGGTTCGCTTGTTTTCATAAACAGATAAACACGGGTTTATTTGTTTTGTTGAAATGATCTAATTATAAATATCGAGAATGTGTTTGTGATTGACTTGCAGATTTTGCTACAAGTGATGGCCGATCATCATATGAGCAATGAACCAGACCAGGGATCCTGTTCCTCAAATTTACAGAAGATACCGAGCTAGGAACCCTCCTCCTACATCTTCTGAACCACTCAGAGATTCAAGAAAGGGTTTCCATTATAATCAAGAGGATGCACACAACAAGGGGGAGCATGCAAAAAGGGGGGACTTGTGAGATAAAGATTTTCAGCAACAAAATTTGGGAAGCATCAGTCTAGGGGGAATATTGTTGGACCTCAACATTGAGACTGAAGCTTACCAAATTGAAGATCAAGTTCAGTTGACTTATCAGTACTGATCACGATGAAAGATGTTGATAATAGTAGACTAAGGGGGAATATTGTTGGGTCTGAAGGATAGTCTAATATTATCAACACAGTCAAAGTCAACAAAGTCAACGTCAACGGTCAAAGTCAATGCAAAAGTCAACTCGACGCGTTCGGGACGAAGATTAGAGACAAGACGTTGAAGATGTTGATACATGTGTCCCTAGATTCTGAGCTGAATGTAATATCTTTATAATGTCTTGATTATATGTGATTGAACATTGATTAATGAAATACATTTGGTTGTTTATGTTATAATGTTTATATATTTCATTAATGGGTTGTGTAATGATTAATTATATAGGTTTGTGGTTGTTTGAATTGGTATGCATAATGTTGTAATGATTAACACATTCAAACTTAACATGATGAAGTTATCATGCGAATGGGCCATGCCAATGGACCATACGCATGAATAACTTCATGCGAATGGATCGGTCGCATGACTGAACCATGAGACTGGATCAGTCGTAAGACTGAAGCATGAGATTGAACCAGTCGTACGACTGAAGACTCAGTCGTGCGTATGGATCAACCGCATAGCTCAATCGCACGACTGAACCATGCGAATGGTTCAGTCGCACGAATGAGAAACCCTTACCTATAAATACCACTTAATTCGTGGAAAAATGGAACACTTCGAATATTCATAACCCTAGTCGACCCAGAACGTCCAGTTCGTCAATTCCAAGTTCATAGAATGTCTGAGATCATTCCTAGTCCATTCTTAACGTTTTCTAATCGCTAGGTTTGATCTTGATTACGTTCTCCCTGATTGGATCACCAATCAAATAGGATTCCGCACTATTTGATCCGGTATAACGAAGAATCAGTTAGTACTCCGTACATACACGGTCCTAACAAGTGGTATCAGAGCCTTGGCTCTTGATTCTTCGTTTGATTCAATCATTTTTGTGAAAAAGTCTACGTTTTTCGCGAAAAGATCCAATCTTTCTGCTCAAAACCGAGTCTTTACGTGTGCATGTTCTGCAAAATCAGTGTTTTTTGACTTACAGCCGTCTAGGGTGTCAAAAAACACGTTTTAGGTCAAAAGTGTGAAAAATTTCGATCTCTGCAGTCTCAGTCGCACGATTAGCTCAATCGTACGACTGAAGTCCAGTCAGCCATTCATTCGACCGATTGAGTCAGTCGTTTCGTCCAATCGCCCGATTGAGTCAATCGCCTAGTTCAGTCGCCCAGTTGAGTCGTTCGGTCTATTCAGTCGCCTAAGTCTCTCAGTCGTCTGTTCAATCGTACGTTGAGTCCAATCGCATACAGCTAGTGTCGGTCGCATCCCAGTCGCACTCCCCAATCGCATTAGCAGTTTAATTCACAAGTTAAAGTAATAACATAATGGACTCAGAAAACTTTACAATGTCAGCTGGAAAGGACTCAAGGATACAGAACTTACTTTTACTGGAAAATGAGATAGGGAACCATAACAAGCCACCTAAGCTATTGAGTATAGATGAATTTCCACAATGGAGACAACGTTTTGAGATTCATCTTAATGGAGTGGACACGAACTTATGGAACCTATTGAGGCTGGTTATAACATGCTCGTGGGAGCTGATGGTGTTCCTTTGACTTTAAGTGGACTCACTGATACACAGAAGGTTGCCTACAATGCCGAAAAGAAGGCATATGCTATTTTGACCCAGTCCATTCCCAAGGCCATTTTTCACCAATACTCAGAGCACAAGCAAAGTAAAAAGTTGATGGAAGCTCTTGAGAAGAGGTATGATGGGAATTCTACTCTAAAGTCCCTAAAGGGTAACGCGTTGAAGAAGGAGTTTGACAACTTCTCTGCAATTGGGAATGAAAGCTTGGATGAAATTATCGATCGCTTCTATCACTTGATGAGTGAACTTCACACTCATGGAGTAAAGACGTCAATGGAAGACAAAGTTTCAAGCTTGGCAGATGGACTACCTGAAAAGTGGGATTCATTCATTTCCACTCTGCGATACAACTCAGTTTTAGAGACCTTGGATATAAATGACTTTATTCTAAAACTGAGAGAGGAAGAAGTGCGTCACAAGTACAGGACGAAAAAAGGAGCGTATACACAAGACCCATCACTCTACAATGTAACTCCTACTTCCACTCCTGCTGCAAAGTCATCTGGAGCACCTCTGCAAACAGCCTTTGTGTCCAATGCATCGTCATCTACTAATCAAGGCTCATCATCTGCAAATGAGTCTCATGGTGCATCTGGGGTTCTACAAAGTCCAATTGTTACTCAATCTGCTAAGTAGATGACAGAAAATTTGGGAAAAGTAACAGTGGAGGTTGCTAAAGAGCACATGGATCTACTTGCTGCAGTTGTGCACTCTTATGATGGTCTGGTGGCGGGTAAGATTGGAAATTGCCACCTTGCTGATGAAGACTACGAGCAAGTAGATGAAAACGAGCTTGAAAGGATGGATATCATGTGGGCTCTTGCTAGCGCTGTCCGGAGAGCCAAGAAGTTTGTGAAGAAAACAGGACAGAATCTCGTGGCTACTAAAGATACGACCTTTGGTTTTGACAAGTCTAAAGTCACGTGTTTCAATTGTGGAGAAAAGGGTCACTAAAAAAGAGAATGCGTGAAGCCTAAGAAGACTGGGAACGGGAACCCATTCTCCTCGTTCAATAGGCAAGATAAAGACAAGAAGCCAGCATCCACAGGGAATGATTCTAAAGCTATGGTAGCACAAGGAGATGAAGGACAGGACAGGTCCTTTCGGTTCTTATCTGATGGTGAAGCGAACATAGCTTCTGTGGAAGACTTGAACGAAGACTCAGCGAGTGATGGGGAGAGCTCAGCTGATGTTGATACTGCTGATTGGATGAGACGTTTGATGCAGTGGATGAAATTGTCAAGAATGAGCTGAATTCAGAATCTGAAGCTTAACCTGTGTCTCAGAATGCTTTCATGGCTGGAACGTCCACAGCTGCACAGGTACAATCTAAGGATGAATTATTCGCTAAACATGCTTGTGTTGATTGTGATAAATTTAGAGAAAGCATTGACTTAAAATTTGCTAGGTTATTAGAACACAATGATAACTTAGTAAATGACTTGAAATTGTGCTCAGAGGCTAATCGAGTGTTAAACAGAATGAGAGCAGTTATAAGGAAAAGATAGATGCTTTAAAGAAGCAATTAAAGGAGACAGAAGTTGTTGTGGGTAACCAAGAAAATGACATTAAATTCTACTTAAAGACCACTGAAGAGACTAAAAGGGACAAAGCGGTTTTACAAGTAGAAAATGAGTCTTTGAAACAAAAACTACATAGTTTAGCGAGTTCCTCACACATTTTGAAAAACTTGGTTAAAGAACGCAACAATAGGGAGGGGTTGGGTTACAAGGTTGTTCCACCACCACATGAGATCCTGTTGAACACTAAACAACGTCCAATAAATAATAATCCAATTAAGGATCATGTGGTGACAACTCCTTTGGTTAGTTATCCGGACACAGCAGTTAAATCTGCTTCTCCGGATGATGATCAGAAAACCTCAGCATCGAGCAATGTCACTACTGAGAAATGGGTGGAAGAGAATGTCCAAACATCTCTTGGGTTGGATTCAAAGTCTAATGACACACAATCCAAGATGTCTAAACCACTCAAGTTAAATCAGTTAAAAGAGATAATATTCAGCCTCAAAGACAAATAAACCAAAATGTTAAACAAGTTAAGTTTGTCAAAAAGGTGAACGTTCAAAGACTGAGACCAAAAAGCCCATTCCTGAGGTCTACTCCCCACCCCACAAGAGGACTCCTAGTCCATTTGAAAGGAGATCCTGTTACTCTTGTGGAAAACGAGGTCACATCTCTTCAAGTTGTCCTCATTATCAGACACCTCGGGTTAAGATTGACTTAGATCACGATGTCAATCAGATACCAAAACAGAGATCTAAGAATCCAGTTAGGTCCAACACACCTGCTAGGTCTTATACCTCACCTCCACACCACAGACAACATAGACATGTCACTGGCAAGTCTGTGATGCCTGAGGTGAAACCGGTTTTGGAACCTAAACCAAAGATACAAACAGTAAATCAATCTAGTGTCTACCACAAACAATCTTTTCATAAAGACAGTATGTGGAAGGCAAAATCATCTGATGTGTCTGATAGAAATGACAAGTTGAAGGTTGATGTCCCACCAACTGACAAAGGACAGTGGGTTGAGTTCATCATGTGTGATGCCTCTGGGAAACCCAAGCCAGTTAAGGCTTGGGTCCCCCTCCTTAACTAATTGTTTTCAATTATGTGCAGGTTGTCCGCTATAGTGCTTCTATGAATACATGGATTGTGGATAGCGGAGCTTCCAGGCACATGACAGGAAACAAGTCTCTCCTTTTAAATGTAAAACAAATTAAAGGGGGACATGTTTCCTTTGCTGGTAACAAAGGAGATTACATTACTACTCAAGGCGAAGTAGGTAATGAGAAGGTAAGATTTGACAAAGTAAATTTTGTTCAACAACTGGAAAACAATCTGCTGTTAGTGTCTCAGATATGTGACAAGCGCTTCAAAGTTATGTTTGACAATCGCAAATGTTACATACTGAAGAAGGAGATGGAGATTCCAGAGGAGCGGGTTCTGATGTCCGCATCCAGGTATAATGATTTATATGTCTTGGATATGTCTAATGCTTCTACCTCTGAGTCTAGAGTTCAATGTTTCCTATCAAAAGCAACAGAGAAGGAATCCATCTCATGGCACAGGAGGATGGGACACATCAATCATAGGAAGATGAATCATCTGATTCACAACAACCTCGTTGAAGGAGTTACTGTCAAGAACTTCAAACTTCCTGATTTTTGTGTCTCATGCAAGAAGGGGAAGCAGACCAGGAAATCTCACAAGACCAAGCAAGTTAATTCTATAAAGATGCCCCTGGAGTTGCTACACATGGATCTCTTTGGTCCAGTTAGCACAAAGAGTATTGCAGGAGACTGGTACTGCTTTGTAGTCACAGATGACTACTCAAGATTCACCTGGGTGATGTTTCTGAAAGCTAAATCAAAAACATTTGAATCATTCAAGGTGCTCGTCACGACACTGGAGTCTCTCTACAACCTGAAGGTAAGGAAGATTCGTTCTGACAATGGCATAGAGTTCAAGAATCAGTGGATGGATGCTTTCTCCAAGGAAAAGGGGATTGTTCATCAGTTCACTTCAGCATACACGCCACAGATGAATGGAGTTGCAGAACGAAAGAATAGGAGCTTGATCGAGACTGCGTGAACCATGTTAGCTGATTCTAAGCTTCCAGTCCAGTTCTGGAATAAGGCGGTTGCCAATGCTTGCTACACACTTAACCATGTGTTAGTAGTCAAAAGGCATAGCAAGACTTGCTATGAGTTGCTTCAGAAGCGCAAGCCTAACTTGGAGTATCTGGAACCTTTTGAAGCTCCTTGTACACTGTTGAAGAAGACTCAGGATAGCAAGTTCAGTGAGAAAGCCGATCAAGGAATATTCTTAGGATACAGCATACCAGACAAACGAGTTTACAATAATTCGACAGGTCAGGTAGAAGTGTGGTGCAACGTAGATGTTCAGAGATACACCACCCCCCTGCTGGAAAAGGTCCATCATCATTCTTCGATTATGCTGGCTTTTTCAACTCCTTTAATCTTCCTCAGTTTGATTCAGATGATGAAGTTGCTACCCAGATGATGTTCGATGTCCTCAACACACCGAATCTGGATTCAAGCAACATAACACCTTCAAACGGTGCCTCAAGTTCTTCGACTCCTGCTCAAGACGAGAGTGATGACTCATCAGGTGATGAAGAAGCAGCTGAACCAGACCTTGATCACAATGTTAATAAACAAAGTGGGTCATCAGCTGCTGAACCAGCATTTGGAAATCCGGATACTAAACCTGTAGGCACCAATCTTGACTCTGAGGTTGTGGTTCCTTCCACACCAGTGACTAGGATCAGTGTGAATCATCCCCCACGTCTATCATGGGGATATTCAATCCGGTGTGCAGACGCGAAATCAGCTGTACTCTGCTGATTATGCTGCAGTCATGGAGAAGGGTTATGTCAATGACGGGGCTTTCTCATGTTTTGTTTCACAAATGAGCCTAAATACATTAGTGACGCCCTGAAAGATGAGGCCTGGGTCAATGCTATGCAAGAAGAGCTACTCCAGTTCAAGAAACTTGGAGTCTGGACCCTCGTTGACAGGCCAAAAGGAGTTAAAGTGATTGGTACCAAATGGGTACTAAAGTGCAATAAGGACGACCAAGGTGTTGTTATCAGAAACAAGGCACGCTTGGTTGTTCAGGGATTTAGACAAGTCGAGGGGATCGACTACAATAAAGTGTTTGCACCAGTGGCAAGAATGGAAGCAATTCGGATCTTCCTTGCCTATGCATCGTTTATGAAGATCAAAGTCTATCAGTTGGATGTGAAGAGTGCATTCCTTCATGGGGAAATCCGTGAAGAGGTCTATGTCAGTCAACCCGAAGGATTTGAGGATCCGTATCATCGGGACAGAGTCTACAAGCTGGATAAGGCTCTGTGTGGGCTACATCAAGCTCCTCAAGCTTGGTATGAAAGCTCTCCACCCATCTGTTAAAACATGGTTTTTGCAGGGGTGTGATTGACTGTACATTGTTCATCAAAGAAAAGGATGGTGATTTGCTTATGGTGCAGATCTACATGGATGACATCATCTTTGGGTCTAGGAATAAAGCATTGTGCAAAGAGTTCGAATCTGTGATGAAGGCAGAGTTCGAAATGAGTGCCATGGGAGAAATGAAGTTCTTCCTAGGATTACAGGTGGATCAAACACCAACCGGTATTTTCCTCCATCAGACCAAGTATGTCGGCGATATTCTGAGTCGGTTTGATATGGAAAATGCTTCTACTGCCGGTACCCCTCTCGCCACAAATCATGATGTGGCTCCTGATGAGAATGGGGATTTGGTGGATGCCACTATGTATCGTGGGATGATCGGATCTCTTATGTACCTCACTGCCTCGCGTCCAGATATTATGTATGCCACATGTCTATGTTCTAGATATCAAGCGAAGCCAAAAGTGAATCACCTGATTGGGGTGAAAAGGATTTTCCGTTATCTGAAGGGTACTCCAACACTGGGGTTGTGGTATCCTCATGATGATGACTTTGAGCTTACTGCGTACAGCGATTCAGACTATGGTGGTTGCAAGATGAACTTCAAGTCTACATCAGCAGGGTATCAGTTCTTTGGAAGGCGATTAGTCATGTGGCAATGCAAGAAGCAGACCTCGGTTGCTTTATCAACCTGTGAAGCTGAATATGTTTGCTGCAAGTTGCTGCTCTCAGATCATCTGGATCCAACAGCAAATGCGCGACTACGGTTTGCAATTTTCTAACACCCCTATTTATGTTGATAATTCTGCTGCCATAGCTGTTACTAAAAATCCTGTTCAACATCCAAAAACAAAACACATCGGCATTAAATATCATTTCATACGCGATTGCTATGAAAAACAATTGATTGATGTGATTAAAATTAACACAGATTTTCAGCGCGCTGACCTCTACACCAAACCATTTGATAAATCAAGATTTTTCTATCTGCTAGAGGTCAATGGCGTTAAAAAGAAAAATGATGTGATTGTGGAAGAAGCAGATACATAGTCCGACTCGTGTTTATTTGTTTATTTTCTGTTAATTTTATTTTATTTTTTTTCCTTGTTATATAAATCCAAAAACACAAAAAGATTTTCTATTTAGTATTTTAGGGGGAGATTTATTTCAGTATTCATTTACTTAAAAAAAAAAAGGGGGAAGGTAAGTAAAGCTGAAAAGGCATAGACAAAAAGACAGGAAATGTGACTCAACAAAAATGGAAAGTGATAGTACACAGGCATCGAGTTACTTGGAACGCCAAAAAGATTTTGTTTTTGAAAGTTAATTAAATCACAGAAAAAATTATAAATCCGAGAAGTCTAAGTCTAACAAAATGGGAAGATGATAGTACGCTTGGTTGGTATTGTAACTACATGGAGAAAGTTGATCTAGGGAGGTGCTAGTTCACTATACGATGTGTCGGTAGATTCAACACATTAGATGAGTAGACGACATTGGTAAACTCAATCTAACCTAAATGGTTCAATCAACTGTGGGTTCCCATCTTATCACTGGTTAACACAATCAGCCATTTCCGATAAGGGATAACGAGCAAATAAACGCCACCAAAGGGGTGTGTGTGACTACAAAAAGAGCAGAAAAAAATGAATACAAGCGCAATCATGCTGATAACAAAATGTTGTTGGTGCGTTATGTGAAAAAGAAAATAAGAAATGCTCTAACAAGAAGATAGGTTGTGTGCCTCTCTGCTGTGTGATGGCACTGACCTGAGGATAAGCATAACCTACATATTCTAGAATTCATTGTTGTTTGCCGCCTCTCTGCTGTGCGATGGCACTGACCTGAGGCTTGGCTTCTCTTTGTATGCTCTAAGAATAGTCTCTTCTTGTCAAAATACCTATAGACTGCTCGAAAGTCCTCTAAGGAATACTAATTACTATATAAGCTTGGGATCCACAAATGTTGGTTGAAATAATATAACTTAATTCTTTACCAATGCCTGTCAAAAGTCTGTGTATGGATTTAAGTGGACAAATATACTGACAATCATCGTGTATGCACTGACTGAAGTTGATAATCAAAGTACGTTACGTATCATATCAAGCATGATTCCCAGTTAGATTTTAGAAGTCTTAGATAAGTAAGAAAGCTGTGATATGCAAGTGTTTAAAGTTAAATACTAATCAAAGGTTCCAAGTAATGTTGTTTATGCCTGTCTGATTCCATATGAGTCTGTCCTTGATATGATGTCAATGCTAATAAGCTACACAAACTTGCCCCAACAAAAACCACAAAAACATGTTCATTCTATTCGTAGTTTTAAGATTTTTCAATTTTTTAGTATAATGTGTCAATGTCGGACTGTGTGTATTATTATCTGCTAAACGTCACCAAATGTGCTTAACGTTTACTTAAACAAATTGTTTCTGAAAAGTTAAAAGGATCACGTCTGAGGTGATCGGGTGGATAAATGGATCACGTCTGAGGTGATCGGGTGGATAAATGGATCACATCTGAGGTGATCAGTGAATGTGTTGTTTTTAAAAGTGAATGTCTGAGATGATCAAAAGATTATAATGTCTTATCAATTGGTTAAGAAAACTAAGGGTCGGTCCATAACTTGACAAAAATAGCACAAGTATAGCCCAATCGCACAACTGAATCTGATCTGACCCAGTCGTACGAATGGGGTATATGATTGAACACAATCGTAAGATTGGGCCATGCGAATGAGCCCAATCGGCCGATTGAAAGTGACCGACTAGGTCAAACATGCGAATGGAGGTCAATTGATCGAATGGAACTGGTCGATTGAGTGAATCGTACGACCCAGTTTCAATCGCACGAATGAGTCATGCGATTAGACTCGTTCGTACGACTGGAGATTGAATCGGCCGAATGAATTGAGCGAATGGGTTCATTCGCCCGAGTGAACTGAGTTTTAGTATAAATAAGATCCTCAGTCGATCGCAGAACACATTCGCCCTAAACTCAAAATCGCATCGTTACGCTGCCCAAATTTCATTTGATCTTAAACACCTACTGTATCCGATTTCTGACACTTTAGCATTGTTCTACAGGTATAACGCGAGTGATTGATGTTGTTACAGTCGAATGGGGTTTGAATCCGATCGTATTCGACCTAGTTCTTGAACCGACACCAACTTTCTAAAATAAACTACCTTAATCACATACAATGTTAAAATCAATGGATTAGGTGGTTTAGATACATGATTCGAGTCTAATAAACATGAACTTAATGTTTAATTTAGCCATTTGATAAATCTGAGTTTGAAATGGAACAGTTTTGTCTACGGTGCGACTGGTCCCCCAGAATGAACTTCAATCTCCCGGTTGAAAGGGGCGACTCATTCAATCGGCCGGATGAATCATGTGAATGAGTTCATTCGGTCGACTGACTCAATCGCAGGTTCAGTCTCCCAATTAGACTCAATCGCATGACACATCATCCGACCGAAATTCAGTCGCATTACTGTTCAACCGATTGAAGTCCAGTCGCACATATGACCATCCGACTGAACCCAGTTGCACAGTGCAATCGCATGATTGAACTAAACTGTTTTCTGATTTAGTCAAACTCTGTTTTAAATGTTTCTAACGTGTGTTTGCTATTGATTACAGGAATATGGCTAATTGATGGACCATAAATCCAAAGCACAACATTTGTGCTCATTTGGATTCCACCTCGAAGAACGGTGGTGATTTTTCTGGTATTATTGATTTCTTGAGGAGATCTTGGATTTTCAGAGCTATATCTACACTGTGTACTCCCTATCATTCGTTACATCAGTCGTTTTGGGAGGGAGCTACAGTTGACCGATCAGTGGAGCCCTACTGCATTCGAAGTACTATCTTCGGTAGGGAGATTTAGATTATAGCCGCTGATATCAGGAGGGTATTGGGCTTCGGAGATGATGAGACTCACCCACTCAAGCTCCACCCTCTTACAGTTCGTGGATGCTTTCTGAGGATCGAGTATTGTGGGGCTATAAACTCAGGTGTGCTGAACAAGAGCAACCTGAGCCCCCAGTACAAGTACTTAGCGCATGTCATTCTGAAGTGCATCGCATCCAGGAGGGGTGGTTTTGATGACTTGTCGGACCAGATTCAGAATGCCTACGTTGCATTGGTCCTCAACCACCCATTCAGCTTCTCCAACATGATTTTCATGTATCTTATAGAGAACCTTGAGGCCAAGGGGAAGGAAGGGTTCTGCATGTACCCCAGATTTTTACAGCTCATATTTGATGAGAAACTGCCCAACCTTCCTAAAGACAAGAGTGATGCTGTGCCTCTGGAGATTATGGATGACACCACCCTGGGTCGGATGAAGGTGTACAGAGGCAAGCAAGTAAAGCCTGTGCTGAAGAGGTTGATTGGGCATCTGGCCCGGGCTGATTATGTTGCCCCAGGGAGACGTAAGTGGCGTCATGATGATAGTGGATCGGATACTGAAGTGACAGCTATATCATCAGATGATTCTGATGATGATGATAGCCATGATAGCGATGATAGGCCAGTAACATCTGAGGGCCCCTCTACACATACAGCCCAGTCATCCCCTCATACTGACACTACAGCTGCTGGGTTTGTACCTCACTTCAATCCACCTGATGATGAAGAGGAAGAGAGTGAGGAAGAGGGTTTGACGCAAAGGCTTGGCAGCAAGGTGGTTGCCACGGAGAAGGGTCTGAGGGTTGTTGGAGGACAGACTGGCACATCAGGGGTAACACAAACAGAGTCTGATCTAGTCTATTCCCCTGATAAGCCCAGTACACGAGCTGGAGCCCCGGTATCTACTGGAAAGAGGAGGAAAATCATGGGTAGACCGCATGGTAAGAAGGGAAAGCGAATTAGATTCACCACCTCCGTCTCTACCCCGGCCACCACATCCATCACATCCCAAACACCCCAAACCACCACCACTACTAAACCTCCACCTCATACTCACATATCTACTACCACCACCACTGTACTCCCTACTACATCATTCCCATCGCCTCCCATCTACACCACAGCTACCACAACAACCACCACTCACCAAACCCAACCCTCATCTGCACCCTCGAGCTCAGTTATACCACCTGTCTCTGTGGTTGAGTAACTTGCTGCACTGAACAACATGGTGCTCCAGTTGCTAGCCTCCGACAAGGCCAAGACTGCTCAGATTCTACAGCTGCAAGAGCAAAGTTCTACACAAACAGCTGAGATTGAGAGACTGAGGGAGTTGACATCTTCACAAGCCCAGTTGATCACTGCACAGACTGATCAGATCATAGGCTTGCTTCAACACGAGGCTGAGACTGATGAGAAGATGGAGAAGCTGGAGGCGGCTCACAAGACTCTATTGCTAAAGCTGAAAATCACTCAAAGTGAGCCCCTCAAGATCGGGGAAGGTGATGATGATGATGATGAGGACGGTGATGATGAGGATGACGACAATGATGATGATGATAGTGATGAAAGTGAGGATGGTGACAAGAAGAAGCATGATGAGGAAGGTGAAGGAGGAGAGACAGCAGGAGATCATAGCGATGATGCAGCAGACGAGAGGCGTTCTAAACATCGTCAAGATCAAGGACCCTCTACGTCTGCTCCAACTGAAGAAACTCCGGAGATTCAAGATAAAAGTACTGTTTAGTTATTCATGTTTATGTATTTAACAGACTTTTGTATTTGAAATTATGTAACATTTATGTAATTAATGTTTATATCTTTTGTTAATGATTGTGCTTGATTATTTACTAACAGATATTGTGTTTCATGTTTAAATCAAGCAGATCCAAACTTCCAACGCGATGAATACGATGTCGAACCCCTACAGCAGGTCAAGAGTCAGTTAACAATGATTCTTGATCTGCAGGGTATTGTGAGAAGATCAGTTGAGTATACCCCTGAGGAGGGTGAAATTATTCATAGCTTCACAAAGGAGCAGTTGGCTGAGATATTCAAGCTTAACGCCGATGAGATTGTGAAAGATGCTCCTGATGTCCAAGTTGACAGTGATGAAGAGCTACACGATATAGATGAGATTGAGATCGAGGACATCACTGATCAGCATTATCCAGAGTATACAGACACTGAAGGTCACGCCATTCCAAATTTGGATGACAACCTAGTAAGTGAGACATTTGACACTCTGGAAAAGATGGAAGCAGAGAATGACAAACAAGAGGATACAGCCCGTGCTACTGAAGAAGAAGTCAAAGAAAGAAAAGCTGAGTGGGCTGCTTGTTTTGCAGAGCTTCGTGCCCAGAGAGATGCTCCAAAGTCTGATGCCTACACCAAACTCTATAGAGTGAAGAAACATCAGAAGGTGTCTGGCAAGATCATATCTTGGGCGTATTTTGAGGATCTTAACGCATATGCAGTTAAGAGGGAGAAAGGTATCGAGTACTTTAGATTCCCACACGATCTAAAGACTCTACCTGGTTTTGAGCTCAACCAACTGGCAAAGCTGAAGTTGCTGTATGCTGATCCGAGGAAGATGTCAGGTTGGTTTGAGGCTGCTTTAAAGAGAGAGTACCACACCTGGTGGGTAAACTTCAGACCTCAGCAAGGTACGAGATATATTCGTAAATCTGAAGTGGATCCACGGACCGGGAGGCCTAAGATTGTGTTGAAGTGGCGTCCTCCGCGCACCGTGTCGAAGATCCCTCTAAGGGAAATGCCTCAGGACATCACTCCACACTTCAAGTGGTGGTACTACGATTGGCGAACGGCTGAAGCAGTCATAGTGTTGAACAAAGATGGATAGATGGATGTCATCCGGGTATTTGACCCAATGTGGCTTACTAACTTGTCAGCTAATGATGTTTATACACTCTACAAGTGGCCACTTTTCTGTGACTCGCAGGATATCGTACAAGCTCTCCAGTATCAGAACGTCATACGCATCTGCTTTGTATTTGAAATACATGCAGGTGTAACCAGAGAGGAGAAATTCAAGAAGTACGAAGAGGTTATGGGTAAAGCAAGACATTAGAGGAATCTAGGTCCAAGGGGGAGTTTGTTGATACATGTGTCCCTAGATTCTGAGATGAATGTAATATCTTTGTAATGTCTTGATTATATGTGATTGAACATTGATTAATGAAATACATTTGGTTGTTTATGTTATAATGTTTATATATTTCATTAATGGGTTGTGTAATGATTAATTATATAGGTTTGTGGTTGTTTGAATTGGTATGCATAATGTTGTAATGATTAACATATTCAAACTTAACATGATGAAGTTATCATGCGAATGGGCCATGCCAATGGACCATACGCATGAATAACTTCATGCGAATGGATCAGTCGCATGACTGAACCATGAGACTGGATCAGTCGTAAGACTGAAGCATGAGATTGAACCAGTCGTACGACTGAAGGCTCAGTCGTGCGTATGGACCAACCGCATAGCTCAATCGCACGACTGAACCATGCGAATGGTTCAGTCGCACGAATGAGAAACCCTTAACTATAAATACCACTTAATTCGTGGAGAAATGGAACACTTTGAATATTCATAACCCTAGTCGACCTAGAACGTCCAGTTCGTTAATTCCAAGTTCATAGAACGTCTGAGATCATTCCTAGTCCAATCTTAACGTTTTCTAATCGTTAGGTTTGATCTTGATTACGTTCTCCCTGATTGGATCACCAATAAAATAGGATTCCGCACTATTTGATCCGGTATAACGAAGAATCAGTTAGTACTCCGTACGTACACGGTCCTAACAGAAGATATATTTGTCTAGGATGTTTATTGTTATTAAATATATTTTGTGTCGACAAAATATATTTAATTTTATTTCTAGACATTTTGGGTTTTAATTGTAATTTCTAATTGTCATAGTTTAGGGTCCTAAGTGTCATTAGTAAATTGTCATTTACTATAAATAGTAAAGTATGGTAATTAGGGTTTTAAGCTTGGAGGAGCTAGTGATTAGGGTTTCCACTTTCAGATTATTTTGTAATCACATTTTTGGATCAAACAAAGGGTTTTGAGTTGTTCTTGAGATGTTCTTCATTGTTCATCTTATTTGTGGTGTTTGATCTAGAATCTTCATCAAATTCATGATACAAGTGTTGCTTGGGACTAACATATACATATATATATATATACATATATATATACCCACACATATACACACACACAGATATATATATACACACACATATACATATATATGTGTGTGTGTGTGTATGAATATATATGTATATGTATATATATGTGTAAGGCCCCGTTCCCGGGCACCTCACAGTTGGTCGTTCATCGCACATATAACATACATTTAATAAATATAATTATAAGCATTTTAAATGACATTTCAGCGGAATTTCCAAGTAAACTTCTCTTTTACTATAAATACTTTTGCCATTTAATACGACGTACGCCCAGTACAAAACATCGAATGTAGCATTACATCACAAAAGCATTATACAAAAGACTTCATCATTTCTAATTACAAAAGGGTCATATACAGTGACCTCTAGTATAAAAACATTAAAATTTTCATCATAAAGAAGGTTCCTTAAGTAATCCCATTTATGTGGATCCTCAAGGAACACTTGACTCTTGCATGCAACATAAGTTGTTGCATGCGTTGTGCGTCCACACCCCATTGTGTGGCAGCATTATCAAAAGGAGAATGCCATCCTAAAAGAGTTGAGTAGCCGCCTCGTGCCATCCCCAGTAACACTACCTGCCAACTGGAAACACATAAAAAGTCAGCGTTGCTGAGTGAGTTCTAGTTTTATAATAAAACATACTTTCATTTGTTAAAACTGTCCTTGCATACATGTGATCATACAACGTACGTACACTTAGATAACATTATTATTATCATCATCATTCGTTCATTAGCTTTCATTCATGTACCATTCATCGTTCTCATTCACGTTCGTGCATACATTCTTTACGTTCATTCATTCGTACACAGAGATAATATTCATTATTATCTTCATCATTCATTATACATCAATGTCTTTAACTTCTCATATGGATCCTGTCAGGCTTTACCCACTTCATAGCACTCGGCTATGATTACTGTGGTCGAATGACAAGGATCCCGTTTTATCCTTACTTGCACATTGAATTCTTTTGTACCAATACCATATGCTTTACCCCGATCAGTCTTAGCTACTGGGCCGTGAATCAATAGAGCGTATGCCACAGTAGTCTTAGCTACTGGGCCGTGAATCTAAGCGTATGCCACAGTACTAGTAGGTAAGCGGTAGAGGTACCATGACCATGGTCAATCACAAGGAAGGACCAATCGACTTGTTCAATGCTTGCAAGACTTAATTCGTTCGTTCGTTAATGCATGTATTCATCATCGTTTTACCCATTCATTCATTCATTAATACATGCATTCATCGTCATGTTCCTCTTTCTTTATCTTTCACTTTACGTTACATAATACTTCGTTCATTCATTGTCATAATACATGAGTCGTGAAAGATATACATACATAATCATAAGGAAAATAAATATTTGCAAATCATCAGTCATTACCATCATATAAGGCAATATCATACTTATCATATTTACGTCCTACGTACCCATCTCTCCTCCTTCACATCAGCCCTATTCGGGCGATTGAACATAGTGCAGTCGCATGGCCTCCATGCGATTGGGTCGTGCGATTGGGTGGTTATGCGAATGGGCATACAATCGTGCGAATGAACCTCCTACCGTGCGAATGAACACTATACGAATGGACTATTAGGCGGTTAGCCCTCATACGTGCGACTGAACTATCATGCGAATGGACCTATGCGACCGAATTCCTCAATCGCATGGCCTGTCGGGCGATTGAGCCCCATCCGTACGACTGAGCCTCAATCGTACGGTTGAACATCAGTCTTCCCTCAGTTGTGCGACTGGCCCTTCAGTCACCTAGCCCTAACTGGGCAGTGACTGGAGTTCATCACGAACAGCAGCCGTGATCTAACTCTTCTAAACTCATTCCCAGCCCAAATTAGCCCTCCTAAATCCCAGGGGTTCATACTAGAACATCATACAAGCTTATACAGGTCCAAATTCGTACATTAACCTACTAAACCCGATTTCACCCAAACGGGTTAAACACATACTTTACAAAAATAGGGTTTATATGTGATCCAACCCCAAAATCGTAAGAAAACATGAAAATATGGGGTTCTAGGACTCACATTATCAAGGAGAAGATGAAGAGCTTTGATTTGGCTAGCTGCTTGACAAATCTTGAGCCCGAATCACCACTCTCTCTTTCTTTCTCTTCTTTCTCTGCTCTCTCTTTCTACCCCTTCTTCCCGACTGAAAATGTGCAAGTGTGGGGGAGAAGAGGGCTGCCCCTCTTTTATACTTACTGCTCAGTCGCCCAAGGTCCAGGCGACTGGACTTTCAGTTGCACGAACACCATGCGACTGGACCTCCAGTCGCATGAGTTCCATGCGCTTAAGCCTTCATTCGTCCTAGCATCATGCGATTAGGCCTCCAGTCCCATGAATTCCATGCGGCTGAGACTCAGTCGCATATCACCCCAAAAAGTCAAACTTCCGGGTGTTACAAGTCCACCCCCCTTATTTATGTTTCGTCCCCGAAACCTGTTATTCCTCGAACAATCGTGGGTAATGCTGCCTCATTTCTTCTTCAGTTTCCCACGTTGACTCGGATCCCTTCCTGTGCCGCCACTGTACACGCACAAGAGGAACTACTTTATTTCGCAGCCGCTTCTCTTTTCTGTCAATGATCGCCACTGGTTGCTCCACATAATTGAGCCACTCATCTACTTCGATATCCTCCAGTGGAACAATCATATCTTCATCGGCTAAACATTTTCTCAGATGGGATACGTGGAAGGTAGGGTGAATTCCACTTAGCTCATCCGGCAACTCCAATCTATAGGCCACCTCTCCTACTCGAGCAATGATTCGGAAAGGGCCTATATACCGCGGGCTCAGTTTGCCCCGCTTTCGGAACTGAATGATTCCTTTCCAAGGTGAGACCTTCAACATAACCCGATCTCCCACCTGGAACTCAATCGGCCAGCGTCGTTTGTCAGCATACGACTTTTGTCTGTCTTTGGCTGCCTTCATGTAGGCCTTGATCCTTTCAGTCTTTTCATTCGTAGCCTCGATTACTTCAACACTCCCCAATTCCTTTTGACCAATGTCACCCCAACAAACGCGTGTCCTGCATCTCCTACCGTATAGCATCTCATAAGGTGGCATGCCAATGCTGGCATGATAACTGTTGTTGTATGAGAATTCGGCTAACGACAAGTGGTCATCCCAACTTCCCCGAAGTCAATAACTCATGCCCAAAGCATGTCCTCCAAAGTCTGAATGGTCCTTTCCGACAGACCATCAGTTTGAGGATGATAAGCCATGCTAATATGTAATCTCGTCCCCATAGCATCATGAAATTTCTTCCAGAATTTGGAAGTAAACCGGGTGTCGTTATCTGACACAATCGACACCGGTACACCATGATGAGTCACAATCTCTTTGATGAAAAGATCGGCCAACCTCTCGGATGAATATGTCTCGCGCATCGGTAGGAAGTGAGCACTCTTCGTCAGACGATCCACGATCACCCATATAGTATCATACCCTTTCGGGGTACGCGGCAGCTTCATGATGAAATCCATGGTGATGTGCTCCCACTTCCATTCCGGTATATCCAAAGGTTGAATCTTTCCATACGGCTTCTGGTGCTCGGCCTTCACTTGCAAACAAGTAAGGCATTTACTCACATACTCCACCACATCGTGTTTCATACCCGGCCACCAATAATCTTTCTTCACGTCTTGGTACATCTTGGTAGCACCGGGATGAATGGAGTACCGAGTCTTGTGAGTTTCATCCATGATCTTTACCCGTAGATCCCCAAGACGAGGAATCCACATACGCCCAAACCGGGTTCTAACACCAATCGTGTTTTCACCCAACTCCGCGACCAGACCCCTCATTCTCTTAGAGTTAAGATGATCTTCTTTCAGTGCCTCATCTTGGAACTCTTTGACTTGCTTCATCACGTCAGAGGTCATGATCAGCTGGTACGCCTTCACCCGAATTGGCCCGGGCCTCTCTTTTCGGCTAAGGGCGTCTGCCACCACGTTGGCTTTGCCCGGATGGTAATGGATCTCACAATCATAGTCTTTTATCAGCTCCAACCATCGCCTCTGCCGCATATTTAAATCTTTTTGCTCGAAGAAGTCCTTCAAGCTCTTGTGGTCGGTAAAGATGGTGCACTTCGTCCCGTAGAGATAGTGCCTCCAAATCTTCAATGCAAAGACCACGGCTGCTAGCTCCAAGTCATGAGTAGGGTAATTAACCTCATGAACTTTCAGCTGTCGGGATGCATAGGCTATAACCTTTCCCCTCTGCATTAACACGCACCCCAACCCCGAATAGGAAGCATCAGAATAAACCACCAGATCTTCACTTCCTTCGGGCAATGACAGAACAGGAGCTTGGGTCAACCTCGTCTTCAACTCTTCAAACGCCTTCTCTTGAGCTTGACCCCATACAAACTTCACATCCTTCCGAGTCAACTTGGTCAGTGGAGAAGCAATCTTGGAGAAGTCTTGAATGAATCTTCTGTAATAGCCCGCCAGACCCCAGAAGCTACGGATCTCGGATGACGTCTTTGGAGACTTCCATTGCATTACTGCTTCCACCTTTGCCGGATCGACCATAATTCCCTCCGGATTAACCACGTGACCTAAGAACTGAACTTCATGCAACCAAAATGCGCACTTAGAGAACTTCGCGTACAATTTCTCTGTCCTCAACGTTTCTAGTACTTCTCGAATGTGATCGGCATGCTCCGTTTCACTTCTTGAATAAATCAGGATGTCGTCAATAAATACAATCACTGATTTGTCCAACATCGGCCGACACACTCGGTTCATCAAATCCATAAAAGCAGCCGGCGCATTGGTTAAACCAAACGACATGACAAGAAACTCGTAATGACCATAGCGCGTACGAAAGGCTGTTTTAGGGATATCCTGCTCCTTCACTTTCAGTTGATGGTAGCCCGATCGAAGATCTATCCTTGAAAACCAACTGGCACCCTGAAGTTGATCAAACAAGTCGTCGATCCTCGGCAAGGGATATCTGTTCTTTACCGTCAGCTTGTTTTACTCACGATAATCTATACACATTCTCATGCTACCGTCTTTCTTCTTCACGAACAGGACCGGAGCACCCCAAGGTGAGATACTCGGTCTAATAAACCCCTTATCCAACAGCTCTTGCAACTGCTCCATCAACTCTTTCATTTCTGTCGGGGCCAATCGATACGGTGCCTTGGCGACAGGTTGAGCACCCGGTATCAGGTCAATCTGGAACTCGATCTCTCTGTCAGGTGGCAATCCTGATAAGTCTTCCGGGAACACGTCTGGAAAATCACGCACAACCGGAACATCAGTTAGTTGTGGTGTTGGCATTTCCACATCTTTCACATAACATAAGTAGGCGTTGCACCCACGCCTCAAACATTTTCCTGCCACAGCCATTGAGATCACCTTCGGAATCGTAGTAACCCGATCACCATAAACTGTCACTGAACTACCGCCGGGAGCTGTCAATTGAATCATCTTCTTGTGACATACGATGTTCGCCTCAAAGTCCGCCAACCAATCCATCCCAAGCACCAAATCGAAACCACCCAGAGTCATTGCAAACGGTCTAACCGAAAATTTATGGCCCTCTAATTCTACATCACAACCCTCTATCACCTCGGAAATCCTGGTAGTTTTACCTATCGCAGTTTCCACATCAAACGGTACGTCTACACGTCTACGGCTAACAGGCAGCTTAGTACAGAAGGCAGCAGAAATAAAACTCTTACTGGCACCCGAATCAAATAATACGGAGGCTAAAGTTTGGTTCACCAGAAACGTACCGGACACAACATCAGGGTCCGTCCTGGCCTCCTCCTGTGTCATCGTGAATGCCCTGGCCTTTACTCTCGGTTCTTCACCTCCCGCCTTCTTTGCTCCTGACCCCTCAGCCCTAGACTTCTTGCAGTCTCTGCTCATATGACCACTTTCTCCACAGTTAAAACATTTGCCTGCCCGGCAATCCTTTGACATATGCCCTGCCTTCCCACATCTGAAACAGATGTTGGACCCCCACTTGCACTCCCCCGAGTGCTCCCTTCCACACTGGCCACACTTCCTCAACCCTGCTCCTGACATGACCACACGGCGGTCATCCACCTTTGTCTTCTTGTTACTCATTGAAGTATCACCTCGACCAAACTTCTTCCCCTGCCAGCTTCTCTCACCACCTCCCTTCTTACTAATCTCCGCCTTCACCACCACAGCCCGTTCATCATATAATCTCCCAGCCAAATCCACTGATGACCTAAAAGTGCTCGGTCGGGCAGTAATCAAATGCCTGCGGATGTCCGCTGGCAACCCTTGAATATACCGGTTGATCTTTCGAGACACCGGCGTCACCTGATCCGACACCATTCTCGCCATCTCATTGAATTTGGTGGTGTACTGTTGGTGGGTCATCGTCCCCACCTCCAACTACAGGAACTCTCTCTCAACTTTGTCCATCTCCTGACGAGGACTGAACTCCTCGATCACCATCCTTTTTAGCTCGGACCACTTCATTCTTCCGATGGACCTGCTACCCTCGGCCTGGACTATGTTGTCCCACCAGCATAAGGCCGAACCCGTAAAAGAGTGGGTAGCAAACTTCACCTTCTTGTCCTCCTGGCAATCGCTAATATCGAGGACAGCCTCCATTTCTCTCACCCATTGGTGAGCATCAGCAGCGGTGCCAGAACCGTCAAAAGTAGGGGGCTTGCACCTCATGAATGCCCCGTAATTACAACCCCGTGTTGTCTCCTGTACCGGCTCCTCCTCCTCTTCCTCTTCATTATCAGATAGAACCGTTTCCGGCTCTTGTTGCTCCTGTCTTCCTGAGCACCTATTCCTCTCTTTTCTTTCACCTTTCCTGATAGCCTTAATCACTTCGGTCACCACAGACGGTAGGATCATCTGCATGACCTGATGCACCTCTTCAACCACTGCCTCTTTTACCGAGGCTCTCAAATTGGCGCTTTCGTCTACTCCCTCCTGATGAGGGGTCTCAGTTTCCTCGTGAACCACTTTCTCTACTCTAGGTCTCCCTCTCGTGACATGCGGTTCAGCACCACGTCCGCCACCACCTCCACCCCGTGAGGCCTTAGAAGATCTACCACCAGCCATTCTCTATCTCACACTGAAAGATTCAAACACCAATACGGTCATTCAAGGGAATAGCTCAGTTTATGTCAAGTATAGTAAGTCCCTAATTACAGTGGCCAGTTGTGATTAGCCACTTACTTTACTCTTCGTACACCGAGCATTACCTGTCCTGACTACATTAGTTTCTAAATCTAACAGTAACACATAAACAAATAGCATGCGCACATAATACTAGTTAATCTTTAAGAAAATACCTGATGGCACGCAACTACTCAGATGGCATTCTTCCCCTATCCTGTCCCATTCTCAGTCTAAGTTTAGGTTTATTTGAAAATATTTACCCATTTCACTTAAACTTTGGCTCTGATACCAACTTGTAAGGCCGCGTTCCCGGGTACCTCACAGTTGGTCGTTCATCGCACATATAACATACATTTAATAAATATAATTATAAGCATTTTAAATGACATTGCAGCGGAATTTCCAAGTAAACCTCTCTTTTCCTATAAATACTTTTGCCATTTAATACAACGTACGTCCAGTACAAAACATCGAATGTTGCATTACAACACAAAAGCATTATACAAAAGACTTCATCATTTCTAATTACAAAAGGGTCATATACAGTGACCTCTAGTATAAAAACATTAAAATTTTCATCATAAAGAAGGTTCCTTAAGTAATCCCGTTTATATGGATCCTCAAGGAACACTTGACTCTTGCATGCAACATAAGTTGTTGCATGCGTTGTGCATCCACACCCCATTGTGTGGCAGCATTATCAAAAGGAGAATGCCATCCCAAAAGAGCTGAGTAGCCACCTCGTGCCATCCCCAGCAACACTACCTGCCAACTGGAAACACATAAAAAGTTAGCGTTGCTGAGTGAGTTCTAGTTTTAAAATAAAACATACTTTCATTTGTTAAAACTGTCCTTGCATGCATGTGATCATACAACGTACGTACACTTAGATAACATTATTATTATCATCATCATTCGTTCATTAGCTTTCATTCATGTACCATTCATCGTTCTCATTCACGTTCGTGCATACATTCTTTACGTTCATTCATTCGTACATAGAGATAATATTCATTATTATCTTCATCATTCATTATACATCAATGTCTTTAACTTCTCATATGGATCCTGTCAGGCTTTACCCACTTCATAGCACTCGGCTATGATTACTGTGGTCGAATGACAAGGATCCCGTTTCATCCTTACTTGCACATTGAATTCTTTTGTACCAATACCATATGCTTTACCCCGATCAGTCTTAGCTACTGGGCCGTGAATCAATAGAGCGTATGCCACAGTAGTCTTAGCAACTGGGCCGTGAATCTAAGCGTATGCCACAGTACTAGTAGGTAAGCGGTAGAGGTACCATGACCATGGTCAATCACAAGGAAGGACCAATCGACTTGTTCAATGCTTGCAAGACTTAATTCGTTCGTTCGTTAATGCATGTATTCATCATCGTTTTACCCATTCATTCATTCATTAATACATGCATTCATCGTCATGTTCCTCCTTCTTTATCTTTCACTTTACGTTACATAATACTTCGTTCATTCATTGTCATAATACATGAGTCGTGAAAGATATACATACATAATCATAAGGAACATAAATATTTGCAAATCATCAGTCATTACCATCATATAAGGCAACATCATACTTATCATATTTACGTCCTACGTACCCATCTCTCCTCCTTCACATCAGCCCTATTTGGGCGATTGAACATACTGCAGTCGCATGGCCTCCATGCGACTGGGTCGTGCGATTGGGCGGTTATGCGAATGGGCATACAATCGTGCGAATGAACCTCCTACCGTGCGAATGAACACTATACGAATGGACTATTAGGCGGTTAGCCCTCATACGTGCGACTGAACTATCATGCGAATGGACGCATGCGACCGAATTCCTCAATCGCATGGCCTGTCGGGCGATTGAGCCCCATCTGTACGACTGAGCCTCAATCGTACGGTTGAACATCAGTCTTCCCTCAGTCGTGCGACTGGCCCTTCAGTCGCCTAGCCCTAACTGGGCAGCGACTGGAGTTCATCACGAACAGCAGCCTCGATCTAACTCTTCTAAACTCATTCCCAGCCCAAATTAGCCCTCCTAAATCTCAGGGGTTCATACTAGAACATCATACAAGCTTATGCAGGTCCAAATTCGTACATTAACCTACTAAACCCGATTTCACCCAAACGGGTTAAACACATACTTTACAAAAATAGGGTTTATATGTGATCCAGCCCCAAAATCGTAAGAAAACATGAAAATGTGGGGTACTAGGACTCACATTATCAAGGAGAATATGAAGAGCTTTGATTTGGCTAGCTGCTTGACAAATCTTGAGCCCGAATCACCACTCTCTCTTTCTTTCTCTTCTTTCTCTGCTCTCTCTTTCTGCCCCTTCTTCCCGACTGAAAATGTGCAAGTGTGGGAGACAAGAGGGTTGCCCCTCTTTTATAGTTACAGCTCAGTCGCCCGGACGTCCGGGCGACTGGACTTTCAGTCGCACGAACACCATGCGACTGGACCTCCAGTCGCATGAGTTCCATGCGCTTGAGCCTTCATTCGTCCGAGCATCATGCGATTGGGCCTCCAGTCGCATGAATTCCATGCGGCTGAGACTCAGTCGCATATCACCCCAAAAAGTCAAACTTCCGGGTGTTACAATATGTGTATGTATATATGTATATATATATATATATGTATATATGTATATATGTATATGTGTATGTATATATGTATATGCATATGTATATATGTATATGTATATATGTATATATATATGTATATATGTATATATGTATATGTATATATGTATATACATATACACATACATATATATATGTATGTACATATGTATATGTTATGTATATATGTATATACATATACATATACATATATATATTTTTGTATATGTATATATGTATATATGTATATACATGTACATATACATATATATATATACATAAATATATATACATATACATATACGTATACATATACATATACATATACATATACATATACATATACATATACATATACATATATATACATATATATACATATACATATTCATATACATATATATACATATATATACATATATATACACACATATATATATATGTGTGTGTGTACACATACATATATATACATATATATATATATGTACACATACATATACATAAATATATATATATATATATATGTATGTGTACATATATATATATATATGTACACATACATATAAATACATATATATATATACATATATATATATATATGTATATATATATATATGTAGGGGAGGGATCCTAAGAAAACCAACTATTTGTAAGAAAACCAAGAAAACCAATTCTAACCAATCAAGATTTTTCATTAATAATACATATTTAATTGTTTCAAAGGGTGTTTTAGTAATTGTCTTTATAACTTATTTTTTGTAAGGCCCCGTTCCCGGGCACCTCACAATTGGTCATTCACAGCATAAAACATACATATTATAAATTTAAGCAGCGGAATCAATTTGACAAAAACCCATTCATTCATTATAAACACTGTTGTTAAGCAATACATTCTAGTTCATGGGTCACAAAATGATTAGTCGAATGAATTACAAAACAACACTATTGTCAACACATAATGGATGTCACTCTTGCCCGCCAAATAGCCATCCCCGTGTGCCATCATCAGCAACCTGTTACCTGCCAACTGGAAAATATATAAAAGTTAGCGTTGCTGAGTGAGTTCTTGTTTTCTAATTAAAATACTTTACTTTTTATTTCAAACCGTTCATTATTCATATGTGATCACACATCGTACGTACACGTGGGTAATATCATTATTATCTTCATCATCGTTCAATTAGTACTTTTATCATTCTTCTTCCGAGTCTTTTGCGACACAGAGTCACTCACCTCGTTAGCAATCTTAATGATTGCCCTTTTTGTTCCTGTGAGTCTTTTGCGACACCGAGTCGCTCACCTCTATGGCAATCTCAAGGATTGCACTTATCCTGTGTGTCTTTTGCGACACCAAGTCGCTCACCTCTATGCCAATCTCAAAGATTGACCCTGTGTGCATCCTTCGGGGTAGCGAACCCGCATCACAGTTGAGCTAACACCTGCCAGGGGTGTGCACCTCCATTCATTTGCTTGCAAGACTTTCGTTCATTCATTTACGTTCCACTTTTCTTTATCATTAATCTTTCACTTTATTAATGATAATAGTTCCTGTCTTGATCATGATCATACCACGTAGAGTCATGCAATATTATTATTAATAAGCATATTAATAATAATAATAATAATAATAACATTAATAATAACCCTAATCATAATGTTAATTAAAATATTAAGAAAAAGTCATAATGAGAATCAGACATAATCATATGCATTTAATAAATCCTTAGTCAATATTAGTCCAAACTCTAAAGGCACAGACTCCCACGAAAATTCTGCATTAAAATTCTAAGTTTTGGGCCATGAGGACTATTTGGACTCATGAGGACTATTTGGACTCATGAGGACTATTTGGACTCATGAGGACTATTTGGGCGTTTGACCACTGTTGGGACTTTTTACCTTACACTTAGTCAATAATTCCAGGCACAAGAGCACTGTTTAGGCTCATTACCCTACACTTAGTTTTTCTAAGTTAGAATTCAGGTACACGAGCACTGTTTACACTTTTCATCACTATGTAGACTCACCAGCCTACACTTAGAAATATTTTCACTTTAGGGGTAATAGGTATTTGGGCGCATGAGCACTGTTAGGACTCATGACCCTACACTTAGTCATCCGGCTAACTTTTCTAGGCATATGACCACTGTTCAGACTTATAAGGCCACTGTTCAGACTCATAAGCCCTGTTTGGGCATATGAGAACTATTTGGACTTATGACCCTGTACTTAATTTTTTCTAAGTTCTAAATTCCAGACTCATGAGCACTGTTTGGAAGCATAAGCCCCAACACTTAAAATTTCTATCATAATTTTGGGAGTATGAGGACTGTTCAGACTTATGAGCCTGGTATAGGCGTATTAGCAGCCTGTTCATGTTTCTAAGTCATTTTCCAGTCCCAAACATCATATTACCTTGTTCTAAGCATATACACACTATACTAAGCATGAATCATAACATAAATCACTAACATACATACGCATGCACATACGGGCAACATTCATAATAAGTGTAAAACATTTTTACATGTATTTCCAGCCCCAAAAGTTTATAAAACATGTGAAATACGGGGTCTAGAAACTCACCTTTGTTGTTCTTTAATTTCACACTCTTCACCCGAGTTTCTTCAAATGGTTCTAACACCTAAAACACACACACGATACCACCCGAACACACAAGTCACATTTATAAGCACCTACACGGGTCTAGAATCATCCTAAACATCAAAATTTCTAGAATTCTTACCAAAACTTCAAACTTTCTTGTTTCTTCTTAAAAATCCGAGGTTCTGATCTTTCTCTCTCGAGAACCGGTAGAAAGGTGAAAAGCAACAGGTTATGGGCGGCTTCACCACCTTTTGTTCAAAAATAATTATAAAGTTTGCACCTTTATCAATTTTGGTCCATCCACTTATGTTGACTTTTATTTCTTTCCCTTTTTATTCCTCTTTCTTTCTTATTCTTTTTATCTCCTTTTTCTAAAAAAAAATACGGGTGTTACAAGTCCACCCCCCTTATATAGGTTTCGTCCCCGAAACCTGTTGTTCCTCAAACAGATGTGGGTAATGTCGCCTCATCTCCTCTTCCATTTCCCACGTAGACTCGGATCCCTTCCTGTGCATCCACTGTACACGCACAAGAGGAACCACTTTATTCCTTAACCTCTTCTCCTTACGATCAATGATTGCCACTGGTTGCTCCACGTAGTTGAGCCGTTCATCCACCTCAACATCCTCCAGTGGAACAATCATATCTTCATCAGCTAAGCATTTTCTCAGATGGGATACATGGAATGTGGGATGAGTTCCACTTAACTCATCTGGCAATTCAAGTCGATCGGATACCTCTCCTACTCGTGCGATTATTCGGAAAGGTCCTATGTATCTCGGGCTTAGCTTACCTCGTTTCCTGAATCGGATAATTCCTTTCCAAGGTGAGACCTTCAACATCACTCGGTCGCCAACCTTGAATTCTATCGGTCTTCGCCTCTTGTCAGCATACGACTTTTGCCTATCATTTGCCGCCTTCATGAAGGCTTTGATCTTTTCCAACTTCTCAGTCGTAGCTTCAATCACCTCAACACCTTCCAGCTCCTTT
Organism: Flaveria linearis; assembly: GCA_024085815.1. Classification (NCBI taxonomy): domain Eukaryota; kingdom Viridiplantae; phylum Streptophyta; class Magnoliopsida; order Asterales; family Asteraceae; genus Flaveria; species Flaveria linearis. Next base: position 20,600,440 of record CM044007.1, on the reverse strand, counting down.
TGCCTAATGTCTCCCCAACATACGAGCATCCTACATTTCCTACCGTATAGCATCTCGTAGGGTGGCATGCCAATACTGGCATGATAACTGTTGTTGTACGAGAATTCTGCTAACGGTAAGTGATCATCCCAACTTCCTCCAAAATCGATCACGCACGCCCGAGCATGTCTTCGAGTGTCTGGATCGTCCTCTCAGACTGACCGTCCGTCTGAGGGTGATATGCTGTACTAATATGTAGCCTCGTCCCCATTGCATCATGAAATCTCTTCCAAAACTTGGAGGTAAACCGGGTGTCGCGATCAGACACAATAGACACCGGTACACCATGACGAGCTACAATTTCCTTGATGAACAGATCCGCCAATCTTTCGGATGAGTAAGTTTCGCGAATCGGTAGGAAGTGAGCACTTTTCGTCAAGCGATCTACTATCACCCATATTGCATCATACCCTTTCGGGGTACGTGGTAACTTTGTGATAAAGTCCATGGTGATGTGCTCCCACTTCTACTCGGGTATATCCAATGGTTGGATCTTCCCGTAGGGTTTCTGGTGTTCTGCCTTTACTTGTAAACAAGTCAGGCATTTACTCACGTACTCCACCACATCACGCTTCATACCCGGCCACCAATAATCTATTTTCATCTCTTGGTACATCTTGGTAGCACCGGGGTGAATGGAGTATCGAGTCTTATGGGCCTCATCCATGATCTTTCCACGTAGATCCCCGTACCGAGGAATCCACATTCGCCCAAATCGGGTCTTAACACCAAGAGTGTTCTGACCCAGTTCTGCAACTAGACCTCTCATCCTTTCCGAGTTAAGACGATCTTCTTTCAAAGCCTCGTCTTGGAACTCCTTAACCTGTGTCATCACATCGGAGGTCATAATTAGCTGATAAGCCTTCACCCGAATCGGCTCGGGCCTTTTCTTTCGGCTAAGGGCATCCGCCACCACGTTGGCTTTGCCCGGATGGTAGTGGATCTCACAATCATAGTCTTTTATTAGCTCTAACCATCGCCTTTGCCTCATGTTTAGATCTTTCTGCTCGAAGAAGTACTTCAAGCTTTTGTGGTCCGTGAAGATGGTGCACTTCGTCCCGTATAGATAGTGCCGCCAAATCTTCAACGCAAAAACCACCACAGCTAGTTTTAGATCGTGCGTGGGATAGTTGACTTCGTGGGTCTTCAATTGTCGAGACGCATAGGCTATTACTCTTCCACGTTGCATTAATACGCAACCTAGCCCAGAATAAGATGCATCCGAATAGACCACTAAGTCTTCATTTCCCTCGGGCAATGTCAAGACAGGAGCTTGTGTCAGTCTCGTCTTCAACTCCTCAAAGGCATCCTCCAGTTCTCGGCCCCACACGAACTTTACGTCCTTACGAGTCAATTTAGTCAAAGGTGAGGCTATCTTGGAGAAGTCTTGAATAAATCTTCTATAGTAGCCCGCCAATCCCAAGAAGCTGCGAATCTCGGATGGCGTCTTTGGTGACTTCAATTGCATCACGGCCTCAACCTTTGATGGGTCCACCATTATTCCCTTTACATTTACCACGTGACCCCGAAATTGCACCTCGCGTAACCAAAAAGCACACTTGGAGAACTTAGCATACAGTTTCTCCTTCCTCAAGGTCTCCAACACCTCCCGAATATGGCCGGCATGCTCTTCTTCGCTCCTGGAATAAATCAGTATATCATCGATAAACACAATTACTGATTTATCCAACATTGGCCGACACACTCGATTCATCAAATCCATAAGCCGGCGCGTTGGTCAAACCAAAAGACATAACGAGGAATTCATAGTGACCATAGCGCGTACAAAAAGCTGTTTTAGGAATGTCCTGCTCCTTCACTTTCAATTGATGGTAACCAGATCGAAGATCTATCCTCGAGAACTAACTGGCGCCTTGAAGCTGATCGAACAGATCATCGATTCTCGCCAAGGGGTATCTGTTCTTCACCGTTAACTTATTCAGCTCGCGCTAGTCGATGCACATCCTCATACTACCATCTTTCTTCTTTACGAACAGAACCGGAGCACCCCAAGGTGAGATACTCGGCCTAATGAACCCCTTATCTAGCAGTTCTTGCAACTGCTCCATCAACTCTTTCATTTCCGTCGGAGCCAAGCGATACGGTGCTTTGGCGACAGGTTGAGCACCCGGTATCAGGTCGATCTGGAACTCGATCTCTCGGTCAGGTGGCAATCCCGATAAGTCTTCCGGGAATACGTCTAGAAATTCACACACTACCGGTACACCGGATAGTTGTGGTGTTGGCTTCTCCACATTCTTTACATAACATAAGTAGGCACTACATCCGCGCCTCATAAGCTTTCCTGCCACCGCCATTTAGATTACTTTCGGAATCGTCGTAACCCGATCGCCGTATATTGTTACCGGACTCCCGTTAGCCGCCGTCAGTCTAATCATCTTCTTTCGGCGCACGATATTCGCTTCGTAGGTTGCTAACCAATCCATCCCTAATACTACATCAAATCCTACTAGGGCCATCACATGTAACTTGGCAGCAAACCTATGACCTTCTAATTCTACGGCACAGTCCTCTATCACATCCGTAACCCTAGTGGACTTACCAATAGCAGTTTCTATTTCAAAGGGCTCATCAATGCACTTAATACTCCTAGGCAGTTTAGCACAGAAAGTAGAAGAAATAAAACTCCTACTAGCACCAGAATCAAATAACACAGAAGCAAGAGTTTGATTTACTAGAAACGTACCTGACACAACATCGGGGTCCGTCCTAGCCTCCTCCCTGGTCATGGTGAAAGCTCTGGAACTTGCCTTCTGCCCTTCAGCCCCGGTCGTCTTCTTTGCCCCGAAACTCTCCACCCTCGGCATTCTGCAGTCTTTGCTCATATGGCCCGCCTCACCGCAGGTGTAACACCTGAGTTCCTTACAGTCTTTCAAGATGTGGCCCGGCTTCCCGCACTTGAAACACACGTTGAGCCCCATTCTACACTCACCCATATGCTCCTTCCCGCACTTACCACACCTTTTAGGCCCCGAGCTTGATGACCCTACCCTACGGTCATCCACTGTCATCCTCTTGTTGTTCGAGGTAAAATCACCACGCCCGAACCGTTTCCCATTCCAGTTTCGGTCACCACCGCCCGCCTTCTTCACCTCCGCATCTGCTATCTCCCTGTCATCATAGAGTCTCCCAGCCAAATCCACTGCCGACCTAAAAGTGCTCGGTTGGGCGGCAATCATGTGCCTACGAATGTCGGCTGGCAACCCCTGAATGTACCGGTTAATCTTTCGAGACACCGGCGTTACTTGATCCGGCACCAGCCTTACCATCTCATTGAATTTGGCAGTGTATTGCTGGTGGGTCATGGTTCCCACCTCGAGTTGTAGGAACTCCCTCTCGATCTTATCGAGTTCCCTGTGAGGACAGAACTCCTCAATTACCAGCTTCTTCAACTCGGACCACTTCATCTTCCCTATGGCCCTGCTGCCCTTAGCTTGGACGATATTGTCCCACCAACATAGTGCTGAGTCAGTAAGGGAGTAGGTGGCAAACTTCCCCTTCTGATCCTCTCGGCACTTGCTGATCTCGAGTACCGCTTCCATTTCCCTTACCCAATGGTGGGCGGCAGCAGCATTGCCATTTCCATCAAAAGTCGGGGGCTTGCACCTCTGAAATGCCCCGTAACTGCATCCCTTGTTCGTCATCCCTACTGCATCCTCCTCTTCCTCGTCGGAAACTCCTATCTTAGGATCCGGTCGTTCCTCTCCTCCCTTGCTTTCCTTCCCAGTCGACTCTCTCCTGTCCTCCTTCTCTTTTCTCTCCTCGTTCCTTACAGCTCGGATAACTTCAGTCACTACAGACGGTAAGACTGTCTGCATTACCTGATGCACCTCATCAGCAATCGCCTCCCTAGCTGAGGCGTTCTGACTGGCATTCTCGTTTCCTTCAGTCCGGTCATGAACCTCAGGGTTCTCATGGGTCGTCTCAGCAGCTTTGGCACTGCTCCTGGTCATACGTGGTCTACCTCTACCTCTAGAAGCTTTAGAAGGTTTCTTCTAAGCCATTTCCTATGCACTATAAGATTCAAACACTAAAACAGTCATTCAAGGAAACAGCTCAGTTTATGTCAAGTATAGTAAGTCCCTAATTACAGTGGCCAGTTATGATTAGCCACTTACTTTACTCTCCACATCCCAAGCACTTCCTATCCTGACTACATCAGCATCTAAATCTACTAAGAACACATAAATCACATAGCACACGCACGTAATACCGATTAACTTTCAAGAAAAACAATACCTGATGGCACATGGCTAATCGGGCTGACATCCCTCTTCCTGTCCCATTTTCAGTTTAAGTTAAGATTTATTTTGAAAATATTTACCCAACTCACTTAAACTTTGGCTCTGATACCAACTTGTAAGGCCCCGTTCCCGGGCACCTCACAGTTGGTCATTCACAGCATAAAACATACATATTATAAATTTAAGCAGCGGAATCAATTTGACAAAAACCCATTCATTCATTATAAACACTGTTGTTAAGCAATACATTCTAGTTCATGGGTCACAAAATGATTAGTCGAATGAATTACAAAACAACAGTATTGTCAAAACATAATGGATGTCAGTCTTGCCCGCCAAATAGCCATCCCCGTGTGCCATCATCAGCAACCTGTTAACTGCCAACTGGAAAATACATAAAAGTCAGCGTTGCTGAGTGAGTTCTAGTTTGTAATTAAAATACTTTACTTTTCATTTCAAACCATTCATTATTCATATGTGATCACACATCGTACGTACACGTAGGTAATATCATTATTATCTTCATCATCGTTCAATTAGTACTTTTATCATTCTTCTTCCGAGTCTTTTGCGACACAGAGTCACTCACCTCGTTAGCAATCTTAATGATTGCCCTTTTTGTTCCTGTGAGTCTTTTGCGACACCGAGTAGCTCACCTCTATGGCAATCTCAAGGATTGCACTTATCCTGTGAGTCTTTTACGACACCAAGTCGCTCACCTCTATGCCAATCTCAAAGATTGACCCTGTGTGCATCCTTCGGGGTAGCGAACCCGCATCACAGTTGAGCTAACACCTACCAGGGGTGTGCACCTCCATTCATTTGCTTGCAAGACTTTCGTTCATTCATTTACGTTCCACTTTTCTTTATCATTAATCTTTCACTTTATTAATGATAATACTTCCTGTCTTGATCATGATCATACCACGTAGAGTCATACAATATTATTATTAATAAGCATATAATAATAATAATAATAACATTAATAATAACCCTAATCATAATGTTAATTAAAATATCAAGAAAAAGTCATAATGAGAATCAGACATAATCATATGCATTTAATAAATCCTTAGTCAATATTAGTCCAAACTCTAAAGGCACAGACTCCCACGAAAATTCTGCATTAAAATTCTAAGTTTTGGGCGCATGAGGACTATTTGGACTCATGAGGACTATTTGGACTCATGAGGACTATTTGGGCGTTTGACCACTGTTGGGACTTTTTACCTTACACTTAGTCAATAATTCCAGGCACAAGAGCACTGTTTAGGCTCATTACCCTACACTTTGTTTTTCTAAGTCAGAATTCAGGCACACGAGCACTGTTTAGACTTTTCATCACTATGTAGACTCACCAGCCTACACTTAGAAATATTTTCACTTTGGGCGTAATAGTTATTTGGGCGCATGAGCACTGTTGGGACTCATGACCCTACACTTAGTCATCCGGCTAACTTTTCTAGGCATATGACCACTGTTCAGACTCATAAGGTCACTGTTCAGACTCATAAGCCCTGTTTGGGCATATGAGAACTATTTGGACTTATGACCCTGTACTTAATTTTTCTAAGTTCTAAATTCCATACTCATGAGCACTGTTTGGAAGCATAAGCCCCAACACTTAAAATTTCTGTCATAATTTTGGGAGTATGAGGACTGTTCAGACTTATGAGCCTGGTATAGGCGTATTAGCAGCCTGTTCATGTTTCTAAGTCATTTTCCAATACCAAACATCATATTACCTTGTTCTAAGCATATACACACTATACTAAGCACGAATCATAACATATATCACTAACATACATACACATGCACATACGGGCAACATTCATAATAAGTGTAAAACATTTTTACATGTATTTCCAGCCCCAAAAGTTTATAAAACATGTGAAATACGGGGTCTAGAAACTTACCTTTGTTGTTCTTCAATTTCACACTCTTCACCCGAGTTTCTTCAAACGGTTCTAACACCTAAAACACACACACGATACCACCCAAACACACAAGTCACATTTATAAGCACCTACACGGGTCTAGAATCATATTAAACATCAAAATTTCAAGAACTCTTACCAAAACTTCAAACTTTCTTGTTTCTTCTTCAAAAATCCGAGGTTCTGATCTTTCTCTCTCTAGAACTGGTAGAAAGGTGAAAAGCAGCAGGTTATGGGTGGCTTCACCACCTTTTGTGCAAAAATAATTATAAAGTTTGCACCTTTATCAATTTTGGTCCCTCCACTTATGTTGACTTTTATTTTTTTCCCTTTTTCTTCCTCTTTCTTTCTTATTTTTTTTATCTCCTTTTTTTTAAAAAAAATACAGGTGTTACATTTTTAGTAAATAATCAATATTGACCAACATCCCTTATTTTTCTCCCCATTATTGAATAAATTAGAAGACTAATTCAAACAATCAAATTCTACGATATGTTTGTTCTTCACCCAATCGATTTTTCCACCATTGTTGCTTAACAATTAGGTTCTTTAATCTCTTATACATATTGATTTTCAGGAAAAATAATCAGTTTCAGCATTCTTATATTCAAGAAGATGATCGTGAAGGAACTGATGATTGATGATGATGATTTTGATGAAGAATTATAATCTTGAAGAAATCATTGACGAAGATGATGATGATGAACGATTCCTGCTTTATCAAAAGACACACCATGAATAATGATGATGATGATGAACACCCCCTGAAGAACGATGATGATTTACATATGTGGATTACTTACACATAATTACATAATGATGATGATTTACATACGTGGGTTACGTATACGTAATTACATAACTGAAGAATGATGATGATTTACATAAGTGGGTTACGTATACGAATTACATATGTAAAATTACGTATATGTAACTCGTGGTTTTTACATATGTAACTCATACTTACGTATACGTAAGTAAAAGAATTTCAGTTCTAAAATTTTCAAATTTTCTTCCTCCTCTTTTCAGTGTTTCGTTTCTTGTTTATTTATTCAAGTTACATATATGTAACTCACCTTCTTTTATGATCAGATTTTGTTTATTTTAATCTCACAAGAGAATTAAGTAACTGCTTACATATACGTAACTCACCTTCAATTCTAATCGTGTTCTTCTTTTTTCAAAGAACATGTTTACGTATACTTAAGCATGTATGTAATTATAAAAAGTATGCAAAAAACCGTTCTTCTAGTATACTTTGAGTTTGTTTTTAATGAATGCATATTATATTAAATGCTTTTTTAATCGTACAAGAGAATTAAGTAATTGGATTACGTATATGTAACTTATGTAAATGTATCACTCACTAAAATGGTATACAAAATCAGAAAATTCAAATAGATAGGTAAGTTACATATATGTAACCCAATCAGAATAAAAAGGTGAGTTACATATACCATTTTAGTGAGTGATACATATACATAAGTTTCACCATTTTACTGTAGTAGCAATTTTTATGTTTTTTGTTTGTTTTATGTTTGTTTACATAAAAGTAAGCATGTTGTAGGAAGCAAATATATTTTTAACATATATGTCAAAATGTTCACATATATGTAAGCATGTATGTAATTAATAAAGATTTGCAGAAAAAAACTTTTGTGATTCTAAAATATTTTAGAATGATATTTGAATAAATTAATTTGATTTTAAATTAAAATAATATTGTGTTTAATTTGAGAGAGAGAGAGATTTAAGGGATTTTAGTTATTTTTAAAAATGTAAAATTATAATTTAGCTAAAACACCCTTTAATCATTTAATTTGCCATTGATTAATATCAACCATTGATTAATTTTGATCAATGGTTTAAAAGTGGTTTTCTTGGTTTTCTTATAAATAGAGGTTTTCTTAGGAACCCTCCCCTATGTATATATGTATATATATATGTATATATGTATATATGTATATATATATATCTGTATATATGTATATATGTATATATGTATATATGTGTATATATATGCATATATATATGTATATATGTATATATGTATATATGTATATATGTATATATGTATATATGTATATATGTATATATGTATATATGTATATATGTATATATGTATATATGTATATATGTATATATGTATATATGTATATATGTATATATGTATATATGTATATATGTATATATGTATATGTATATATAGATATCTATATGTATATGTATATATGTATATATGTATATATGTATATATGTATACATGTATATATGTATATGTATATGTATATATGTGTGCATATATATGTGTGTGTATATATACACACACACACAGACACACACACACACACACACACACACACACACACACACACACATATATATATATATATATATATATATATATATATATATATATATATATATATATATATATAAACCCTAGTTCATCCAGTCAATCTTAATACTCAAAGCTGATGAAGGTAAGTGTTATAGTTGATCATATTTGATATTATCCATGATTATTTATGTGCGTGATGTAAAAATTTGTGTTTTGATGTGTTTTTTATAACTTGCTAAAATATAAAACTTTAATTTTCAAAATCCTTGGATATTGAGTTCTAGTGATGTTTGTTGGCTTAATATGATCAATATAGGTTAGATTAATCCTTTGGATGATGGATTGTCGTTTGGTATGTGAAATTTGGATTATTTATGCTACACTCTCTTAATGAGAAAACTTTGTTCATGTGGCTTGTGTGATATGGTATTTTGAAGGTGCATGGGAGGTTAGGATCATATTAGAATATTTTTGGAGATATTTGAATGTTTTTGCTATGTTGGATATTGTAGGATTAATATGCTAGATCATATATTTCTATTAAAGGAAAATTTAACTTTAAAAACATGTGGTAATGAGATGTTTGAGTTTACACGCATGCTAGTTAATGATGTTAGGTCGTTATGGTTAGAATAAAGTTGCTTAATAGGATTACATGATGGAACTTTGTTTTATATGTGTGTGCTTTCTATACTTGTAAAAAGAAGAAATTTTATTTAGTCCAACCTTATATTTTGAGTGCTAAACATGTTATGATGAATACCATACACATACGGATCTGAGGTCTCCACTTAGTAGGATTGACATGACTAATCTGTAATGTTGTGAATCTACTTCACATAGCATGTTTCGAGTGTTCTAAGCCTTATATGGAACTAAGATGCATGATATTGGCATAGGTAGTTTTCACATAGCAAAACTTGCAGCAACTGGTCACTTGCTGACATGAAATGTGCAATTTGGTTGATATTGTGGATTCGTATGTGTAGTATGGTAAGCCTTTTCTAGAATGGAAACATTCTGGAGTTTAGAATTCAACTTGAACGATACGTGAATGTGTTGAGCATAACTTATGAGTAACGTTTTAAATTTCATGTTTATATAGTACAATGTATCATTGAAAGTCCTTAATCTTTCATGTCATAAATTAAGGTTAACTAGCGGAGAATCTGGGTAGTACAACTAGGCTTGACAAACCCCACCCATACAATCAGAGGTCAAGTGGGTGCAACATTATCCTAAAAAAACACAATGATAGGTCTTAGTATGACATGGAGGAATGCAAGTAAAGGACTCAGTCAGTTTTGATCGCCAAAACAGTAATGTAATATATTTTGATGTAGACTAGCTATCTATTTCAATACACTTTGCTTAATACTAAAACCCAAATGCTTTTACTTGTTTTGTAAACTCGTGAACTCACTAATCTTGTATTGACACTTTAGTATGTCTTTCTCATGTCGTCAAATTATAGGTGCACTTAGGAGCAAAACATGGTCTCATATCTTTCAAACAATTTGACAACATTACTTATTGCATGGTTTTAGTTAACTTTTAGTTTTGAGTAAATGTATTTACGCATTTACTTTACATTAAATGGTTTGAACGACTTTGGTTTACACTTCCATAAACATTTGAAATTAAATTCTAATGGTTATTTTAGAACTCTGCAGCACCGATTACAGTTATGCATCAATTTCACAGTTGAAGAATGTTCATACTTACTAGATCAAATAGGAAACCAGACAAAAAACAAAGAACTAACAAGTAAATAACTCTAGAACATAAGTATTGGTTTTCAAGGATGATGTATATTGCTCTCAAATAATTATACAAGTATTACAATACTTGTGTCCGAAGACTGGTTACATGAGATACTTTAGACTACAACGTACACCTGACCCTACTTTAAAGGCCAGCTTGACACTAATCTAGACAACAATATCAATGTAGAGTCAAAAGCCAGATTGTCTTTTGACATTTGACTATGACATGTCATAGCTCACATCCTAATATGTTACAAAAAGGATAAAAGTACAAGAGTGAAAAGTTACAGACACATACACCATATTGTACAGTTGAAAAAACTATGGAGATAATTACCACCTTGTATAAATTGGTGAGTGTTTAGAGCTGGTAGTAAAAAGTTATTCAACTTTTGCCAAAAGTATGTCATGGAGTGATTATCAGCATCAAGAAATTCTTGATCACTATCACCACCACCATTTCCTCCTACATTTGAAGCTCCTTCATTTGAGTTTTATGCCTCTGAGCTGGAATTTGTAAACATCTAGATGTATTAGCTTGATTTGTCACTGTTATGCTGATAGGAACTCTATTTACAGGGTTAGTTACCACTGGAGCTGAAGTAATAATATTGCTTGTTCTTCTCAGCTCAAATCTTGGTCAGGGTCTCCTTTTGATAAATTGCTTGTAGATCCTGAAACATTCTCACAAGATTTGTTAAAACATTTGGTAACTAAATCAAGATCAAATAGTCAGTTAGGACCAGAACCTTTCATATAGGGAGTGTGCTCATTAAAGATCATATTGGATGATTCTTCAACTACTCTAGTTCTGAGATTGTATACTCTATAAGACTTAGCTTGGGAAAAGTATCCAATAAAGTGCATCATCTGATTTCTTAGCAAACTTGGCTACCTGATCTTTGGTATTCAAGATGGTGCAAGGATATCCAAATGATCTAAGAAAACCAATGAAAGGTCTCCTTTTATGCCACGGTTCATAAGGAATCTTACTATGAGTCTTAACTACTAAAACTTTGTTTTGCACATAACAGGCAATGTTGACTGCATCTGCCTAGAAGGTGATAGGCAATTTAAAGTTATATAACATGGTTCTTACAGCTTCAATAAGTGTCTTGTTTCTCCTCTTAGCAAAACCATTTTGTTGAGAAGTCCTGAGAGCACTATATTGTCTTGTAATTCCTTTTTCATCACAAAATATGTCAAGGATTTGGTTCTTGAATTCAGCTCCGTAATCATATCTTATGGTCTTGACCTTATGATCACTTTGATTTTTAATTTTCAGAATGAAATTCTTCAAGATCTCAGGAGTCTCATCCTTAGTTCTAAGGAAGAAGACCCAAGTGAATCTTGTGAAATCATTTGTGATCACTAAAAAGTATAAGGTCCTTCCAAGACTTATTACACTGGTGGGGTGAAAGAGATCCATGTGTAATAAGTGTAGGGGAGTAGTGATGGAGTTCTTTTCCTTTGCCTTATGAGACACAAAGTGTTGATTCCCTTTCAGACACCCAACACAATGATCATCACTTGTAAACTCTTCTTTTAGAATTCTAGTTACCAAATCATTCTTAGTTAACTTATTCATGTTTTTAAAGTTCACATGACACATTCTTTTACGCTAAAGAAAAGACTTATAACTATTTGCTTTAGATTTGAAGCAGGAAACTTCTTCGGAGGGAGATGTTTCCTGCAAATCCATCTTGTACATCTTCCCTTGACACGTGCTCTAAGCAGGTAACCTTTACAATGCTAAGCTTACCATTTATGACCATGCCCCTTCCTATAATGTAACCTCCTACATCTCCTCCAAAAGCAACTGGCCTTACATCAATTTTCTTAAAGTTTTTAAGCAAAGAGCCATTGTCCGTCATGTGCCTGGAATAGCCACTGTCAATGATCCATACATTTCTTTTGGTCTTCTGTTGTTCCTACACAACAAGGACAAAGTTATTACATTTGGTGATAGGATCAATTAGAGCAATCTGTAATGATTAATGATAACAATTCAAAGAAATACAAACAATTGTAATCAAATCAAGCAATATCAACAAAATTCTGAATTCATTGATAAGCAAAGACAATTACAAGAGTTAGAGAGCAGTTTATGCATAAACTTTTTTTAATCTACTCTAAGTCTAAGCTATTTATCCTAGAAACTAAGGAACTAACATTTACAAAACTAGTCCCTATACTAGTATAAAATACAAAACTAGACACTAAAGACTAAATGTTAATCTTCTAAGGGACCTAACAATACTCCCCCTAAGATTTACATTGTCTTCTGTCTTCAGTTCAGCTCCATCCTTGCTTTGCTTCTTGATCGTTGTCTTTGACTTCATCTTTCATTCTTCTCTGCATCCTTTGACATCTCTTTTCCTTTATCTTCTGTCTTCTTTTATCTTCAGTCTTCAAAGAATTCTGCAGGTTCTTCTTTAACTGTGAACATTGGTTTTTCCTTGTAAATCTCTGTTTCTTTCAAAGCATTCTCTATTGATGACTTAAATTTCTTTGCTAGGATAGCTTGCTCTGGCTTTGACTCATTTGTTTTACCTGTAAAATCATCAGATTGCTTAAACAAGTTAGATTGAAATGAGTTTGACAAAGAATCTATATCAAATAACCATGCAGGACCATTTGAAACTGATGGAAAAGAATTTTCCAGAAATTTAACGTTAAATGTTTCATTAATAGTGTTTGTCCTATAGTTATAAACTCGATAGGCTTTGGAAACAGATGAATATCCAACGAAAAATCCATTATCAGCTTTTTCTTCAAATTTTCCTAAATGATCACTTGAGTTAAGAATCATAACTGGATAACCAAATGATTTTAGAAAATTTATGTTTGGTTTCCTGTCAAACATTAACTCATATGGAGTTTTCTTTTTATCTTTCACAAGCAAGATTCTATTCTGAACAAAATAGGCTGTTGATATTGCTTCGTCCCAGAAAGTGATTGGAATTTTGGCATCAGCTAACATAGACCGGGCAGCTTCAATCAGAGTTCGGTTCTTTCTTTCAGCAACTCCATTTTGTTGTGGAGTTCTGGGAGCACTGAACTGATGAACTATTCCTTTTTCTGCACAAAACAAATCAATGTTAGCATTTTTAAATTCAGTTCCATTATCACTTCTTATTATCTTACTTTTTGTTGAAGCTGATTTTCAACTTTATTAATGAATTCTTTTAAAAGAACTGCAGTTTCAGATTTAGCTTGAAGAAAGAAAACCCAAGAAAATCCTGTATAATCATCTATGATGACTAAACAGTATGATTTTCGACCAATACTCCTAACATTAGTTGGTCCAAAAAGATCCATATGTAACATCTGGAGTGGCTTGGAATTTGAGTTTATCAGCTTGGACTTATAAGACGCTCTATGTTGTTTTCCCTTCAGACATGCTGAGCAATGATCAGTTGTTGAAAACTTCTTGGAAGGAAGTCCAATAACATGATTTCTTGCTACAAGCTTGTTCATGTTTTTGATGTTTGAATGACTGAGACGTCTATGCCAAAGCTGGCTTTCATCATTTGATGCTTTAGCAATCAGGCAAGTTGTTTCTGTTGCAGGATCCACTTGAGACATGTCCAGTTTGTATACATCTCTGTCCCGAGCAGCTTTAACTATAACCCAATCATTGCTAATCTGAAAACCTGGTTTCAAGACATAACAGTGAGAATCATCAAAAAGAACAGAATAAGCTTTGTCACAAATTTAGGAAACATTTAATAGATTAAAGTTCAACTGTGAACAAAAGTTGACTTTATTAAAACTTATAATCCCATTTGACACTGTTCCCTCTCCTGTTATCTTTCCACCTGCATCACCTCCAAAAGCAACATGTGTTCCATCTTTTAACTGAAAATCTTGCAACAAGGCTTGATTTCCTGTCATATGCCGGCTACACCCACTGTCAACATACCATGAGTTTATTGGTCTCCGTGGGCGTACCTACATTCAAAAACAGTTTAAGAAGAGTTAGTAACCCAAACCGAGATGGTCTTGGGCTTGTCAAATTTATCAACAATTGTAAATTGTTTAAAATGAAGTTTGTTTACATCAGGTTTCTTTTGAAATTTAGCATTTTCAATTCCTTTTTGAAAAACATGATGATTGTCTTTCTGTTGTTTTGTTTTCAAAACATTATATCTGTTTTCAAGATCATCATCAAGAAATCTTGAACCATTTGAGAATGTTCCTTTGTTTATTCTCACAGATCGTGGAATAAACTTTCCTGGATTGTATTGCTGTGATTTGACAAAATATTTATTATCATAATCAGAATTGTTTCTTTTGAAAGATCTCATACCCAAGGAAGGTTGTTGTTTTTATGAATACTTAAACCCAATATTCTGATTTCTTTTAAAATGTGAGTTTACAAATCCTTGATTACTGAATTACTTCCTTGAAGAGTTTTTTCTAAAGTAGCAATCATTTGTATTATAATTTCTTTCATCACATAAAGCACAATATTTGTTGAAGTAACAATCAGCTGTTGTGTGATTTGTCATATCACATATATAGAAATACTTGTTAAAGTAACATTCTGAAATGTCATGATTATACATGTCACAGATATCACAATACTTTTCAGAATGTTTAAACAACATTTTGTTAACCCTTGAAGTAGAAGCAACATTTGATTCTTGTTTAAATTTTGGGTTAGACAGATTAATCTGTTATTTATTTAGTGTGAATTTGGTCATTTGATTTTTAGGATTTTTCTTTTGGACTTGACCACAATTCTTTGACTCCTTAGATTCAAATCTTTTATGCACAGCGGAAGTCTTAGGACCTGAACTTGTTTTCAGATCAGAGTTAGATTTGATCTTTGGTTTAGATGTCATTTTTGTGATTGTGTTCATGTCAAAAGTTCCTGCTGACACAAACTTCACAGGTTTAATTTTAGTATTGTTCTATGACTGATTGATTGATTCAGCTTTCTTAGCTTTTGCAGCTTGTCTTCTTCTTTGATTTCTTAATGTTGATGATGTTTTCTTGATTTGAGTTTTAATTGAATCTTGAGAAGATTCTTTTTGACACTCGTTATCTTCATTTAGTTTACTTGAACTTGAATCATCAGAAAAAGTATTATCTGTTTTAACCTCTTCACATTTTCCTTTCAGTTTGTTATTGACATCAGTAGATTTTTCACTCTTTTGTTCATTCTGTTCAATAACAGTTTCACTTTTTGGTGCAAACAGCTTCTTTTGCATTTGTTGAGCTTCATAAGATTTGACTTTGATTGGATGACCATTTTTGATCTTATCTAAGTCAGTTTCTTCATAAACTTCAACATTTTTCTTTTTAAAGTTCTTTTGATCTTGAAATTCTTTAAGTTTAGCTTTGTTTTCTGGTGAATGATCATGAGTATTGAAATTCTCTGGTAATGTGTTTGAGATTGATTCAGGTATAGGTTCATGTGTGAATCCTAGTCCTGTTTTATCTTTGTCATTTCTTCCATTCACCAGTGTGTAAAACAGTTTGATAAACACATCATTTGAAGCTTCTTTTGAGTTTGCATGTTCATGTGGTCTCAGGTTACAAAACATATATATATATACATACATGCATTCTGTTCTTAATTATTATTAAGTCAAAGTTCATGTGGGTATCTTGACTATTATTAAGTCAAAGTTCATGTGGGTATCTTGACTATTATTAAGTCAAAGTTCATGTGGGTATCTTGACTATTATACAAATTATTATGCTGTTCTTAATTATAATTTTGCTTTGCTAACATGGAAAATGGAACCATGAAGAACCTGAGAACTTTGACTATGGGTATCTTGCTTTGCGTTCAAGAGTTTGTTTATTAAGAAGCTGTACTATGACTGTCAAAAGAAGCTGTTTGCACCAAAAAGTGAAACTGTTATTGAACAGAATGAACAAAAGAGTGAAAAATCTACTGAATATCAAAATGGTTGGAAAATAGGGCTATGAACTCACCGTATCTTCCCACTTAAACCTAATAAAACAGTTTCTGTAATTTTCTTAATAATCATGATATTTAGCAAAATGGTTATACTTTCGAGGCTTTGTATGGAAGAAAGTGTCGATCACCAGTTTGCTGGGCTGAAATTGGTGATAGTCAACTAACGGGTCCCGAACTAATACACGAAACAACTAAGAAGATTGTACAGATACGAAATCGTATGGCTGCAGCGCGAGATAGACAGAAAAGTTATGCTGACAAGAGACGGAAACCTCTAGAGTGTCAAATTGGCGACAAGGTCCTATTGAAAGTCTCACCGTGGAAAGGCGTAGTTCGGTTTGGCAAGCGAGGAAAGCTAACTCCAAGGTATGTTGGACCATTTGAGATATTGGAAAGGATAGGTCCAGTGGCCTATCGGCTAGCCTTACCTGATTCACTGAGTGGAGTCCATGATGTGTTTCACGTTTCAAATCTGGAGAAGTGTTTATCTGATGAAACACTAATTGTACCACTAGAAGATGTTCAAGTGGATGAACAATTACGCTTTATCGAAGAACCAGTCGAGGTGATGGATCGTGAGGTGAAAACACTTAAGCAAAGCAAGATACCCATAGTCAAAGTTCGTTGGAACTCGCGACGTGGACCGGAATTCACGTGGGAACGTGAAGATCAAATGAAGCTTAAGTACCCTCAACTGTTCGAGACGATGCCTGTAGACAAAGGTATTGATTTAAATTTCAGGACGAAATTTCTTTCAACATGGGGATGATGTGACAACTCATCCAAAAACTCACTCGATTTCGATTTCTGTGTGCCAATGCAGTAGACCAGTGATGGAACACTCTCACCGTGTGATGGAACACTCTCACCATGTAACGCAATTTTCGGGACGAAAATTCTTTCAACATGGGGATAATGTGACATCCGGTGATTTTCCGTTAGCAAACTCCGTTAGTTCCGTTAAGTTTTACATACACGCGTCGTAAGCACACACTAGTTGTCGTTTGACGTTGGTGACTTAATAATAATTAATAATGTTAATTTAATAATAATCTAGTTGGTAAGATGATTACTATTTTATGTTTATGTTTTTACGCGATTTAAGGACTATTCGGGAATTTTATCGCGTAACGCGGAAATGCGCGTATTATTTCGTATGTCTTGTGTTTTTACAAAATAAAATATCTAAGGGTTACCATTAGTTTATATGTTAATATTATTAAGTTAAAAACACATTACAAATAGTTAAAAACTTAATTTTTATAAAAATAACAAAATGCAAGTTTTAGAGGGGGTATTCTTGTAAATTAGCTAAAATAAAACACCCCAAACCCCACCCTTTCCCCCATATCACGACCTGCAGCCCTCTCCCTCTCTTCTCTGCGAATTTCAGCCAAGAACACCCAATTCTTCTTGGTTTGATCGATTCCAAGCACTAGAACGCGATTTGGACCTTCCTTGACAAGTATATACGTGAATTGAAGATTAGTTTTGATGTTTTTGTGGATTTTTCATTAGGGCCGAACCCTACTGCGAAATTAGTGTTCATGGGGCTGAAATCTTTATGTTTTGTTGATGTTAACATGTTAGTTAGGTTGTATGTATGTTGATTAAGGTTGATTATGCAAGAAAACTACACTTTTAGTTGATTGATCATGAACCTTGATGAACATGAACCCTAATTCTAAAATTTTGGGGCTTTTATGGAATTTATTGTTGTTTGATGTTGTTAGGATGTTAATTAGTTAGCATGAATGCTAGGAAACATGAAACATGCGTATGTATATGCTTTCATGTGAAATGTGTACACGTTCTGATTTCTGGCAGATTGCATACCCTGTTTTCATCATGACAAAACCAAATGAAGAAGAATCCAAAACTAGTTTTCTTGATTCTAACATGTTCCTCATGGAGTCTAGTTTTCAAAACCTCCAACCTTGTCCAATTTGGATGTGTAAAACGTGAGTTATGATCATTTTAGTGAAGGGTGGTCAGAAACAAACTTTCTGACAGATTCTGAGTCTCATTTTGTATGTGCCACAAACAGGTCATAACAGGTCCAAATGATGTGTTTCTAGTGCCCAAATTGTTTGTTACTAAGTCTAGTTTCCAGAAAGTGTAACCACACTCCAATTGGAGGTGGTTAAATTGGTGTTTTACCTGTTTTGACTAGAAGGGTCAATTCTGTCCTCTTGGACTGTATGTGTTGACTTGTTTGATATGCCATTTTCATTTCGTAAAACCTGAGACCAAACCCTATGGTCAAACATTTTTCCTTCGAATCCTCTGAACTCCAGAAAAAGAATTAACCCAATAGCTATTTTCAAATGGGAGTGATACACAATTTGGCAAGCTAACTCCAGCAGCCCTCCGGTTGAGAGCTGCTGTAACATTTTGAGTTTTTCTAGTAACTCCAGGCCCTTAAAACCTAAAACAACTTTTCACATACTTAATTGACTCATAGGAGAGCCTACTGGAGTTTGGCCTTGGCCTAAATCCTTGGTTGGTTATGTGTTTGACCGTATCGTCCGAACCCCTAAAATCTGCCAGAAAACGCAGATTATGGAAAACGAATACCTACAACCTGTAACATAATTACTTGGCTTTTGCGTGTAATGTTAGTACTACTAGAACTTATTTTGATGGTATAAGTTGTGAATTGGACATATTGAATGTGTTGTGATTAGTATGGATGATTATTTGGTAGATTATCTGTTTTGACCCATATGTGCTAACTCATGGTAATAGGTCATATAAGTAGGTTATGCATGATCTAACCTGTTATATAACATACTAGTTGTATTATGAACACACTGAGTATGCTAGATACTAAGAACTTACATGACTTGTAAGATATATGCTCATGTCTGTTTAAATGGTCTACAACACATAATGTCACCAACGGGTCAAACGGGTCAACTGGGTCAAACATGTCTATTCTTCTAAAACCTTGAGTCCTTGGTTATGGTGCACTTAGGGTTTCTCATATTCACTGTTTACACAAACTCATGTACTTACGTGATCTGGGTAACCTCTGAGGGTTGACTGTTCACTTTGACTTTCAAGTAAACTCTAGTACACAATACGCGTATCAGGTGAGTTCATGCCCCACTGTTTTACTAAATCTCTTTTGAGGGAGATAGCATACTGGTAATGTTACAAACGCTTTTTATATATTTAAGATGTGTATGGATATTAATATAGTGTTGTTTATCATGATAAAAGTCCTCACACTTTCGAATTGTTAATATTGGATAGCGGGGAAAGTTGGGTAGTACTACTGGGTGTGACGAGCCCCACCTGTGTGACTCGAGGTCAACCGGGTGCAATTTGTCCTATGAATATTTGTCACGATATGGAGACGTCATGACAGGAGGCAAACATAACACAGTCAGCTTCAATGTCGAAATCACTATGTATTAATATCAATTTGTGAATGGACTAGCTAGCCATTACAATGCACATGCTTATATATACGCTATTGATAAACTGTTATGTTTATACGCAAACTCTGGAACTCACCAACCATTGGGTTGATATACACTATTGTTAAACTATTATGTTTAAACGCAAACTCTTGAACTCACCAACCATGTGTTGACTTTTAGTATGTTATTCTCAGGTTGTTAATCCGGACTGTTGATAAGGAGCACTGCACGAGTCAGCATGCATTTTAGAGATTTAAACTTCAAACATATTCACTCGTCTTTTATTTATGGTTTAAAATACTTGGTTGGCACTTGTTTTGCCATATGGTACTTTCACATGTTTTGGGTTGTTTTATTTACTTTACGCTTCCGCATGAATTTCAAAAGTTTGAACTCTGGTTTGGTTTGTTATGTTAAACGTAGCATATAGAGTCGTTCCGAGTAACTATTGACTGTGATCCTGGTTTGTTCACACACCTCGTGGTAAAACTCCGCACGTGGATTTTGAGGTTGTGACATTTTTCACTCTTTTGTTCATTCTGTTCAATAACAGTTTCACTTTTTGGTGCAAACAGCTTTTTTTGCATTTGTTGAGCTTCATAAGATTTGACTTTGATTGGATGACCATTTTTGATCTTATCTAAGTCAGTTTCTTCATAAACTTCAACATTTTTCTTTTTAAAGTTCTTTTGATCTTGAAATTCTTTAAGTTTAGCTTTGTTTTCTGGTGAATGATCATGAGTATTGAAATTCTCTGGTAATGTGTTTGAGATTGATTCAGGCATAGGTTCATGTGTGAATCCTAGTCCTGTTTTATCTTTGTCATTTCTTCCATTCACCAGTTGCTCAACAATTTTCTTTGAGCTTTTAACTTTGGCTAAATCTATTTGAGTTGCTCTGATACCAATTGATAGGATCAATTAGAGCAATCTGTAATGATTAATGATAACAATTCAAAGAAATACAAACAATTGTAATCAAATCAAGCAATATCAACAAAATTCTGAATTCATTGATAAGCAAAGACAATTACAAGAGTTAGAGAGCAGTTTATGTACAAACTTTTTTTTTCTTGTTCAAGTGTTTTGTTCATCTCTTCAAGTTGTTTCTTGACAAGTTCATGTTCTTTAAGAGTTTTGTTCCAAGAAGCTTGAAGAGACATGATCTTGTCATCAGCAATTTTATGATCTGATTTTAGCTTGTTGTGCTTTAATTCTTCTTGTTTGAGTTTATCACATATTTTGAATGAGTATGTTCTGTAGTGTTCAACCAGTTCAAAACATGCTTTTGTGCACATTTTCTCTCTTACTTCCACTGGTATTTCTGGATAAGAGTTAGAAGAGTCAGCATCAGAAGATGAGTTAACAACCTTTGGTTGTTCAGATTGAGCCATAAGAGCAACTTCTTCAGTGGTTTCTTTTGGATCTGATTTGTCGCTCCAGTCATACTCTTCTTCTTGATCTGATTCATCATTTCTCTTAGGATCTTTATCTTCAGACCAGTCTTCATCATCCAGTTCAGCAACTAGAGCCAGATTATCAGTGAGATCAGCAGTAAACTATTCTGCATATGCACTCCAGTCATAACCATCTTTGATGTTTACAACCAGTGCCTTCTTTGATTCCTCACTATTCTTCTCTTCTTTGAGTTCTGGTATAGGTAGGCTTTGGTATGGCTTTTGAAATGTCTTGTTAGCCTGATGCTGATATTTTTGACTGCTTGAACTACCTTGACTGTTTCCTTCGTGCTTCCTTGGAGCTTTAAATTCTCTTGAAAAGTGACCATAGCTATTACAGTTAAAACATCTTGATTTTGATTTATCAAACCCAACAGTTTTGTTTGCATTGGGTTTATAATTTCTGTTAGTGTAAGAATGCTTTTGAGTTCTGTAAGCTATCATGACCATTTGCCAGTTGAGATCCATCTCTTCTACATCATCAGGATCCATCTCAAACAGATCTTGTAGAACTAGCTCCACTTGAGTCAAATGACTGCCTTGGTAAGCTTGGAAACTTGCCATGAATGCTGTAAAAGCAGTTTTTGATTCATCATCCTGTAAAAGAATATTAATTACATCCTTTACTTTGCTGGGATTGGGAGAGTTTGATGATGGCATCTCAGTTTGAGGTTTAGAGATTTGAGCTTTAGGAGAAGACTGTTGTTGTGGTTGAGAAGAGTAAGCAGGTGTACTGGTAAGAATCCTGCTCCCACAAACAAATCACCTTCATCTTCAGGAGTGATCTGATCTTTAGCAAGAAATGCATTCTCTACTGTATTTGCTGGAGAAGCAACATACTTATATTGAGATGTTGATGCATGTCTGTCATTGTTTCTAGAACTTTCATCAATCTCAACTGATTCAATCTTTGCAATAAGAAGATCAAGATCCATTGGAAACTTTTTAGTGTGTTTCAACAAAGTGACAGTTTGTTTCCATGGTGATGGAAGTGCATTCAGAAGTCTGTTATTCAAATCTTCAAGATCATTTTTGATTCCCAAAGTAGACATTTCTGTAGTGAGTTGCACAAATCTATTCATCATTTGATTAGTTGTTTCTCCTGAGATGTGCTCAAATAATTCCAGTTGCCTTTTCAGTTTCTGCTTTTTAAGATCCTGAATCTCTTTTCCTCCTTCACAGATTACCTTCAATGCCTTGTACATAGTATATCCAGTTTGATAATTTTCAAGCCTGGATAATACTTCCAATGGTAGCCCTTTACACATGAGAGAATAAGGTTTGACATCATTTTTCACCTTGTTTAAATCCTCTCCATGTAGGTTATCTTCTGGATAAGGTTCTTGTGTATCTTTTGTATACACAAAACCTCTGTCTGGACCATCAGTAGTCATAGGAATATAAGGTCCTTTTTCAATTGATTTCCATAGATCAGTGTCTATGGAATTCAAGTGATGTTTCAACCTAAGAGACCAGTTTTTAAAATCAGCTCTATTTTTAAGTTTTGGAACTCTGTTTTCAGAATCTTCTAATTTCACCATTCTTATATTTTTGTTGTTTTTCTAAGTTTTTGATTAAGAAAAGATTAAAAAAATATTTTTGGATTTTTGAATTTTTGAAAAAATTTCTAAGTGTCAATGAAGATGAGTCTGAACAGTGGTGATAAGTCTCAACAGTAAGAAATGCCCCAACAGTGATGAAACGCCTTAACAGCTGATAAGTCTAAGGGATTGCCTTAGAAAATTTCTAACACAACAGTGTTAGAACTACCAAACAGTAGTGAAACGTCTTCACAGTTGAAACTCTCGCACAGTGGTTATACGCCCACACAGTAGTTATACTGCCACACAGTGGTGGTATTCCCAAACAAGTGAAACTTCCACACAGTGGTTATATGCCCACACAGTGGTAATACGCCTAGGGGTAAAAAGTCTGAACAGTTGAGAAACGCCTAAACAGTTCTTAAACGCCTGAACACTTAGGCAAATTTCAGTAATTTTCCAACCCTAATACGCCACATTCATCATGTTCTTATGAATGTAACGAACTCTGAAATTTCAAAATCCTTTAATTGTTGATGAATTGAACTGAAACTTTGCAATTAGTTCATTATGATGCCGATAATCAATCTTCTAACATCAATTTCAGTAATTATCAACAATTTCACTCAATTTCAGAAATCTCTGTTCGTAAACTCAAGAACAACTTTTCAAACACTTTTTCACTGATTCACTCAATTTTGATGTGATATACTGCAATTTGTGATTCAAATCATGTTTCTGATGATGAAACACAACTCTAATTCACAATATTTCACTTGAATTGTCAATCTATTACAGATTTCAGTGGAGTTTTGAAGTTTCTATGTTCGACAGAACTTCAAAAACACTCAACCGAAAGCTCTGATACCAATTGATAGGATCAATTAGAGAAATCTGTAATGATTAATGATAACAATTCAAAGAAATACAAACAATTGTAATCAAATCAAGCAATATCAACAAAATTCTGAATTCATTGATAAGCAAAGACAATTACAAGAGTTAGAGAGCAGTTTATGCACAAACTTTTTTTAATCTACTCTAAGTCTAAGCTATTTATACTAGAAACTAAGGAACTAACATTTACAAAACTAGTCCCTATACTAGTATAAAATACAAAACTAGACACTAAAGACTAAATGTTAATCTTCTAAGGGACCTAACATTTGGAAACCCAAGCCTTATTGGTCTTGGGCTCTTCAAAATGGACTGAAGACAATGCAACAGTAATTGATCTTATGTTAAGACTTTAGGGATCATTTGTTGTTGTTAATGAAGAACTTTCAATCACTTGGTCTTCCTTTATCTTCAACACCATCTTTAGAAGATTAGACTTGACCTTCAACACTTCAGAAGTTTTGACAACTTTGAAAGTTTTGGAGACTGATCCTTCAGAAGATTTTACTTTCACTGCAGCAAGACTCAGTGTTTCGGAAGTATTCCTTTCTTCCAAGACCAAAAAATCTTCCAAAGGCAAGTTTTCACTTATCTTAATTCCTATTTTAGAGCTTCCCAAAGAAACATATGTTTCTTCCAAAGCTTTCTTCTTCTTGCTCCTCCTAGAAGTCTTCTTCTTAGTTATGTTGATAGTACTTTTGGGATTGTAGATACAATTCTTAGCAAGATGAAAAGTACTGCCACATATAATGCAATCAACTAGCTTCCTTCTAAGAGTCTTCTTGTGATTAGAAGACTGAGTTTGATCACTTTCTATCTCCATCCCTATCTTTTCAGATGTTGTAACAAGCTTCCTAGGATGAAACTTGCTTTTGGAGGTGGATGGTTCATGTTGTGAAGCAGTGTTACACAGTTGATCAGCCTTCATTCCTTCACAGGGATGAGTTGGACATGATCTTGAACTCTTGGTACTAGAGTTCAAAGTAGTATCCACGGTCTTCACCACTTCAAAACCTGTAGAGATAAAAACTTTTTTTTGCTTAGAGTTGAAGGTACTCTTGATCTCTTGAGCTTTCTTTGATCTCCTTCTAGCTGCTCGGATCAAGTTCTTCCTTTTTGACTTTGTCATCCCCGGTTTCTTCTTCTTCTCAGGAGAATGATGACCTTTGTTAGGATGATCTTCTTCACTCTTCTCAGATCTATCTTTCAATATCTCCTCTTCATCACTAAGGTCTATGGATGAAAGCTCATCTTGACCAGTTGCACACCTAGGAGATCTTACAGACAATAGAGTGTGTAGAGGAGTTATCTCACTAGATCCAATCCATGTTTGTTTTGATAATAGACTTTAGCATGCAGGGATGAGGATATTATGTTCTTTATTTTCTATTCTTTAAGAATATAGTTCTCTGCCTTGGCTTTGCTGATTACAAGCTCAGCCTGGCACTTAGTTAACTTAGTGATGAGATCCTTAATTTGAGTCCTGTAGTTGGTATGTTCATACTTAAGAGTTGAAATGGTTTTCTTTAAGTCTTCTATTTTTAATTTATACTCATTTTCAACTCTTTTGAAATCAGCTTTTAAGATGTTGAAGGACTCAAGATCAGATCTCATCTCTAAGTAATATGACCTATATCTATATACTTTAGCAATGCATTCTAGGGTAGAAAGATGTTCCAATACTGTAAGGTTATTAGTAAGGCTGATGCAACCCAAACATTTAAAGTCTTTCCTGCATGCATGCACATGTACACTGAAGTGGAATGCTTCGGAAGATTCACACTGACTTGGAAATTATTCTAAGTGTGCAATCTTCCGAAGCCAAGACCAATATCTTCCGAAGCCAAAAGATGAAGTCTTCTTAACCTTCAAGGACAAAGTCTTCTGAAGCCAACCATTGAAGACGGATTTCTTCTGAAGACTTCTATATTACATGCTTTATCTGATGTACTTTTAACCTAAAGCTGAACCACTTTCCGCTACCACTCTGATAAGTCACTAACCATTTCATGAGTTGGTGAAAAGGTCCATGCTTTTGGTAAACTGTACATTGAGGTCTTGAATCTGTAACTTTCCACTTTATGTACTTTATCCTTTTTGTAATATATTAGGATGTGAGCTATGGCATGTCATAGTCACTAGTCAAAAGGCAATCTGCCTTTTGACTCTACATGGATTTTGTTGTCTAGTTCATGTATCCAGCTGGCCTTCAAAGTATGCCGGCTGTAGGTTATAGTATAAGCTTTGTCTGGTCCTTGTAACTAAGTAAGTTTTGAGTTGAACTTTGTAAACCACTTTGTAAGGAACTAGAAGATCAATATACTTAAACCTTGAAAACCAACTGCTTGTGTATTGCTCTAGTTTCTGTCTCATTTACATCTTGTGTTTCTAAGTTCTCTAAACTCATTCTTATCAGTTCCCCATTTGAATTGTTAAGTGTTGAAATACACCCTCCTCTTTGTGTTGTTGTCTTGTACAAGTGCTTATGCCCTTCACCTGGTCCTGCAATTGGTATCAGAGCATCTCAAGCTCTAGATATAAGATCTCACCATCTTAAGATCCCTCACACACACAAAAATACTTAACCCTTCAAATGGCAGCTAGCTCTAAAGCTGATATGGAAACTGGAACCACGACAAAGTCCCCAATGATCACTCTTAATGACTTTGACACTTGGTGCCGAAGAATGGAAGGTTTCATCAAGTGTCAAGACTCAATAATGTGGGAATCTGTTGTCTCTGGACCTTACATACCAAAAACTCCTTCAGCTGCTGCTGGAGGTGGTATGATCCCCAAGGCTGTGGCTGGCTACTTAGAAGAAGATAGAAAGAGAGTAGAGATTGATCAAAAGCCCATGACAGCCCTTTAGAATGCTCTTCCAAACTCTGTATACAGAGGTTTCAAGAAATGCGAAATAGCTAAGAAGCTATGGGATGCATTGAAACTAATGTATGAGGGTTCTACTGAAGCCAAGGAAAACAAGAAGGATCTTCTGAAGCAGCAGTTTAAAAATTTCACCTTCAAAGCAGGTGAGACCATGACTGAACAATACTTCAAGTATGTTGAGATTGTGGATACCCTAGTGGATGTTGGAGTAACTCTTAAATGCAGAGACATTGTAAGGAAGTTTATGTTCTCTCTTCCTAGGCAATGGACACATTACTATGTTGTAATCAATAGAACTGAGAACCTTAAGACTCTCACTCTGACAGAGTTGTATGGCATTCTCAGTGGATACCAGATGGAGATGAACATGCAAGGTTCATCTGGTAACTCCAGCAATCAAATGGGTTCAGCCCTTCATGTGACTGAAAGGGATAGCATAGAACCCCAGCATCATCTCACATGCTACCTTGACATCTCACAAAAGGGTCCTTTCATCACCTTCCCAAAGACACCAAGGTAGAACTATACTCAAGGAAGCCCATTCCAAGAGACAAGTTCTTCTCAAGCCTTTGTGTCCTCTGATGAAAGTTGTGGCAACTTCCTATTCACCCTTGAAGATCTAGACTGTATCCATCCAGACGACCTGGAATATATGGAGATAGTGCAGCAAATGGCTCTTCTCACTCACAGAGCCAATAGATTCTACAAGAGGACAGGAAGGAAGTTTCCCAGCAGTACAACCAGTGGAAAGTTTAGCCTGCACAAAAGCAAAGTTAAGTGTTACAACTGTAACTTGATGGGTCACTTTTGCTAGGGAATGCAAGGCACCAAGGACAAATGTTGGACAAGCACAATCCAGACCAAACTACACTGATAAAGCTACCCAGAATGAGAAGCCAAAGCAGTAAGATGCAGTTGCTGTTAAAGAAGGAGGCTTTGACTGGAGCTTTCAGGTGGAAGATGCATCTTCAAACCAAGCATTAATGGCTGACCATGATAAAACCAAGGTATTGGAACATCTTTGCACTCCTGAATGTATTGCTAAAGTCAACAGATACAGGTCCTATAACATAGAGATGAGATCTGATCTTGAGTCTTTGAACATACTAAAATCTGATTTTAGAAAACTGAAAATGATTATAAGTTAAAAATAGAGGACTTAGAGAAAACAATTTCAGTTTTAAAACATGAGCATACAAATTACAGGACTCAGATCAAAGATCTTATAACTAAGTTAACTGAATGTCAGGCTGAGCTTGTGATCAGCAAAGCCAGGGCAGAAAAATGTGTTCTTGAAGAAGAGACCTTCAAGAACATCATATCCTCATCCTTGAATGAAAAAGTTTATTACCAAAATAGGCAGGGACTGGGATCTAGTGAGATAGCTCCTCCACACATAATCTTGTCTGTAAGATTACCTAGGTGTGAAACTTGTGAAGAGGAGCTTCCTTACATAGACCCCTTGTGTGAAGAGGACAAAGAAGTGATAGTGAAGAATTCCTCTGAGAAGAGTTAAGAGAAGGATTCTAAGAAGGGTCACTATCCTTCTAAGGAGAGCAGGAAGCCTAAGATGACCAAGTCTATGAGGAAAACTTGATCAGAAAGAGCAAAAGAAAGGCCAGAAGGGCTTAAGAGATCAAGGGCACTTTCAACTCTAAGCAGAAACAAGTCTTTATTTCTGCAAGATTTGATATGGTCAAGACTGAAAACTTAAACCTCAACTCTTCTACAAAGAGTTATGGTTCATGTTCAAATTATCTCAGCATCAAGAAAAAGGTTGATTTGTTGTGTACCACTGCTACACAATGTAACACCCGGAAAATTTTCTAATCGAGTCAAATGATAGTGATGGGCTCGAATGAAAACCATTTAATGAATATAAAATGGTTGCGGGTATTACACCGAGTTAACCCTCCAGGTCACGAGTTTAACGAGTTCGGGGTCCCGGAAACGCCTGGCATATAAATAGATGGATCAGCTGAGCAACTCTCATTTTCACTCAAACGTCCATTCTAGAGAGAGAAAGTGTAGAGAGAGAAAGTGTAGAGAGAGAAAGTGCCGGATTGAAGCTCGGGTGGTCAAGAATCGAAGGCTGGTGTTTGTGGACTCCTAAACTACAAGAATCAAGGTAAGAAACGTATCTAAATTGCTACATTTGGTGAAAAACCCGAGTGTGGGTTTTTGAGGTTTTAAAGTGGCAAAAATCGCCCCAAAACACACGTTTTAGGGTAAGAAAACGCGTAATGAGCTTAGATATAGCTTCCTGGATGATAATCCAAGGGTTTGGGTGGAAAGGATTGGATTTTTGGGCTAAAACGAGCTGATTCGTAAATTTCAGCTCGTTCTGCGAATTTAAGGTCTCATCCAGCGAAACTGTAAGTTCGTCCAGCGAAACTGGAAGGATTTACAGCGAAGTTACAATTTCGCTTCGGCGAAACTACATATTCGCCTGAGCGAAACTATAGTTTCGCTGATGACTATGCCAATGCCCAAGTTGACCTTAGATATTGCGAAACTAGGGAATTCCAACGAAAGTTGGGCGCTCGAGGTAGCGAATCTGTCCAGCGAAACTGGCAGAATGCTGCCCGGCGAAACTGCTGGTGAATTTACGGGCGAAACTACCTGCGAACTTAGCAGCGAAACTAGGCAGAAATTAACTCATTTGAGTGTTAACTTATCTGCAGGCAGTGTAGTGTGACCCGCGACTTTAAGGCTTGATTGAGAAGCTGCTTGTCAAGCACAGGTGAGTTCTAGGACCCCTCATTTACTTGTTTCAAATGATTTTGGGGCTGGAACACATATAAATTTGTTGACGTATGTATGTATGGCCCATTTGGGTATAATGTTGTGTTATACGTCTAAGGTATGGTTGTGGACTCGATGTGTTATATAAGGTCATAGTATGAGTCCCCACGGTCTTGGAGGGACAGCTAGTGCCACTGCACTCGAGATGACGCATAGTAAGTCCCGGATTTGGGAAGGATACGGGAGTAAGTGCCTAGTGATGATTGATGATGTAGGCTATGTATGCACGAGGTTATGTATGATGATGTATGATGATGCATGTATGATGTTATGTATGACGATGGACGTATGATGCTAGGTATGATGATGTATGTATGATGTGTGTGTTCCTTACGATAATGTACGTATATCTTTCCACAACTTTACGTATTATGATGACAAATAAACGAAGTATTATGTAACGTAAAGTTAAAGATAATGAAAGAGGAACATGACGATGTATGCATGTATTAATGAATAAGTGAAAAATGAATATGACGACGAATACATGCATTAATGAACTAACGAAATAAGTCTTGTAAGCATTGGATAAGGTAAACGGGTCCTTCTTTGTGATTGACCATACGTATGGTACCTCTACCGCTTACCTCTAGTACTGCGGCACCACGTTTAGTTGTCTCTCCATAGACTTCGGCCCAGTACTGTGGCATACGCTTTGCTGTTCATTTAATGACTTTGGCCCAGTACTGTGGCATACGCTTTGCTGTCTCTGGATTGACTTCGGCCCAGTAGCTAAGACAGTTTGGGGTTTAGCATATGGTATTGGTACAAATGATATCTAATGTACAAGCAAAGTTATAAAGAACGAACGGGATAATAAAGATATTATCTATATGTATGTACGATGTATGATCATGTGTAACGAATAACGGTTTTAATATGAACAAAGTATGTTTATTATAAAACTAGAACTCACTCAGCAACGCTGACTTTTTATGTGTTTCCAGTTGGCAGGTAGCGTTGCTGGGGATGGCACGAGGCGGCTACTCAGCTCTTTTGGGATGGCATTCTTTTGTTAATGTTTTTGTATTGTAATGCAAACAAACGATATTTTGTAATGGGTGTTGTATTACTTTGCAAAAGCATTTATAGTAAATTCAAAGTTTCCGCTGCATGGTTTTTATTAAGTTATATTAAATGTATGTTTTATGGGTAATGACGACCAACTATGAGGTGCTCGGGAACGGGGCCTTACACACAACCTGAACCATCCAACTCCAAGAACAGTCCTAAGCCCAAAGGAAATGTCTCATCATCTGCAAAGATGAAGGTGGAGAAGGGAAGTGATCAAAGTCAGCCTTGTTCTCAGAAGAAAACTCTTTGGAAGAAAAAGATAAGTTGTGTTATGTGTGAAAGTACTTCTCATCTTGCTATGGATTGTCCATACAATCCAAAAAGTACTCTTCATATGACCAAGAAGGAGACTCCCAAGAGATCTAAGAAGAACTCAGCTTCGAAAGCAAAATCTGTCTCCTTCGGAAGCTCCAAAGGAAAGAAGAAGGAAAGTGGAAAATTGCCTTCGGAAGAAAATTTGGTCTCGGAAGAAAGAATACTTCCGAAGCACTAAAGTCTGTTGCAGTGCTAGCAGAATCTTCCAAAGGTTCAGTCATCAAAACTTCCGAATTCATAAAAGTTTTCGAAGTGATTAAGGTCAGGTCCAAACTGTTGGATTCTTTATGTCCAAGACACATAGAATGTTGATGCGGTTAGTACGTTATGATCCAAGTCGGGTTATACCCAATAACAAGCTTATCAAACATAAATTGATATTTAATTGATGATATGATCATGCAATTAAATATAAACACCAATTTAGAAAAAATGGCTTTTCTAAATTAGATGCATATGAGATAGAAGGTGTATGAGTTATACAATTAAGTGTTAATTGTACAACTTATTTCTATAACTAGTTAATATTGGAGATGAATAAAATTTTGAGGGGAAACCCTCAAAACTTTAAAAAATCGGCCACCCCCCTTATAGTGCTAATGGACCTTTGCTTTCTTGAGATTCTTTAATATTAACTAGTGGAAGACACCACCAAATATTCTCATTATCACATGCAACTTGAAATAAAAAACTCTCTCCTTTTCTTCTCTTAAACTTATGGCAAAAGCAGCAAAAGAGGGAGAGTTTTGGTTGTTCTTGGTGTTGTAATCTTCCTAACAAGACTTGTTTGCAAGTAAGCTTGGGTTATACAAGCTTGAGGGCTCCTCTTCTTGGAGTCTTGGCTGCATATTCGACATCATCATCATCTTCATCTCATTCCTTTTCATCCACGGTTTTTGAGCTGCAGAAAGGTAGTATCTTGGAATGAATATGTCATATGATGTTGATTTATGCATACATAGCATGCTTATTCATATAAAAATGATCCTTTGATATATGGGTTTGTCTCATACGTAAATATGGTCACTTAAGAACATGTCTTTCAGCTTTATAATCAAGTTTATAAAGTAATTATTCCGCTGCATTTTCAGAATGTTTAATGGTTAAACTTGCATTTTGTGTTCTAACAAACCCTTCAATGGCATCTAGAGCCGATTATGTGGATAGCATGCTTGTTAGTATCCTTTAAAAATTTGTTTTATGGGATTTTATAACCCCTTTAAGGGCTGAAATATTCTTGCATGTTGAATCCCCAAGCTTTCAAGGTTATATCACACATGCTTGTGATTAAACCTTGAAAGATATGTATGATGATATGTATATTGTTTGGACAATGTTTGAAACCCGAATTTTCAGTTTATGTTAGCTGAAAATCGTGGGTTTTAATGGGGATTCTTAGTTATGTTTGGATGATATGATCATTGGTTATTAGTGTGCATAACCTAGCCTTTGGCCTTATGTTATTTGGATGATTGGAATGGTTGTTTTATTCATTCAATTGGGTTGTAATGTTTATGTTTATTATTTGGGTTGTAATTATTTATTCATTTGGTTATGTAATAAATAGATTAAGTGCATTTCTTTTATTAGAAAATATATTAGAATATAATTTTTGTAAAAGGAAGATGCACAAGATGAAGACCCAAAGATGGACATCAAAGACATGGACCTTGAAGTATTTGGATATGGATTCAAGTGGGAGTCTATGGACACATATAATGTGTCATTACAAACCCTTAGGAAAGACCTTATGACAAAACTTGTGATGGCAAACAAGTGTTGTCAACTAAGTGGCTATGGTTATGCACTCATGTTTATACGTTTATGCTTGTTTGAATGTTTGTTGTTTGATTGTTTGGTTGATGTTTGGACATACATTACAAACTCATTAACAAACTTAACAAGATGAAAATTGATGGTTCTTAATCATTAAAAGTTAATAAAAGTTTATTAAAATGATTTAATGATTTTAAAGATTAAAATAAGTTTTAATCAAAAGAACCATAGGGTATCTTGTAATTGAAAGCATGCAAATACAAGTACATAGAGTTTTCTAAACTAGAAATATGAAAACCTTAAATACTTAACAAACAAGTTTAACACCGTCCTTTTGCACAACACTTGAGTCATTTGGAAACTCTTAATGAAATAAAGGTCACCTAACCATTTAGAGGGAACTTGTGACTTAAGATGGGGATACCACATTAGTGGGATAAAGGTCACCTAACCACTTATGTTGGTAAACTCACATGTGTGTGCAAGTAGGGTATCTTGTTTTGCAAACCATGTTAAATGGACCACCTACAATATGGTTTCCAAATGGTGTTGATGGGATTAACATGCCGACTTTACATATGATGTTTAAAGTCGATCCCATACCTCTAGAAGTTGCAAATGGTTGCAACCGTCAATCAATTTAAATCGTGGGATAAAGGTCACCTAACCACAATTTAAATGTAATATTGGGTTCTAGATTTTAATACAAAAATGACCTTAAAAGGCATTAATTATTAAAAATTGGCAATATCAAAAATACTAAAATAGATCTTTGTTAAATTTTGTAGATGGCCACCAATAATGACAATCATGATAATTCGTCCGCGTCCACCCAATCATTACGAGCGATCCTCCAAAAGGAACGTCTAAATCATAACAATTTCATTGATTGGTATCGAAACTTGAGAATCGTTCTCAAGCAAGAGAGAAGATCATATGTTTTAGACAACCCTATCCCCGATCAACCTATTGAGGATGATGAGGAGGCCTACAATGATTGGCTGAAGTACACTGAGGACTCCGTCCAAGTGTCTTGTCTCATGCTAGCAAGCATGACTCCGGATCTCTAAAAGGAGTATGAACATCACGGAGCTTATGACATGATAACCCAGCTGAAGAAAACGTTCCAACAGCAAGCAAGGGTTGAGCACTTCGAAACGGTTCGAGCACTCCATGCATGTCGTATGGACGACAACCAATCTGTTTCATCTTATGTACTTAAGATGAAAAGTCATATTGACCGCCTCGAGAGGTTTAATTGTCCCGTCTCGAAGGAATTGGCCACAGATTTGATCCTTAATGGCCTTACCAAGAAGTTCGAGACATTTGTGTTGAATTACAACATGAATGCATGGGACAAGAGCATTGGTGAGCTTCACTCAATGCTTAAAATGGTCGAGGCGGCCATGGGTAAAAGGGTTTTACCCGTTCTCACCATCAATGAAGGTGGGAACAAGAAAAGGCCTTATCCCGCACCCAAGGCAAAGGTTGCCAAACGTAAGGGACCCGTTTGGGGAAAAGGGAAAGGGGTGGCAAGGGTGCCACCCAAACCACAAGAGAAAAAGCAAAAGGTTGCTACTAATGACCCATGCTTCAAGTGTGGGGAGATTGGATATTGGGCAAGGAATTGTCCTGTCCATCTCCAAGAGTTGAAAGCAAAGAGGGATGCTGGGCAGACCTCAGGTACAATATACATGATTCATTTTGATCTTAATGTTACATCTTCTAACACATGGGTATTGGATACCGGATGTGGAACTCATATTTGCAATTTGTTGCAGGGGTTCACAAGAAGTAGGGACTTCAATCAAGGGGATGTTAGCTTCTTCATGGGCAATGGAACTAAAGTCTTAGTTGAAGCTCATGGGGGCTACATCCTAAAACTTCCAAGTGGCTTGGATGTTATTTTGAAGAATGTTTTGTATGCTCCTAGTTTGACTAGGAACATTATTTCTGTATCCCAATTAAGACATTATGATTATGTATTATCTTTTGTTGAAAATGATATTCATGTTTCTTTAAATGATATGTTCTATTTTAAAGTTATTCCCATTAATGGTATTTATGAATTGGTTCATGAAAATGCTTTAAATAGTTCATTGTACCAAACTAACACCAAGAAACTCAAGTTGGATTTGAGTGATACCTATCTTTGGCATTGTCGTCTTGGTCATATAAACAAGAAACGTATGCAAACACTTCAAAAGAACGGTCTTTTAAAAATGAATAAATGTGATTCATTTGATGTATGTGAATCTTGTTCACAAGGAAAAATGACTAAGGCACCCTTCAGTGGAACTAACCACAGGGCAAAAGATTTATTAGGAATCATACATTCGAATGTATGTGGTCCTTTTAAACCAATGACTAGGAATGGTGAGAGATACTTCATTACCTTTACCGACGATTATAGTCGCTATGGGTATGTGTACTTATTAAGGCACAAAGATGAAGCTTTTGAAATGTTCAAAATCTTCAAGAATGAAGTAGAAAATCAACTCAACAAGTCGATTAAAGTTCTCCATACCGATAGAGGAGGTGAATACCTAAGTGATGCTTTTCAAGATCATCTTAGGAGTTGTGGGATTGTCTCACAACTCACTCCACCTGGAACACCACAACATAATGGTGTATCTGAGAGGAGGAATCGAACCTTATTGGATATGATCCGATCTATGATGGCTAGAAGCACATTGCCTCTATCATTTTGGGGTTTCGCTTTGCTCTCCGCGACCCGTATTCTAAATATGGCCCTAACCAAAAAGGTGGAAAGGACACCTTTTGAAATATGGCATGGAAGAGTTCCATCCCTATCATACATAAGGGTCTGGGGTTATGAGGCTTATGTTAAGACTCCCACCCCAAACAAATTGGAAGTCCGATCTATTAAGTGTATCTTTGTTGGATATCCTAGAGATTCTATGGGATATTATTTCTATGATCCAATAGAACAAAAGGTGTTTGTTGCCAGAAAGGGTGAGTTCTTAGAAGAAAAGTTCCTTATGGAAGAAACTAGCAGTAGAACAGTGGATCTTGAGGAGGATCAAGAACCATAACCCGATGCATGTTTGGTTGAAACTAGCACTCAACATGAGGATGTTGAGGATGATCAAGTGGTTGATCAATATACACAAAACGTTCGCAGAAGTGGTAGAACTAGTAATCCACCTGAAAGATGCGGATTTTTCATGGATGGATGCTATGTGGTAGATTCAGATGAACCAACTACATACCAGGATGCAGTGTCCAATTCAGATTGTGACAAATGGCTTGAAGCTATGAACGTTTAGATGCAATCCATGTATGACAATCAAGTTTGGGAACTTGTTGTACCACCTCTTAATTCCAAGGTAGTTGGAAGTAAGTGGGTTTTCAAGAAGAAAACCCATATGCATGGAAACTTGGATACTTATAAAGCTAGACTTGTAGCAAAGGGTTTCACTTAAACTTAAGGGGTTGACTATGATGAAACTTTCTCACCTATTGCGATGCTAAAGTCTATAAGGATATTGTTTGCCATAGCTACTCATTATGATTATGAGATTTGGCAAATGGATGTCAAAACCGCTCTCCTAAATGGATATCTTGAGGAAGATGTCTATATGGTTCAGCCTGAAGGTTTTGTCAATCCAAAACATACTAATAAAGTATGCAAGTTAAAGAAATCAATCTATGGATTGAAACAAGCATCGAGAAGTTGGAATCACTGTTTTGATGAAGAAGTAAAGAAATTTGGCTTCGTCAAAAACGCTGATGAGGCTTGTGTGTATAAGAAGGCTAGTGGGAGCACAATAACTTTCCTAGTATTGTATGTTGATGACATACTACTATTTGGAAATGACATTCCAACCTTGGAAGGTGTAAAAACCTAGTTTGGAAGTTGTTTTTCCATTAAGGATCTTGGTGAAGCCGCCTATATTCTGGGAATAATGATCTATAGGGATAGATCAAGGCGGTTGATTGGTTTAAATCAAAGTGCATACATTGATAAAATCTTGAAAAGGTTCAAGATGGAGAACTCTAAGAAAGGTACCGTACCTATTCAAAGAGGAACGATATTGAGTACGACTCAATGTCCTAGCTCAAAGGATGAGCAAGATAAAATGAAGGCAATCCCATACGCATTTGCTATTGGATCCATCATGTATGCAATGATATGCACTCGGCCGGACGTTTTATACACATTAAGCATGACAAGCCGATACCAGCAAAATCCTAGAAGCAGTCATTGGATGGTTGTTAAGAACATACTTAAGTACCTAAGGAGGACAAGAGATATGTTCCTAATCTATGGATCTGATGATGAGGAACTCGTTGTAAAAGGTTACACAGATGCGAGTTTCCAAACCGATCGTGATGACTCACGGTCACAATCGGGATACATTTTCATTCTGAATAGAGGAGCGGTCTCTTGGAAGAGCTCCAAGCAGGATGTGGTGGCTCTATCAACTACAGAATCAGAATACATCGCCGCCTCATTGGCAGCTCAAGAAGCTGCATGGTTGAAGAAATTCATTGCCGATCTAGGGGTTGTCCCTTCCATTCAGGACCCCCTAGAGATCTTTTGTGATAACGAGGTTGCGATTGCTCAAATCAAGGAACCTCATGATCATCAAAAGACTAGGCACATTGAGCGGAGATTCAACTACATATGAGATGAAGTTGAAAAGGGAAAGATATGTATTCGTAAAGTTCACACGGACATTGCGGATCCTCTCACGAAGCTCCTTGAAAAGGCAAAGCATGAAGGTCATACTTGTGCCATGGGACTTCGATATTCTAGTGATTGGATTTGATCTATAAATTTTGTATTTGGATATGTGGAACTCTTTATTATTTGAATAAAATTATTTGGTTATAATGTTTCAATTAATGTTCCAATTTAGCACGTTTAATCCATGACTAAATTGTTTACTCTAAATGTCCATAGTCGTTCATACTTGTGGGAACAAGTGTGAGGGTAAGATTATTATGAACTTGGATTGGTTTATATTCATAAGGATGAATTTAAAGCAATGGTTGCTACCAAGGTTTATAGATATTTTTGGGATACAAATATTGGACTAACCCGCATCTCAAATTTTACTACATGGAATCTTATTGATTGATCATAAGTAAATTTGAGTAAAGGTGAATATAATTTGGTATCCTCCGACCTGAGATACATATTGGGTTTTGATATTCACCAAGTATTATGCCTTGAGCTAATTCTTCACTGTCCGGAAATAATGGACAGTACATAAGGGTATGTTCAGGTATGACACGAGGTGTTTGTGAGAAACGTACGTAATCAAGATGGAATTTGTTCCTCTTATTCGTTAAGAGTTAGATGTCTAAGGCCTGATAAGTTAAATCAACAAGAAATGATCATTCTGTGTTCTTGGATTTAACATGACATCTATAACAAAAGGATAGATGATTGATTTACCTAAATCATTTCAAGTAGGATACTTGAATGGGATGATGTTATTGAATGGCCATAAGTCATGCGTATTAAGGGTAGTAAACCATTGTTAGGCGGTATTTACTGCTTGCATCAATCGTCTATGAATCTTGGGAAAGTGGGAGATTGTAGGATTCTTTATGCCCAAGACACATAGAATATTGATGCGGTTAGTACGTTATGATCCAAGTCGGGTTATACCTAATAACAAGCTTAGCAAACACAAATTGATATTTAATTGATGATATGATCATGCAATTAAATATAAACACCAATTTAGAAAAAATAATTAGATGCATATGAGATAGAACAACTTATTAAGATACTTTGTTCAAATATTACTATTTAAAATGTTATTTAACTTAGTTAAATAATATCAAATAATAAATTGGGTGTATGAGTTATACAAATAAGTGTTAATTGTTCAACTTATTTCTATAACTAGTTAATATTGGAGATGAATAAAATTTTGAGGGGAAACCCTCAAAACTTTAAAAATCGGCCACCCCCCTTATAATGCTAATGGACCTTTGCTTTCTTGAGATTCTTTAATATTAACTAGTGGAAGACACCACCAAATAATCTCATTATCACATGCAACTTGAAATAAAAAACTCTCTCTTTTTCTTCTCTTAAACTTACGGCAAAACAGCAAAAGAGGGAGAGTTTTGGTTGTTCTTGGTGTTGTAATCTTCCTAACAAGACTTGTTTGCAAGTAAGCTTGGGGTATACAAGCTTGAAGACTCCTCTTCTTGGAGTCTTGGCTGCATATTCGACATCATCATCATCTTCATCTCATTCCTTTTCATCCACGGTTTTTGAGCTGCAGAAAGGTAGTATCTTGGAATGAATATGTCATATGATGTTGATTTATGCATACATAGCATGCTTATTCATATAAAAATGATCCTTTGATATATGGGTTTGTCTCATACATAAATATGGTCACTTAAGAACATGTTTTTCAGCTTTATAATCAAGTTTATAAAGTAATTATTCTGCTGCGTTTTTAGGAAGTTAATGGTTAAACTTGCATTTTGTGTTCTAACAAACCATTCACAAACTTCCAAAGGTGGTGTGGAAATCAAGGAAAGACCAAGTGACTGAAAGTTTTCCATCAACAACAGCAACAGATCCCAGAGCACAACCATAGGATCTATTACTGTTTCATTACCTTCTATCTCCTTTGATGAGCCCAAGACCAATGAGGCTTGGGTTTCCAAATGTTACTAATCATTTTCTGTGTGCATGAACAGCTCAAGAGAAACAAAAATATCTGGATCATTGATAGTGGCTGCTCCAGGCACATGATAGGCAATAGGTCACTACTCCAGAACTTTAAAAGGATTGATGGAGGACCAGTTGCTTTTGGAGGAGATGAAGGAGGTTACATATCTGGAAGGGGCAAAGTCACAAATGGTAAGATCAGCATTAAGAAGATAAACTTTGTCAAGGAGCTTGGGTACAATCTTCTGAGTGTATCCCAATTTTATGATCAGAGTCATAACATGCTATTTACTGAGCATGAGTGCATTGTTCTCAAGCCTGGGGTGATTATTCCTCATGAGCACATTCTGCTTAGAGCCCCCAGAAAAGGGAACATGTATAAGTTGGATTTGCAGGAAACATCTCCCTCAGGAGAAGTTTCATGCTCTCTATCTAAAGCCAATAGTGATGAGTCTTTTCTTTGGCATAAAAGAATATGCCATGTAACTTTAAGAACATGAATAAGCTAATTAAGAATGATTTGGTAACTAGAATGCCAAGGAAAGAGTTTACAAGTGATGACCATTGTGTTGCATGCCTGAAAGGGAAGCAACACAAGGTATCTCACAAGCCTAAGGAAAGAAACTCCATCACTACACCCCTACACTTGTTACATATGGATCTCTTTGGCCCCACTAGTGTAATGAGTTTAGGAAGGACCTCTTACTGTCTGGTGATCAGATGACTTTACAAGATTCACATGGGTCTTCTTCCTTAGAACGAAGGATGAGACCCCTGAGATTCTGAAAAAATTCATCTTAAGAATTGAGAATCAATGTGATCACAAGGTCAAAACCATAAGATGTGATCAAGGAACTGAATTTAAGAATCAAATTCTTGATACATTTTATGAAGAAAAGGGTATTACAAGACAATACAGTGCTCCTAGGACTCCTCAGCAAAATGGTGTTGCTGAACGGAGAAACAGGACACTGATTGAAGCTGCTAGAACCATGTTGTCTGACTCTAAACTGCCCATCACCTTCTGGGCAGAGGCAGTCAACACTGCCTGCTATGTGCAGAACAGAGTTTTAGTGGTTAAGACCCATGGTAAGACTTCTTATGAACTTTGGCACAAGAGAAAACCTTTCATTGGTTTTCTCAGGTCATTTGGATGTCCATGCAGCATCTTGAATACCAAAGATCAAATTGCCAAGTTTGCTGAGAAATCAGATGATGGACACTTCATTGGATACTCTTCTCAAGCTAAAGCTTATAGAGTATACAATCTCAGAACTAGAGTAGTTGAGGAGTCAGCCAATGTGACTTTCAATGAGCATACTCCCAGTATGAAAGGTTCTGGTCCGGATTGGCTTTTTGATCTTGACTTAGTTACAAAGTATTTTAACAAATCTTTTGAGAATGTTTCAGGGTCTACGGACATTCTACCTCCAGGTGATCCTGATCCAAGATTTGAGCTAAGCAAACCTTCAAGTTATATATCTTCAGCTCCAGTTGTAACTACTTCAGCAAATGAGGTTTCTATCAGTAGAACAATGACAACTACAGTTGATCCATCTGAGATGCCTTCAAGTTCAAGCTCAGAGGCACAACAGACAAACAAAGAAACTTCAAATGTAGAAGAAGATGATGGAGGTGGTGACAGTGATCAAGAATTTCTTGATGCTGATAACCACCCCATAGATGAACATATCAATGATGTCACACACTCATTGGATCAAGTTTCTCTTGATAAGTGTGTTGAAGTGGCGGAGGAAGCATCTATGCCAGATCTAAATTTCTCTAATTTAGATCTATCTCAGCAACTTGTTGTGATCCCTCAGTTAAGGATCCACAAGTCCCATCCTACCACAAACATCATTAGAAATATTGACACCGGGGTAAGAACAAGAGGACAAACCCATAAAACAAATGTTTGTCTACACTCTTGTTTCTTGTCCCAGATAGAGCCCAAGAAAGATGATGAGGCTCTGAAGGATGGAAGTTGGATTGAAGCCATGCAGGAGGAGCTACTTCAATTCAAGAGACATAAGGTTTGGAACCTATGTCCTCTTCCTCATGGGAAGACTACTATAGGAACCAAATGGTTATTTAGAAATAAGAAAGATGATAGAGGTATTGTCATTAAGAACAAAGCTAGATTAGTTGTTCAAGGATACATAAAAGAAGGAATTGACTACACTGATGTCTTTGCTCCAGTAGCAAAAATAGAAGCTGTTAGGGTATTCTTGGCCTTTGTTGCATTCAAGAACTTCAAGGTCTATCAACTTGATGTCAAGTGTGCTTTTCTGTATGGGGTGATTGATGAAGAGGTGCATGTCAAACAACTACCTGGTTTTGCAGATCCTGATCACCCTGATTATGTCTGCAAGCTTGATAAGGCTCTCTATGGGCTCCACCAAGCACCAAGAAAGTGGTATGAGACTCTATCTCAGTATCGTTGCAAGCATGGATACAGAAGAGGTACTATAGATGGAACTCTCTTCATCAAAGGACAGGGAAATGACTTACTGCTAGTTCAAATGTATATAGATGACATCATTTTTGGTTCAACTAATCCAAGGCTCTGCAAAGACTTTGAGAAGCTGATGAAAGACAGATTTGAAATGAGTTCATTGGGGGAACTAAATTTCTTTCTGGGCATTCAAGTGAAGCAAGTTGAAGATGGAATCTTCATAAGTCGGTCAAAGTATATCCAGGACATACTCAAAATATTCAATATGACTGATTGTAAGATTGCTAAGACACCCATAGCAAGAAACCACTCCCTTGGGCCTGATCTTAAGGGGGAGTGTGTAGATGAACACCTTTATAGGGCTATGATTGGGTCTCTTATGTATCTTACAGCTAGCAGGCCTGATATCATGTTTGCCACATGCATCTGTGCAAGATATCAAGCCAACCCTAGGATGTCTCACCTCATCACTATTAAGAGAATTCTAAGATACCTCAAAGGTGCCCTAACACTAGGCCTCTGGTATCCTAAAAATTCTGACTTCAATCTATATGCATATACAGATAGTGACTATGGTGGTTGCAATATGACTGTAAAATCTACATCTGGGGGATGTCAGTTCCTTGGTGGAAGGGTTGTCTCATGGCAATGCAAGAAACAATCATGTGTCTCTGCATCAACTGCTGAAGCTGAATACATTGCTGCTGCAAGTTGCTGTGCTCAAGTGCTTTGGATTCAGAATCAGATGCTTGACTATGGTTTCAAGTTCAAGGAGACTCCCATTCACATAGACAACAACAGTGCTATCTCTATCACAGAGAAACTTGTGCAGCACTCAAGGACAAAACACATAAACATCATGTATCATTTAATTAGAGATAACTTTGAAAATGGATTAGTTAAACTAGTTAAGGTTAACACAAATGAACAATATGCTGATCTGTTCATAAAAACCTTTGATGAACAGAGATTTAAATATCTTATATCAGCTATTGGAATGATTAACCTTGAGTGCTTTTCCTTAAATAACTAATTAATTTTATTCCTTAAAATCTATGTGTCCTAAGTTGTCTAGTCTATCACCTTCATAAGCTCATGTTTTCTAAGGATAAAAACTGGTTGGAGAGCTTTGTTGGTACACATGTCCCTAGGTCTAGTCTAGTGAGCTTCAATGTAATAGACTTTCATCTTGTAACACATATGTAATGTTAAATCTATGTAACGAAAAACTCTTCTGTGAATGTTTATTAGTTGTGTAATGTTTATTTGTTTTTTGATGTTATATCTATTAATATTGTTTATTGTTACACACTTATATGAACATGTTATATAGGTTTATAGTTATTGGACATAGTTCTGAATCACTATAGGTTCAACAATGTGTTTAACTAAGTATTCTGATTCAGTCGCACGACTGGACCATGCGAATGGGCCAATCGCACGACTGAACCAGGTGATTGAGTCAATCGCACGATTGAGTAATAAGACTGACTCAGTCGTATGAATGAATCAATCGTATGACTCAGTCGCACGACTGA
Organism: Flaveria linearis; assembly: GCA_024085815.1. NCBI lineage: Eukaryota > Viridiplantae > Streptophyta > Magnoliopsida > Asterales > Asteraceae > Flaveria > Flaveria linearis. Next base: position 20,557,313 of record CM044007.1, on the reverse strand, counting down.
GCTAGTCGCTTGGCTCAGTCGTACGAATGAAAGCTGTAACCTATAAATACCACTTAATTCGTGGAAAAACAGACACTTCGATAATTTACAACCCTAGCCGTCCCAGTTCGCACAGAACGCCCCTTCCAAGTTCATAGAACGTTTCAGATCATTCCTACTTCATTCTTAACGTATTCTAATCATTAGGTTTGATCCGGTTAACGTTCTCCCTGATTGAATCGCCAATCAAATAAAATTCCGCGCTATTTGATTTGGTTTCATGTAGAATCAGTTAGTACTCCGTCCGTACTCGGTCCTAACAAGTGGTATCAGAGCTTTGGCTCTTGATTCTTCATGGATTCAATCTTGTTTTTGAAAAAGTCAACGTTTTTAAGCGAAAAGATCCGTTCTTTTTGCTCAAAATCCAGTTTTTACGTGTGCATGCTTTGAAAATTGAGTCTTTTTCGAGTTGTAGCCGTCTAGGGTATTCAAAAGTGTGTTTTAAGTCGAATTGTGTGAAAAAGGTTGAAAATTTTCGAAGTCAGCAGTCTCAGTCGCACGATTGACTCAATCGCACGACTAAACTCCAATCACCCCTTTCAATCGCATGATTGGACCAATCGCTCGTTCAATCGCACGATTGTCCCAGTCGTTCTGCTCATTCGCACAACTGCCCTAATCGCCTGCCCAGTCGTACGACTCAGCTCAATCGCACATTGATTGTCTCATTCGTCCTTCAGTCGCCTCTCTCAGTCGCATACACAGTTTGTTTTTCAAGTTTAAGACTACTTCATTATCGACTTAGAGAACTTTGCATTCTCAGCAGGGAAGGACTCCAGAATCCAGAACCTTTTATTGTTGGAAAATGAGATCGGGAACTATAATAAACCACCTAAGCTATTGTCTCTTGATGAATTTCCTCAATGGAATCAAAGGTTTGAGATTCATCTTAATGGAGTGGATACAAATCTCTGGAATGCTATTGAAACTGGCTACCATATGCCAGTTGGTGCTGATGGTATTCCCTTGACTTTGAGTGGACTAAGTGATGCACAAAATATTGCTTATAATGAAGCAAAGAAAGCCTATGCTATGTTGACCCAGTCAATTACCAAAGACATCTTCCATCAATATTCAGAACATAAGCAAAGAAAAAAGTTCTGGGAGGCTCTTGAGAAGAGATATGAAGGTAATTCAACACTCAAGTCACTGAAGGCTAAAGCGTTGAAGAAAGAGTTTGATAATTTCTCTTCTATTGGGAATGAAAGCTTGGATGATATTATAGATGCTTCTACCATTTGATGAGTGAACTTCACACTCATGGTGTTACAATGTCCAAGGAAGAAAAAGTGGCAAGCATGGCTGATGGGCTACCAGAGAAGTGGGATTCATTCATTTCCACTCTAAGATATAACTCAGTGCTGGAGACTTTGGATATCAATGATTTCATCCTGAAATTGAGAGAAGAACAGGTGAGACACAAGTACAAGACAAAGAAGGGAGCATACACTCAGGATCCATCTCTCTACAACGTTACTCCTACTCCAACTGCAAAATCTACGAGTGCCCTTCTGCAGACTGCATTTGTATCTAATGCATCATCTAAAATTGGTCAAAGCTCATCGTCTGGTGATGAGTCACATGTTTCATCAGGGGTTCAACAAAGTCCTACAGTTGCTCAATCGGCAATGTTAGTGACAGAAAATCTGGGCAAAGTAACTGTGGAAGTCGCTAAGGAGCACATGGACCTACTTGCTGCTGTGGTTCATTCTTATGATTGTTTGGTTGCAGGAAAGATTGGGAACTGCCACTTGGCTGATGAAGACTATGAGCAGGTGGATGAAAATGAACTAGAAAGAATGGACATAATGTGGGCTCTCGCAAGTGCTGTGCGACGAGCAAAGAAGTTTGTGAAGAAGACGAGACAAAATCTGGTGGCTACCAAAGATACTACTTTTGGATTCGACAAGTCTAAAGTCACCTGTATCTACTGTGGTGAAAAAGGCCATTTCAAGCGGGATTGTGTCAAACCAAAGAAGACTGGCAATGGGAACCCGTTCTCGTCCTTCAACAAACAGGAAAAGAGGAAAAGACAGCTTCAACAAGCAGTGATTCAAAGGCAATGGTTGCTCAAGGTGATGAAGGACAGGACTGGTCCTTTTGATTCTTAACTGATGGTGAAGCCAATATTGCATCTGTTGAAGATCTGAATGAAGACTTAGCGAGTGAGGGGGAGAACTCAGTTGAGCTTGACACTGCTGATGTGGATGACACCTTAGCTGCTGTTAATCAACTTGTTGAAAATGAACTGAATGCTGAATCTGAAGCACAAACTGAACCTTAAAATGCTTTCATGGCTGGAACGTCTACATCTGCACAGGTAGAATCAAAGGATGATCTGTTTATTAAACATGCTTGTCTTGAATGTGATAAATTTAGCGAAAGCATTGATCTGAAATTTGCTAGGTTATTAGATCACAATGATAACTTAGTAAATGACTTAAAATTGTGCACGGAGGCAAATAGAGTGTTAAAACAAAACGAGAGCAGCTATAAGGAGAAAATTGAAGCGTTAAAGAAACAACTAAAAGAAACTGAGGTTGTCGTGTTTAACCAAGAAAACGATATAAAGTTTTATTTAAAGACAATTGAGGAAACTAAAAAGGACAGAGCTGTTTTGCAAGTTGAAAATGAGTCTTTAAAGCAAAAACACCACAGTCTAGCTAGTTCTTCTCATATTTCGAAAAACTTGGTTAAGGAACGCAACAATAGGGAAGGGTTGGGTTATAAGGTTGTGCATCCACCACATGAGATCGTTTTGAACACCAAACAACATCCAATTAATAATAATACAATAAAGGACCATGTGGTGACTACTCCTCTGGTCAGCGATCCGGACACAGCAGTTAAACCTGCTCCTCCGGCTGCTGATCAGACAACATCAACATCAGGCACAACTGGTAAAACCATCACTAAAAACCGAGTGGAAGAGAATGTTCAAGCATCTCTTGGGTTGGGTTCCAAATCTGCTACCACACAACCTAAGATTTCCAAAACCACTCAAACTAAACCGGTTAAGCAAGATAACAATCATCTTCAAAGACAAAACCCCTATAACGTTAAACAAGTAAAATTTGTCAAGGAAGGTGAAAATCAAAGGAGTGAGACCAAAAAGTCAGTACATGAAGTTTACTCACCGCCCCACAAGAGATGTTTTAGTCCTATTGAAAGGAGATCATGCTATCCTTGTGGACAACGCGGTCATATTGTTTCAAACTATCCACGCTATCAGACACCAAAAATTAAAATTAAACTAGACAATGAAGTTAAACAGTTTTCAAAACGGAGATCTAAGACTCCCGTCAGATCTAAAACACCTGTTAGGTCTAAATCACCTTCAAGGTCTTTTACCTCTCCTTAACGCCTCAGATAACACAGACAAGTCACTGGCAAGTCTGTGATGCCTGAGGTGAAACTTGTTTTTGAAACTAAACCTAAGATTCAAACTGTAAAACAGTCATCGGTTTACCATAAACAATCCTTTCACAAGAATGGTTTGTGGAAAGCCAAAACACCTGAAGTGTCTGAAAGCATGGATAAGTTGAAGATTGAGGTCCCACCCACTGATAAAGGACAGTGGGTTGAGTTTGTGATGTGTGACGCCTCTGGGAAACCCAAGCCAGTCAAGGCTTGGGTCCCCCTCCTTAACTAATTATTTTCTATTATGTGCAGGTTGTCCGCTATAGTGCTTCTACAAACACATGGATAGTTGATAGCGAAGCATCCAGGCACATAACAGGAAATCAGTCTCTCCTTTACAATGTCAAACAAATTAAAGGGGGACACATTTCTTTTACTGGAAACAAAGGAGGATACATTACCGCACAAGGAGAAGTAGGTAACGCAAAGGTAAGATTTGATAAAGTAAATTTCGTTCAACAATTGGAAAACGATCTGCTTTCAGTGTCTCAGATATGTGACAAGGGCTTCAAAGTCATGTTTGACAATCGAAAGTGTTACATTCTGAAAAAAGAGATGGAAATTCCAGAGGAGCAGGTATTAATGTCAGCATCTAGGTATAATGACCTGTATGTCCTAGATATGTCTAATGCTTTTACTAGTGTGTCTACTGTTCAATGCTTTTTGTCTAAAGCTACAGAGAAGGATTCCATCTCATGGCATAAGAGAATAGGACACATTAATCACAGGAAGATGAATCATCTGATTCGTAACAACTTAGTTGATGGAGTTCCTGTAAAGAACTTCAAACTTCCTGATTTTTATGTCTCATGCAAGAAGGGAAAGCAGACCAGGAAATCTCACAAGACCAAGCTCGTCAATTCTATTGAGATGCCCCTGGAGCTATTGCATATGGATCTATTTGGTCCTATCAGCACGAAGAGTATAGCCAGAGACTGGTACCGCTTTATAGTCACTGATGACTACTCACGGCTCTCCTGGGTGATGTTTCTGAAAGCAAAGTCAGAAACCTTTGAGTCATTCAAGGTACTTGTTACTACACTGGAGTCTCTCTACAAGCTGAAGGTTAGGAGGATTCGTTCAGACAATGGAACAGAGTTCAAGAATCAGTGGATGGATGCTTTCTGCAAAGAAAAGGGGATTGTTCATCAGTTTCCCTCTGCATACACACCACAGATGAATGGAGTGGCTGAGCGGAAGAACAGGAGCTTGATCGAGACTGCCAGGACTATGTTGGCAGATTCAAAGCCGCCAGTGCAGTTCTGGAATGAAGTTGTTGCCACCGCATGCTACACACTTAATCGGGTGTCAGTTGTCAAGAGGCATGGGAAAACTTGTTATGAGTTGCTTCAGAAACGTAAACCTAACCTGGAGTATCTGGAACCATTCGGAGCTCCATATACGTTACTAAAGAAAACTCTGGAGGGCAAGTTCAGTGAAAAGGCAGATCAGGGGATCTTTCTGGGATACAGCATACCAGATAAACGAGTTTACAACAACTCAACTGGTCAGGTCGAAGTATGGTGCAATATCGACGTTCAACGATTCACCATCCCCCATGCTGGAAAAGGTGCATTGTCGTTCTTCAACTACGATAGCTTTTTCAAATCATTCAACCTTCCTCAGATAGATTTAGACGAATAGATTGCTACTCAGATGATGCACGATGTTCTAAACACACCAAATCTGGATACTAGCAATACAACACCTGCGAGTGGTTCATCGGGATCTTCACCAGCTGATCAGGACGAGAGTGATGACTCATCAGATGATGAAGAAGCAGCTGAGACAGGCATTGAGCATAATGTTGATCAAGAAGAAAGCTCATCAGCTGCTGAACATGCATCAGGAAATACGGAGACTGAACCTCCTGTCATAAATCTGGATACTGAAGTTGTCGTCCCTACGACACCTGTGACTAGGATCAGTACGAATCATCCGCAGGAGGCTATTATTGGTGATTTACACTTCGATGTGCAGACGAGAAATCAGTTGTACTCAGCTGATTACGCTGCAATTATGAAAAAGGGCTACGTGAATGATGGAGCATTCAAATGCTTTGTATCTCAAGTTGAACCCAAACACGTAAGCGATGCCCTGAAGGATGAAGCCTGGGTCAATGCTATGCAAGAGGAGCTACTACAGTTCAAGAAGCTTGGAGTGTGGACACTTGTTGACCGACAGAGAGGAGTGAAAGTAATAGGCACCAAATGGGTGCTACGCTGCAAGAAGGATGACCAAGGTGTCGTTATCAGAAACAAGGCACGATTGGTTGTTCAAGGCTTCATACAAGTCGAAGGAGTTGACTATAATGAAGTCTTTGCACTAGTAGCTAGAATGAAAGCAATCCGCATCTTTCTAGCTTACGCATCTTACATGAAGATCAAAGTTTATCAACTAGATGTAAAGAGTGGGTTCCTTCACGGGGAAATTCGCGAAGACGTCTACGTCAGTCAACCCAAGGGATTCGAAGATCCTTACCATCAGGACAGAGTCTACAAGCTGGACAAGGCTCTGTATGGGCTACATCAGGCTCCTCGAGCTTGGTAAGAAAAGCTCTCCACCCACCTGCTGAAACACGGGTTTCGCAGGGGTGTGATTGACTGCACACTGTTTATCAAAGAAAGGGATGGAGATTTACTGATGGTGCAAATTTATATGGATGACATCATCTTCGGCTCGTGAAACGAAGATCTGTGTAAAGAATTCGAATCTGTGATGAAGGTAGAATTTGAAATGAGCGCCATGGGAGAAATGAAGTTCTTCTTGGGATTACAGGTGGATCAGACATCTACCGGTATTTTTCTGCATCAGACTAAGTATGTCGGAGACATTCTTAGTCGATTTGATATGGAAAATGTCACCGCTGCCGGTACCCCACTTGCCACAAATCATGATGTGGCTCCTGATGAGAATGGGAATTTGGTGGATGCCACTATGTATCGTGGGATGATCGGATCTCTCATGTATCTCACTGCCTCTCGTCCAGATATCATGTATGCCACATGTCTATGCTCCAGATATCAACCAAAACCAAAAGTAAATCATCTGATCGAGGTGAAAAGGATCTTTCGTTATCTGAAGGGTACACCAACACTAGGGTTGTGGTATCCTCATGATGATGACTTCGAGCTAACGGCGTATAGTGATTCAGACTATGGCAGCTGCTAGATTAACTTCAAGTCTACATCAGCGGTGTTAGTTTTTTGGAAGGCGTTTAGTCACGTGGCGATGCAAGAAGCAGACCTCGGTTGCCTTATCAACCTGTGAAGCTGAATACGTTGTTGCTGCAAGCTGCTACTCTAAGATTATCTCGATCCAACAGCAAATACGGGACTACGGTTTGCAATTCTCTAACACCCCTATCTACGTTGATAACTCTGCTGCCATAGTTGTAACTAAAAATCCGGTTCAACACCCTAAAACTAAACACATCGGCATAAAGTATCACTTCATACGCGACTGCTATGAAAAACAATTAATCGATGTGGTTAAGATAAACACGGATTTTCAACGCGCTGACCTCTACACTAAACCGTTTGATAAACCCAGATTTTTCTATCTGTTAGAGGTCAATGGCGTGAAAAAGAAAAGTGACATTATCTCGGAAGAAACAGATGCTTAGTCCAACACTAGTTCAGTTTTTTTATTTTATTTTATTTTATTTTTTTAATTTCCTTGTCTTATAAAAATCTAAAAACACAAAAAGATTTTCTGTTTTAGAATTTTAGGGAGAGATTAGTTTACTTTCAGTATTTATTTACTTAAAAAAGGGGGGAAGGGCAGATAAGCTAAAAGGCAAAAACAACAAAGATAAGACTGTGATTCTACACAAATGGAAAGTGATAGTACACAGGCGTCTAGTTACTTGGAACACCAAAAGATTTTAAATTTTTGCAATTTTAGTTTAATTAAATCACAGAAAATCGTTAGTCAGAGAATTCTAAGTCTAACAGAAGGGAAAATGATAGTACGCTTGGGTGTTACTGTAATTACACGAAGAAAGTTGATCTAGGGAGGTGCTAGTTCACTATACGATGTGTCGGTAGATTCAACACGATAGACCAGTAGACACCATTGGTGAACACAATTTAAACTAAACTGTTCAACCGACTATGGGTTCCCATCTTATCACTGGCTAACACAATCAGTTATTTCCAATAAAGGATGACGAGCAAATTAACGCAACTAAAAGTGTGCGGATGACAATAAAAAGAGCGAAGCACGAAAAAATTGAAATTATGCACAATTAAGCTGATAACATATGTTGTTGGTGCGTTATGTGCATAAGAAAATAAGAAATGCTCTAACAAGGAGATAGGTTGTGTGCCTCTCTGTTTTGCGATGGTACTGACCTGAGGATAAGCATAACCTAGATATTCTAGAATTCACTATTGTTTGCCGCCTCTCTGCTGTGCGGTGGCACTGACCTGAGGCTTGGCTTCTCTTTGAAAATTCTAAGAATAGTCTCTTCTTGTCTAAATACCCGTAGACCGCTCAAAAGTCTCCTAAGGAATGTTGATTACCATATAAGTGTGGGATCTACAAATGTTGGTTGAAATAATATAATCTAATACATCACCAATATGTGTCAAAAGTCTGTGTATGGATTTAAGTGGACAAGTACACTGACAATAGTCGTGGATGCACCACCTGATATTGATAATCAACATGTGTTACGTATCAGATCAAGCATGATTCCCAGTTAGAAATTAGAAGTCTCAGATGAATGAGATACTGTGATATGTAAATATGCTAGTTTCCATTTCAATAAATGTAGAAAAAGTTCCAAGTAATTGAGTTTATGCCTGTCTGATTCCATAAGAATCTGTCCTTGAAATGATGTTATTGCTAATAGGCATGTCTACCCAACCCTAAGAAAATCACTAAAACATGGTTATATAGTTACCTAGTCTAGTCTTTTAATTTATTTGTAAAGTGTGTCAGTGTCGGACTGGACTATGCTATTCATTGCAGAAAATGTCAAAATTTATGAACTTAATGTTAATCTAAAATCAATTGTTTCTGAAAAAGTAAAAGGATCATGTCTGAGATGATCAGGTGGATAAATGGATCATGTCTGAGATGATCAAATATTGTTTTAATCTTAAAATGGTCATGTCTGAGATGATCAAACTACTAATAATGTTTATCTATTGTTAAATCGAACTAAGTGTCGTATGGTAAAATGGTCAAAATGTCATAAGTATGGCCCATTCGCACGACTGAACCATAAGTATGGACCAGTCGTCGATTGGAGCATACGAATGAGTCAAATCGTACGATTGAACCATGCGAATGAGCCCAATCGCATAATTGGGGGTGACCGACTGTGTCAGACATCTGAATGAACCTCAATCGTACGATTGGAGGTAAGCGACTGGGTGAATCGTACGACTGAAGCTCAGTCGCACGACTCACTCATGAGACTATGACTCAGTCGTGACTAACTTATGCGACTAGGCTCAGTCGCACGACTGGAAGTTGCCCTAGTATAAATGCAAATTGAATCGGCGTCAGTCGCCCCATTCACCCAAATCGCCCTTGATTCGTACGATACGTCGACACTCTGCCAAAATTTCTTTCGATCCATTTCCACCATATATTTGCGCATTCTAACATGTGATATTGCTCATACAGGTAATATGAGTGGTTATACATCAAAAATTTGGATTATAGACATCGTATAGACTGGACATTCTGACCTAACAGTAACTTCAACTTAAATGACAAATAAACCATCTAAAATGAACAATAAGATCAAATTAATGGTAAAAGATGCTTAGTCGGCCTACTCTGAGTGTAATGAGCCTAATCTAAATGTTTAACATCAAGTTTTACTCAAAACATGAATTTGAATGGACAAACGTCGAATAGGCGACTGGACACTCTGATGAACTTCAATCGTACGACTGAGATGAACGATTGACTCAATCGCACAACTGAACCATGCGTATGAGCTCAGTCACACGACTGAGGTAAACATATGAGAAGTCATGCGACTAAGTCCAATCGCATGACCCAGTCGTACGAATGAATTCAATCGCACGACTTGATCTCAGTCGTGTGTTCAGTCGCACGACTAAACCAAAGTTTAAAGTTCATTAAATTAAATTAACTATCTTCAACACGTACTAACGTTTATTTACTTTGTGTCACAGATGGCGAGCAGATGGCCTATGAGCTCTAAGCACAACATTTATGCTTATCTCGACCTGACTTCCCGCAACTCTGCTAAGTTTGCTGGGATTATCTTGTTTTTACGATGCTCGAGGATCTTTCGGGCAATCTCAGTGCCTTGCATTCCTTACCGATCGATACAGCAGGCATTTTAGGAAAACGCTGCTGTAGACCGTTCTACCGATCCATACACTATCAGGAGTTCGATTTTTAGGGAGGCCATCCAGATCACCGAAGAGGATATACGGACGGTTCTTGAGTTCGGGGATGATGCAGATTGCCCCACTAGATTGCGTCCCCTTACCGTCCGTGGCTGGTTCATGAGAGCCAAGTATTCTGGGGACATCAACACAAGTATGCTCAACAAGAGCAACTTGTGCCCCCAGTTCAAATACTTGGCACATGTACTTCTTAGATGCATCGCATCAAGGAAGGGCGGTTTTGATGAGTTGTCAGACCAGATGCAGAATGCATATGTTGCTCTGGTGCTGAACCATCCTTTTAGCTTCTCCGGGATGATCTTCACCTACTTGGTGGAGAACATCGAGGCCAAGGAGAAGGAGAGTTTCTGTATGTACCCGAGGTTCATTTAGATTATTATCGATCAGAAACTCCCCCAGCTGCCTAAGGAGAAAGATGATGCAGTCGTGTTGGAAGTTATGGATGACACGACACTAGGGAGAATGAGGGTATACCGGGGGAAGCAGGTGAAGCCCCCGGTGAGGAGATTATTTAGGCACCTAGCCCTGGAGGACTATGTGGCACTGGCAAGGCGTAAATGGCGCCACGATAACAGTGACTCCGATGTGGAGCACATAGTCCTCCCTGGTGATGATTCAGATGACGACGACGATGATGGTGGAGATACTGGCCCCACACAATCTAGGGCCACTACTACCTATGTGACATCTCCGTCATCCACCCAAGGATGAGCTGAGAGTGCTGGTTTCCATCAGGGATTTCTGCCTGATAAGGTAGAAGAGTCGGATGATGAGCCCCTGGTACGAACGGTAGGAAGCCGTGTCGTAGCCACAGAGAGGGGTATTAGGACGGTTGACGGACATCCTGGAGGGTCTGGGGAGACTGTCACTGACCCATCTTACATCCCAGACTCTCCCAGTAGCCGAGGGGGAGCCTCCAGGTCCAGGGGGACTTGGAGGAAACGGATGGCTCAGCCACACGGGCAGAAGCCCAAGCGTAGGAGGTTTTCCCTACTCACTACCTCCACAGCCACCACCACTACCTCAACCACCTCTATTACCACTCCACCACCCACTACCACTCCTCCACCCACTACAATTACACCACCAACCACCTCTATACCACCCCCAATCTTCACTACCTCCACTACACCACCAACCACCTCTATGCCACCCCCAATATTTACCACCACCACAAGCCACCAAGCCGGCCCATCTTCCTTCCCCATAGGTTCATCCCTCCCTCCTATTGGAGTGGAGGAATAGCTTGCAGCACTTAACAGAATAGTGCTGAAGCTGTTAGCTACAGACGAGGAGAAGGCAGCTCGGCTTTGTTAGCTTGAGGAGCAAAATGCTTCTCAAGCTCAGCATATTGCTCAGCAGGCTGAGCAGATCTCCCAACTCCAAGAGCGAAACGTCCTGTCTACTCAGAAGATTAAGGAGTTGTAGTCAGCTAATAAGAAGATTTTGCTAAAGCTGAAGGGGTCGCAAGCTGAGCCACTGAAGATAGGGGAAGGAGAGGATGATGACGATGGTGATGATGATGAGGAAGATGATGAAGAGGATGAAAGTGAAGATGATGATGAGGAGGGTGATGGTGAGGCTCGAGGCAAGGATGGTGATGATGATGAAGGGGATGCAGCTGCATCTGCCTCAACTCCTAGTCAAGAGCAAAGAACCAAGAGGAAACAGGACCAGGGAGCATCATCGTCTGCCCCACCTACCTCCCCATCTGCTGAAGATCCGGCTATGATTCCGGGCAAAAGTACAGATTAGATGTTTTTATTATTCAAATTTTGTTCTTGAATCATCTTTCAATGTTTATGTAACTTATGTAAATGTTTAATGATTAATATTTGATTATCTTGATTACTTACTAATGATTGTTATTCTATATGTCTAAATCAACCAAATCCGGGATTTCGGCAAGATGAGCACGATGTTGCTCCCCTCTAATAGATCAAGTCTCAACTCACAATGATTCTTAATATGCAGGGGATCGTCAAAAGGTCGGTGAGTTATACTCCTGAAGAAGGAGAAATAATTCACGACCTAACCGACGAGCAACTTGCTGAGATATTTCGACTGAATCCGGACGAGATTATAAAGGATGCTCCAACTTTTGATGATGCTGATGATGACGAGCTCAACGATGTTGAAGAAATAGAGATAGAAGACATCACTGATCAGCATTATCCGGAATACGCTGACCGAGAGGGCGATGTGTTTCCAGATCTGGTTAACACCCTCGGCAGTGATATTCTGGAGAAACTCAGTGAGAAGGAAAGGGGAGCTGAAGCACCAACTAGCCAAGTCCAAGCCTCGAACGCTGATGTATATATCCGAAAGGCCGAATGGGCGGCTTGCTTCGTTGAGGTCCGAGCCCAACGCGTTACAGCAACTCAGAGTACCTACACCAAGCTATACAAAGTCAAGAAGAACATGAAGGTATCAGGTAAGATCATTGCTTGGGCTCATTTTGATGACCTTGGAGTTTATGCAGTGAAAAGGGAAAGGGGAATCGAGTACTTCAGATTTCCTCATGATCTGAAGACTCTCCCCGGATTTGAGCTCAACCAGCTGGCACGCCTGAAGTTACTATATGCTGATCTGAAGAAAATGTCAGGCTGGTTTAAGGCTGCCCTGAAAAGGGAATACCAGACGAGATGGGTAAACTTCAGACCACAGCAGGCTACAAGGTACATTCGTAGGTCTGAAGTGAGTCCCATCACTGGTCTACCAAAGATAGCCCTGAAGTGGCGCCCTCGCATACGATGTCCAGAATTCCATTGAGGGAGATGCCACAGGACTTTACTCCACATTTTAAGTGGTGGTACTATGACTGGCGCTCTGGAGAGGCCGTCATTGTTTTGGATAGGGAAGGCAAGGTGGACACAATAAGGGTGTTCGACCCCATGTGGCTTATAAACTTGTCAGAGTCAGATGTTTATACTATATACAAGTGGCCATTATTTTTTGACACGCAGGATATAGTGCAAGCACTACAGTTTCAGCATATCATAAGTCTATGCTTCACACTCAATATCCATGCCGGGGTTTCAAAAGAAGAACAAGTGAAGTGATTTGAAGAGTTCAATAAGGAAGTCAAAGTTTAGATAGATCTAGGTCCAAGGGGGAGTTTGTTGGTACACATGTCCCTAGGTATAGTCTAGTGAGCTTTAATGTAATAGACTTTCATCTTGTAACACATATGTAATGTTAAATCTATGTAATGAAAAACTCTTCTGTGAATGTTTATTGGTTGTGTAAAGTTTATTGGTTGTTTGATGTTATATCTATTAATATTATTTATTGTTACACACTTATATGAACAGGTTATATAGGTTTACAGTTATTAGACATAGTTCTGAATCACTAAAGGTTCAAGAATGTGTTTAACTAAGTATTCTGATTCAGTCGCACGACTGAACCATGCGAATGGGCCAATCGCACGACTGAACCAGGTGATTGATCAATCGCACGATTGAGTCATAAGACTGACTCAGTCGTACGAATGAATCAATCGTATGACTCAGTCGCACGACTGAGCCAGTCGCTTGGCTCAGTCGTACGAATGAAAGCTGTAACCTATAAATATCACTTAATTCATGGAAAAACAGACACTTTGATAATTTACAACCCTATCCGTCCCAGTTCGCACAGAGCGTTCCTTCCAAGTTCATAGAACGTTTCAGATCATTCCTACTTCATTCTTAACGTATTCTAATCATTTGGTTTGATCCGGTTAACGTTCTCCCTGATTGGATCGCCAATCAAATAGAATTCCGCTCTATTTGATTCGGTTTCACATAGAATCAGTTAGTACTCCATCCGTACTCAGTCCTAACAAGCTTTTCGTAGATTTTTTACAAATTTTCATCTTTCAAAAGATATGTTTTTATCTTCGGAAGAAATATCCCTTCAAGACAAATAATTGTCTAAGTAAAATTTACCTCCGGAAGAAATTTCTGAAATATCTTCCGAAGCATAAAAACTCTCTTAGGCACTTATATGTTTTTTAAGGATCATTTCTCTTCCGAAGGATATTAACTCTCTAAAGCTTTGTTTTTATGGAACCAAGCATCCTAGTTTAACAATTATCTTCCGAAGCAAATTTGTCAAAGCTCTTTGAGAAATTCTTCCGAAGCTATTTTGGCTTCGGAAGCTTTATCATTAAAACTTCCGAAGACATTTTACCTTCGGAAGATTTTCAAATTCCAAGAAAACAACTTTTGAGCAAAAAGCAAACTACTTTTTCAGAGGTGGGACCGTCTTCCGGATTTCAAGGTTTATCTTTTTTCATTAACTTTGTTTCAAATCCTTTTCACATATAAACCTTGTCGGTTCCCCCTCTTTTTTTCATATTCATCTTCTCTCCAAACCTAAATTATAAGATTTCTCTCTGAAACAGCCTTCGTTCATCCTTCCTTCACATCTAAGCTTACTCAAAATGGCCAACCTTGACAGACGAAATGACCCCAATTTTTCTATACAGTTACATAGGCAACACAATCAGGTTGCACTGTTAAACTCTGAGAAAGATCCTTATTTCTCAGAGGTATGCCAATTCTTGGCCCTATCTAACTACTTCACCTCCCTTACCATTGATCCTCCTCTATATGAGGATCATTTTCTTGAATTCTGGAAGACCTGCCAAGAGGTCATTTTGGATGGGGAGAAGGCACTGTCTGCCACAGTGTGGGGGAGAACAGTCTTCATCACTCCGGCCATCATCAACACTCATCTTCAGCTGGATGATAAAGAAGGTGAGATGTTCTTCCCTAAGGAAGTTGTCAACCATTCCTTTGAGCAGATGGGTTATGAAGGAGATTTCACTATAAAGACCTTCAGGAAAGGGAAGGTCTCATCTAAGTGGAAGTACTTACTACATGTGGTCATCCACAGCTTGTCTAACAAGCATGGAGGATGGGACCAGATTCCTAAAGATCTCTCCTTCATAGTGCACGGAATGGTTCAGGGGGTCAAGTTCAGGTATTCTCAATTTATATATACAAATTTAATAGCAAACTTAGACTTCTTATAATATTACATGTTTCCTAGATATGTTCAATACATTCTCAACTGTGAACTGGGCTCAAAGTTGAAGGAAACAGGTAATATTCTTAAATTGGGACTAATGAAGCCCGACATCTTTAAAATCTTGAAGAAGCCAACTGTTGGCTTCTCAGAGGTAGAAACAGCCATTGTCCCAAAAATGTTAGAGCTCATTGCTCAGGGCGACAACCTAGCAACACAAACTAGTGTTGAACCCACACCTTCTACATCCCAACCACCAAAATAGCCACAAATCACCCTTACCTACCAAAGAAAATACAAACGAACCCCGACATAAGCTATTGAGTCTATGCAGGCCCCCATATACTCACCTACACAGGAGAAGTGGACACTAGAGCTCCCACTTCCCTTGAGAAGCAAACCACTCCCATCACTTCAAGAATCAGTGTTGAGGTTCCTTATGATCAGCCTGATGAGCTCACAAGCCCATCAGCCTTAAGCCTTCACTCTGAGTCTCAACACTTAAGTGAACAACCTTCAGGGGACTGCTACCATCCCCAGCCTTTAGATTTAAACCAACCAATACCCAACCTTGACTTCTATACTGATGAGGACTTAGATGCAGTGAGTATCATGAGTCTTCCTACTACACCTCTCTTTAAAGGGAGATGAGTGCTTCTGAGTCATTTAAGTCTAGCCCACATCAGTCACCTATAACTGAGGTGGATACTTCTGAACATGTTCAGGATATCCATATGGAAGAGGCTCTCACTTCAGCAAGTGATTACATCATTCAGACCTCAACCATGGCAACTCAGCCCATTGACACTTCAACTGAAGTTGTCACTGAGCAAAGGAAACCCAACAGCCAAGAACGCCATGCTGGTGATGAGGAAGAGGACCTTGGTCCCATTCTCTCAACCCCCAGTGATTCTTCTGATGAAGATGAGGGAAATCTGAGACTAAAGGTGCAAAAACTATCCAAAACATGCACTTATTTAATCTCCAAGGTTAGTCATATTGAATCTCAAGTGACTACCTTGCAATACAAGGTCAATGATCAGCAACTTGAGATCTCTTCTCTCAAGGAACAACTAGCTAGGAGACCCTTAAGAGAAACTCAACCAGGAACATAAGAACCTGTGGATGTCATTGACCTAACTCCTAGATCCCCTGTGCAAGAGGATGATGCTACCAAAAAGGGGGAGGAAGTCATTACAATCACAGAACCTGGGAGTTCCTCAGGGAGTATGGTCATTGAGGACTCACCATCCTCACTTGCAGTTATGCATACTCAGCAACTTTCTCAAGTCCAATATATGGACAGCATAGACTTAGTCATCAGGAGTCTATTTGAGAAAGGCATTCTAAGAGCAGTATCATCTCCACCAAATCTAGCTCACATTTTTGGATGGAGGTATGATTTTGCTAGAAGAACTCTTATTCTTCAAAGAGTTCAAGATAGGAACACTGCAAAGTTCAACCTTAGAGGAAGACAAAGGCAATCAGGCAATACCATCAGTCAACTGGATGTTGAGGCAGACCCTGAGATTAGCTTCAAAGGGAAAACCTTAACTAAAGGCCCAGTGGTAGAACCTGAGAGCCCTGTCTCACCACAAACTGCTGCAGATGTTCAAACCCTTGATGAGACACCTGGTGGTGAAGGTGAATCTTAACCTCTCTCTGGCCAGAGCTTGGAAGCCACACCAAGCAATAAAAGTCAAGGCTCTCTCCACCCTGAGTCACAAAGGTCTGTGAGTGACAAAGGTAAAAGGAAACTAACTCCTGAGGAGATTAAAAAGGAGGAGAGAGAGAGGAAAAGGAAGCTAAGGGGAGAAAGTTCCTCTACTGGGTCTACAAGGATCATGGAAAGTGCTATCAGGGCTGCCCCCAGACCAAATACTCAGGATGATGAGTTAAGGGCGGCCAGGATAAACTATTTGCAAACTAGGAACTATGACATTGATAATATCATTTCTCTCCCCTTAGATGAGTTGAATCAACTAGCTGACATAGAACTACCAAAATAGAGAAAGGAAGAAGAGGAAGTAGAGCTTCTTCTGAAAATCAAAGAAGAAAAAAGAAGGAAGAGACTCTATAAGCATATGCCTACTCTCTCACCAGTTCAAGAAACTCGGGAACAAGAGGATACGGTACCACAAGAACCTTAGGTAGATAAAGAAAAAGATAGGATCAATATGATCAACTACCTGAGTGCCACAGACCTCTATTAAGCTGATACACTTCTTCCCTTACCCTTTGACTATATTGAGTTTGAGTATCTCAAACAACTTTAACTTGATGTAGCCAAAGAAAGAAAGATCACCAAAAGAAAGTTAAGGGAAGAAGCTGTAAAATCAAGAGCCATCATCCATAAGAATCTGAAAAAGTCTGCTGATAGACAGAAGATGATGAGCTTCTTGAAGCTCTATGGATTATCTGGAAGGATACTTGGTCCCATGTCTCTATCCACCATGGATGAGCACATTAGGGTGATTAAGCAGAAGATCAAAAGAGGTGAACTTGTTGACTTACACTCCCCACCAAGTCAGGTCCCTCAGGAAGTAGAGGTTAAGGTTGAAACACCTAAGACAACACAACCTGAACCTCCTGCTGAATCTCAGCAAACTTCCACTTCTGATCCACAGCAGGGATCTGTCCCCTCTTAATCTGAACCTGTGAGAGAGGGAGACCCAACTGAGAAAGACAAAGAAGATCAATCAGGTGCTGCAGGCCAGTCTTCTCAGTTAATGAGTTCAAAGAGGAGGAAAAGGATGGTTTCAAACTAAAGCCAAAAAGGAAGAAGGAAATATCCACCTCCAAACCTCAGGATGAGTCAGAACATCCTGAGGATGTGCAATAAGAGGATGCCCCACCAACTCCAATTCAAGCAGCTCCTCTAGCATCGGGAAGACCCATCTTATCTTGGACATATTCCATAAATCCAGAAAGATGGCATGTCATAAGAGATCAAAGTATTGAACATGTCTACACATGGCAGGATATGTTCAGTCTACCTCTGCATGATCTCTTTGACATGAGAAGATACTATGAGAGTCTGAGTAATCCTAACCATCTCATGAAGAAATGGATGGTCATCATCATAATGAGGACTGTCAATATCTAGAGTCTTTAGGTGTTTTGGTAGCATCAGCCTAGGGGGAGTTTGTATGGTTATTAGTAAGGCTGATGCAACCCAAACATTTAAAGTCTTTCCTGCATGCATGCACATGTACACTGAAGTGGAATGCTTCGGAAGATTCACACTGACTTGGAAATTATTCTAAGTGTGAAATCTTCCGAAGCCAAGACCAATATCTTCTGAAGCCAAAAGATGAAGTCTTCCGAAGCTTCAAGGACAAAGTCTTCCGAAGCCAACCATTGAAGACAGATTTCTTCCGAAGACTTTTATATTACATGCTTTATCTGATGTACTTTTTACCTAAAGCTGAACCACTTTCCGCAGCCACTCTGATAAGTCACCAACCTTTTCATGAGTTGGTGAAAAGGTCCATGCTTTTGGTAAACTGTACATTGAGGTCTTGAGTCTGTAACTTTCCACTTTATGTACTTTATCCTTTTTGTAATATATTAGGATGTGAGCTATGGCATGTCATAGTCACTAGTCAAAAGGTAATCTACATTTTGACTCTACATGGATTTTTTTGTCTAGTTCATGGATCCAGCTGGCCTTCAAAGTATGGTCGGATGTAGGTTATAGTATAAGTATTGTCTGGTCCTTATAACTAAGTAAGTTTTGAGTTGAACTTTGTAAACCACTTTGTAAGGAACTAGAAGATCAATATACTTAAACCTTTAAAACCAACTGCTTGTGTATTGCTCTAGTTTCTGTCTCATTTACATCTTGTGTTTCTAAGTTCTCTAAACTCAGTCTTATCAGTTCCCTATTTGAATTGTTAAGTGTTGAAATACACTCTCCTCTTTATGTTGTTGTGTTGTATAAGTGCATAAGCCCTTCACCCGGTCTTGCAAATACCTTGGCTTTATCATGAATTGCCATCATTACTTAGTTTGGAGATACATCTTCAAGCTGAAAGCTCCAATCAAAGCGTCCTTCTTCAACAGCAACTGCGGCTTATAGCTTGGGCTTATCAGTGTGTGGAGCTCCCTTAGTATAGTTTGGCATAGGTTGTGCTTGGCCACCATTAGTCCCAGGTGCCTTGCACTCCCTATCAAAGTGTCCTATCTGGTTACAATTGTAACACTTCATTTTGCTTTTGTCTAGCCTAAATGTTCCACTGGACATATTGCTGGGAAACTTCCTCTCTGTCCTGTTGTAGAATTTCTTGGCTTTATGAGTGAGAAGAGTCATCTCTTGAACTATCTCCATATACTCCAGGTCAACTGGATGAATAGAGTCCAAATCTTCAAGGGTGAAGAGGAAGTTATATGTGCTTTCATCATGAGGCATAAAGGCCTGTGTTGAGCTTGTCTCTTGGAATGGACTTCCTTGGATGTAGCTCTCCATTGGTGTCTCTAGGAGGGTGATGAAAGGGCCCTTTGGTGAGTTGTCATGGTAAGAGATAAGATGATGTTGTGCTTCTCTATAATCCATTTCAACCACATGTAGGGCAGAACTCTATTGATTGCTAGAATTATAAGATGGATTTTGCATCTTCATCTCCATCTGGTAGCCTGTGACACCCATCACCCAAATAGGTGCATTGACCTATAACTTTGATTGTTGACTTTGACTTTTGGAATTTGACTCTTTGACTTTGAGTTGAAT
The DNA here is from genome assembly GCA_024085815.1 of Flaveria linearis. Classification (NCBI taxonomy): domain Eukaryota; kingdom Viridiplantae; phylum Streptophyta; class Magnoliopsida; order Asterales; family Asteraceae; genus Flaveria; species Flaveria linearis. The sequence continues at coordinate 20,537,708 of CM044007.1, read as the reverse complement.
GCTGACCTAATGTTGACTTGGTCTGAAAATAGTACATTAGACGTATGTAGACACGCTAAGTTATAGAACTATGTATTATGGACTTAGTATGTTCTAGTGGGCCTCGAACATGGTGATAGTGGGCGTTCACCGATTTGGACTTAGAACGAGGGTTGCGTGCTTAAAATTGGACTAAAGATTTATAAACGTAAATATATACGCCTTACGTTAAGAACACAACCAAAATCTGACATCAGTGGGCTTTGCCTAAAGCCTATTAAATAGACATAATATTTTAAAATATATAAATTAAATAATTTCTATAGCATAAAATAGTCCTTTGGAATCGTAGAATCGCGTAGAATTTAAAAACGTAAAAAGTGAATGACACGCGGTACAAGAAGACGCGAAATTGGATAAGTCAGGCAAGGGGCCCGAGGGGCCTCCCCTCCCCCTTGAATTCGGCTGAAACCCTATAGGGGTTAGGCCTTTGCTCTTTTTTTCATTCTAGAAAAACCCTAAATCTTCCATTTCCTCTCTATTGTTCCTTGTTGCATCCATCATCAAAGTTTTTCTTGTTCATCTACATCCATCGATTTCTATAAGGATCAAGGCATTCAAGATTGAAGTTTGTTCAATATCATCCATCTTTCCTCTTCCCGGTAAGAAAAATCAAGGTTTTTGATGTGGTCTCTCATCTAAGCATGTTTTCATCATGATCCATCATCTAGCATCATGTTTCCTTCGTTTCTTCCAAGGTGCGAATGAAGCCTCTTGAGGAATTGGGGTGTTCTTGTGTTGGATCATCAAAGTAAGTGAACCCTAGTTCATACATATAAGACTCTTCGTATATATTTTGGTTGGGGTTGAAAATCCTTGAAGATCTGTTCTTAATTATTTAATGTAAAATTCTGTAAAAATTGTTAATTTTATGTTAATGGTTCAATAGGAATAAAGAATAGGAAGATTTAGTAGATAATCGTGTAAAAACTAGAACCGGTGAGAAGAACCCAGATGAATATGTTATGGAACTGTAAGAATCGTACTAATAAACGAATTAATTACTTACATTGGTCACGTGTATTTTATAATAGAGAGTTCTTCAGGAATTGTATTAAAAGGGGACAAGAATCGAGGTCTTGTAGTTGATAAGTGAATCTGGAAAATCTAACAACATACTGAGTGAAAATTTGGGTCAACTTATTCTGAATGTAACTTGGTCATAACAAATCCAATTGGGTCAAACTTTTCATCTCAATTCAAGTTTAAAGAGTCCTCTATCTAACCAAAGTGGTCTCGTGTGTTTTTGATGTCTTTTGAACCTCCAAAGTCAATATCTAAGTTTAGGTTTCGAATCTGTCAAATCCGAGCAGAATGATAGGCTGTATTCATAGGGTCATATCTTTTTCGTTCGTGACCCGTTTGAGTTTTTTCTTCTTTTGGGAGTTGCTTCCATGTCTTAGCTTTCCATTGACACCTATTATGTGATGAACTGTAACCGTTTCAATCTCCGGATAATCTACACAAGAAAGATGCATGATCAGCTAATCAAGCTGAATTGTTTTTAAAAGATTAAGAACAAAGAGTTTACAACTAATTGACTAAATAGAAGTTACGGTTGAACTTAAAGAATAAACACTAGACATTCAAGGTCATAATAGTTAATGGTCATAATTAAAATTATAGACTAAGAAGATGTACATCAAGCGGTGCTATAAACTCAGACATTTAGATGGGGATGGGAGTTAGAACGCAAACATTAGTTATGGACATAGACTATCATTTAAAAGAATACTTTATTAAAAATAGTTGGAATAAACAATGAGGGTTGGACTTCAAGGATTACACCCAACCAGGTCAGCTTGACCTTAAGTAATTCTTTTGTGTTTTGTGTTTCATAGTTATCATGCATATTGTGGACATTGAACTTTGCTACTTCAAGGTGAGCTTCACGACCCAATTTTCATTTCAATTATTTATAAACTTAGGGGGAAAAGTATGATCACACTTTTTATTTTGTGCACTTCTTAAATCTTTGGGACTGTTATGTTTACTGTTTTGTAAGTTAATATTTGGTACATGCATGAGTTTTCTGTGTGGTTCTTTATTCACAACTATTTAACTCTGATGTTCGAGCTGACTTACATATTGATAGTACTATTAGGTTGACACCACCACCTTTGTTTGTTAGTATACTAGTTGGGACTGACAGTGGTCACGCACGGACCTTAGGGTGAATATGTTCCGACAAGGTCTATGTGTACGTCGCAGGTTTAGTTGTGAGGCTCATGTTTACATGTAATATTGCTTGCTTATAAGTGTATGCACTCACGTCTTACTAAACTATTACACATCATCAAGTTTTGTTTATTATTTAAACCTGCGAACTTACCAATAATATGTTAACCCTTTTGAGCATATCTTTTCAAGTAATAATCATCAAGCCTAGCTAGAGTCGCTGGCCTTAGTAATGACTTTAAGGAAATGCATTTTGAGACTTGTCTTGTGTTACTAACATCATGTTTTGTTTGGATTATCTTTGTTGATTATGCTTTCATTTACTTGTTCCCAGGTTATGGGAAAATTTCAGTTACTGTTTGACTATGTTTGTCGTGGGATTGACTAACTATGACACAAGTCTCTATTTGTGTCGGGTGACGTCATGACACGTTGACCTTACATCATTTAATACATCTCTATTAATTAACAATGTGTTATGACAATCCCGTCCGTTACATCCTCATGTTTCCGCTATAAGCGGGGGTGTGACAAATTGGTATCAGAGTCATTGGTTATAGAGAATTAGGTGGATTATTCGACTTAGACTATAACCTAAGTACCCACATATAGTATGCATCATAGGATTATATGTGTACTGTTATATATGTGAATGTTCTATGTGCATTATTTGTTATGTTGTGTACCTTGCCTTACATGTTATTTGTGATGTACCTATTTGGAAATTTTTTGGTCATTGTATCATCTGTGCATGTCTTAAGAAAGCATTAGGTAAGGACGTCCTCTCGTTACACGTTTCACTATTAGTTGGTCTGGATTGATAAGTGCGGCTATAAGGATTCTTAAAGGACTTAGGTTGTTAAAACGACATTATTATATGTGTCTGCTGGTGATACCTATGTTATGAGTTGAATCGTGGGAGATGGACACGCTAGCTGACATGATGCCAACAGACAAGAACTATGGCGCACTCACGTCAGATAACTACTTTATTGGATTTTGACTATACTAAATCGGCTGTTTTGACTGTCCCTTACTCAAGTGAATGCTTTCTTAATCAATTCCTCTATAAAAATTTGGTTACTTAACCTTTGGTTAGTGACCATATCCTTGATTCTCTAATCATGGATAACACTCTGCACTTGACATGATGCGTTGACTCTGGCAGGAGGAGCTAGGGGTGACCATGCAAAGCAAGTTACCATTACGGGTGCACATGCAATTTCAATTTGCAGTTCATGAAAAATCTAGCAAACCTTTTCATGAGATAACGTCATGGTTACGAATCTTCCATTCTATATGTGGGACACTGGAGTTCTTGTTCTTATAATAATCAATGGTATGGAAATACTTATCTCCTTTATCCTTTCATAAGTACAAATCGATCCAGAGCCTTCATAGGAATCATACCTTGACACTTTAGCTCGGTATCCATTAGTTGTTGCTCCCGCTTTTGTTTCTGTGATTGTGGAAATTGACTACATGTTCAAAATGATCTTAAGAGTTGAAGTAGAGAAATAAGAATCAATGTACCTATGTTGCTTTGTTCAGACTGATCTTAAGACTTGGGGCATTGGCTATTTGAATGTCCTAGCATTAGATATGATGGAATAAGCGGATGTCATGTCATCAGTTTCCGCATCATTCTTGGTATATCGTTGGTGTCGTGGGAACGCTGTGGGGAACCCTATATATAAACATCTTTGGTATACTAAGGATGTGCTTGAACTAGGCTATATGATGATCCTAGTGGTTTGGAGTTAGACATGGTGGGACTAATAACGGGGAGGAAAATGGTACTGGTGGCAGGATTGGTTATACGTACACGAGGTTCATGACGTGCCAGTAAAGTAGTATGACGGGAAAGTTGGAGCAACAGCCCTGACCCGTTGCATTGAAAAAATTAGAACGTGTGTGGACATCGAGATCTATGCCGAGAATAAAAAGGTAAACTGTGTCGCCTTTTCATTGGTAGGCGAAGAACTAACGTAGTAGAATGCCCAAACACTAGTTCGAGGAAAGGAGGTTGTAATGGCCATGACTTTGAATGAGTTTAAAGGATTGGTAACCAAGGAGTACTATCTTTTGGAATAGATGGAAAAGTTAGATCTTGTGTCTTGGAATCATGCAATGGTAGGAGTGGTCATGAAGCCCATACCTACCAATTCCATAAGCAATCAAAGTTGGCGCCATAATTATGACACATAAATCAAATAAGGGTTAAAAGAACAGGAGGGGGTTGGTTCCATAGTCGTGGAATGATGACCGCTGCTGCACTCCTAACCATTTAGAGTGCAATACTGAAGATATATACTCTAGTTGACGAGATGGTTTGTATTAGACCTTAGAGAAAGCAAGTGAGACGAAGAAGGATGTTAGGGAATCAGGTAACGATAGATGGTGTTAAAGTGGACAAGAAGAACAAGGTCGTGAAAGAACATGTGGCTATTGTGTTGGCAACGAAGGACTATAACGGCACTTGTCCAATGTGTAATAAGTGCAATATGCACCATCCGATTATGACGCCACATCATGTGTATTTTAATTTCTAGCAAGTGTAGTACTTAGCCAAGGGCTTAAAGGTGCTGGTGAACCCAATCATGCCGACTAATACGGTCAAATTAGCAAGAGTTCGATGTTGACATTATGAGTGTGGAAGCCAGAAGCATCATTGAAATGCATAGGCGAGGTTAAATCGGATTCCAAGTCAAATGGTCGATCAAAAACAAAGAAACAATTTAAAATATGGCGTGAAACTTGTGCTAACCCAGCGCAAGGTAATGCGGCAAACCCTATTCATAGAAAGGCATTTGGGATTAGTGACAATAATGTTGACAGGACCCAAAGATTGTGACTTAGACTTTTACAACTAAGTTGGACTTGACCCTAATTATAAGGATACGTGTTATGAAATAGGCTAATGGTAGTCTTGTAAATATTAGGGACATAATTTAGGACTGTGTTGTGCAAGTTAAGGATCATGCCTTTAGAATAGATCTTATATGATTTGGACTTGGATGTTTTAACATGGTTGTGGGAATGAACTGGTTATTAGGGAATAGGGTCGAGATTATCTTCTGCGAGAAGACTACTCGCATGCGGTTATAAAATAGTGAGACACTTCACGTACATGGAAAGAGATTAGAAGAGTACAAGATGCAAATCATGAGCATGAAGGAGAAGGAATAAGAGCTAGATGACATACCTGTTATGTGAGAATTACAGAACATGTTCTAGAAGGATTTGGATTGATCTCCTCCTTCACAATAGATGAACTTTCAGATTAACCTAGTGCTTAATGCGATCCATGTTGCTCGGACACCTTATCGCTTAGCACCTTTGGAGGTGGAAAATTTGTCTAATCAACTTCAAGAGTTGTAGATAAGGGTTTTCTACAACCCGATCACACATCACGGGGCACTAGTGCTTTGTGTCAAGAGGAAGGATAGATCCTTCAACGTGTGTGGACTACAAAATGCCGAACAAGTTAACAGTTAAGAACTGATGTCCCTTACCAAGGATAGATGGTTTATTTGATCAACGTCAAGGATTGGCGTATTTTTCAAAGATTGATCTTCGTTCGGGATATCACCAGTTGAGGGTAGACAAGGGACGATTATGAAAAACATGTAAGGACAGACCTGGAATTGTTAGGAAAGGAGAAACTATACGTTAAGTTCTCCACATGTGTCATCAATACTGACCACAAGAGTTTTCAACACATTTTTCATGAAAAAGGATTGAACATCAAATAGAGATATTGGATTGAGTTGTTCAGTGACTACGACTTTGAAACCTGATGTCACCCGGGAAGGGCAAATGTGGGTTCCAATGTGTTGAGCCATAAGAAAAGAGTCAAACCCATGTGTGTAAGGGCATTGGGGAGGACGGTTCATTTAGGTAGCAAATCCCACATCGATGTTACTTGAACTGAGTCAATAAGGAGATCGAGTGTGAAGGATGAGGCTTTGAGAGGTTTGGAAGAAATAGTTTTACAAAAGGACAATGAAGGATTGTACTTAATTATGCGGATTTGGGTTCCATTTATGGGGAATGTGAATACATTGGTATTGGAAGAAGCATACAAGCTTAAGTATATTGTTCATCCTGGTGCTAATAAAAGGTACCATGACCTTAAGGACTTATATTAGTAGCCTAGATGAAAGGGGACATGGTGGACTACGTGTGCAAGTCTTTGACTTGTTCAAAGGTTAAAACCGAGCACCCCTTTTACAATAGCCTGAGATACTAGAACGAAAGTGAAAAACATTATCGTGAAGTACTTCACAAAGCTAATAAGAATTATTAGTGAGCAAAAATCATTATTTGGGGTGACCAAATCTGCCATCTCCTAACTAATTGTGAGGACTATAAGATGTACAATGTTGGCAAGGATTTATGTTAGTGAAATTGTGAATAGAAATGGAGTACCTATGTCGATTGTCTTTGATTATGATAGTCGTTTCATGCCACGATTCTGGCAGAGCTTATAGAAGGTGCTAGTAACGTGTCAGGATAGGTGTACAACTTATTACTCTCAGACTAACAGTCTGAGTGTGTGAATTGTTAAGATATCGCAGAATATATTAAGGTCTTGTATTATTGAATTTGGAGGTAGTTAGGACACTCACCTACTATTACTTGAATTTTTTATGACAATAGCTACCATTGGATTAGTATATTAGCACCATTCGAGGCACTTTACAGATACAAGTGTCAGTCACCAATGTAATGGATAGAATTCAATTAAAATTAGATTACTGGACCGTAAATCAATCAAGAAGCGAATGATTAGGGCATCCGGATCAAGGATAGACTAAAGGTAGCTCCTAATCATGAGAAATTTGCACTGGCAATTAAAGGAAGCCTTGTTTTAGGCACCTACTCTCAGGCGTTAGTTGAATTGGAAATTAGTTACGGTTGGTGAATGATGCACTATCAAGGTGTTAACAGTGTGGTGGGTTAGATGCAGTACACCCTATATATAAACACTAAAGATACCTTGAATGTGAAATCAAATTTAGACCGGGAACTAACTTTTGGTAGTGGACAACAACCATACTCTTAAGATATCAACAAATAGATTGTAGACCTAAAAAGTCATCTCAACGGACCTTAGTTCATAGGCTTCATATGAGCTTCTGCCATAAAATCCATTGTCTGCTTGGGCAAAAATAGCAAACTAGCACCTATATTGCTAAGTGCAGTTAAGACTACCAAATAATTGGTTTTGTTGAATATTGGATGGTAGGTTTACCGCAAGAACTGAGCAGGGTGCATGACATGTTTCATGCTTTGAAAAACAAGTAGTGTCTTGTTGTGGAGACCTTATATGTACTGATTAAAGAAATTCATGTGGATGATATATTTCGGTCGTCGAATAACTGGCTGAAATCAGGTCTACGAAAAATAAATCTTTGATGAGTAGTAAGATTCTTATCATACAAATTGAATGGAACTCACGGTAAGGACCAAAATTTTATCTGTGCGTGGGAAGATTAATTGAGGACTAAGTACCTTAACCTATTACAGAAAATGTTGTAGTTGATAACTCCGACTGAATTTCGGGACGAAATGCTCTCAACAGGGAGATACTGTGACACCCATCACCAAAATAGGTGCATTAACCTGTAACTTTGGACGTTGGCTTTGACTTTTGGACTTTGACTCTTAGATTTGAGTTTAATGTTGACCTAATGTTGACTTGGTCTAAGAATAGTACAATAGACGTGTGTATACATGCTAAGTTCTAGAACTATGTATTATGGACTTAGTATGTTCTAGTGGGCCTTGAACATGGTAACAGTGGACGTTCACCGATTTGGACTTAGAATGAGGGTTGCGTGCTTAAAATTGGACTAAAGATTTATAAACATAAATATATACGCCTTATGTTAAAAACACAACCAAAATCTGACATCAGTTGACTTTTCCTAAAGCCTATTAAATAGACATAATTTAATTTAAAAATATATGAATTAAATAATTTATGTAGCATATAATAGTCTGTTGGAATCGTAGAATCGCGTAGAATTTAAAAATGTAAAAAGTGAATGACACGTGGAACAAGAGGACACGAAATTGGACAAGTCGGGCCAGGGGCCCAAGGGGCCTCCCCCCCCCCTCTTGAATTCGGCCGAAACCCTATAGGGGAGGCGTTTGCTCTTTTTTTTCATTCTAGCAAAACCCTAACTCATCTAATTCCTCTCTATTCTTGCTTGTTGCCTCCATCATCCAAGTTATTCTTGTTCATCTACATCCATCGATTTATACAAGGATCAAGGCATTCAAGATTGAACTTTATTCAATACCATCCATCTTCCTTCTTTCCGGTACAAAAAATCAAGGTTTTTGATGTGGTCTCTCATCTAAACATGTTTTCATCATGATATATCACCTAATATCATGTTTTCTTTGTTTCTTCCAATGTACGAATGAAGCCTCTTGAGGAATTGGGGCGTTCTTGTGTCGGATCATGAAAGTAAGTGAACCCTAGTTCATACGTGTAAGACTCTTTGTATATATTTTGGTTGGGGTTGAAAATCCTTGAAGATCTGCTCTTAATGAATGATTGAATGTAAAATTCTATAAAAATCATTAATTTTATGTTATGGTTCAATAGAAATAAGGAATAGGAAGATTTAGTAGATAATCGTGTAAAAACCGGAACCGATGAGAAGAAATTAGATGAATATGTTATGGAACTATAAGAATTGCACTAATAAATGAATTAGTTACTTATATTGGTTACGTGTATTTTATAATAGAGAGTTCTTTGGGAATTGTGTCAAATGGGGACAAGAATCGAGGTCTTGTAGTTGATAAGTGAATCTTAAAAACCTGACAACATACTGAGTGAAAATTTGGGTCAACTTGTTCTGGACGTATCTTGGTCATAAAAATCCCATTGGGTCAAACTTTTCATCTAAATTCAATTTTAAAGAGTCCTCTATCTAACCCTAGTGGTCTCGTGCGTTTTTTGATGTCGTTTGGTCCTTCAAAGCCAGTATCTATGTTTAGATGTTGAATCTGTCAAATCCAAGCAGAATGATAGGCTATATTCATAGGGTCATATCTTCTTCGTTCGTGACCCGTTTGAGTTTTTTCTTCTTTTGGGAGTTGCTTCCATGTCTTAGCTTTCCATTGACACCTATTATGTGATGAACCGTAACCGTTTCGACCTCCGGATAATCTACACAAGATAGGTGCGTGAGAAGCTAATCAGGTTGAATTATTTTTAAAAGATTAAGAACAAAGGGTTTACAATTAATTGACTAAATAGAAGTTACGGTTGAGCTTAATGGATAAATACTAGACGTTCAATGTCATAATAGTTAATGGTCATAATTAAAATAATGGACTAAGAAGATCTACATCAAGTGGTGCTAAAAATGAGACATTTAGATAAGGGCGGGAGTTAGAACGCAAACATTAGTTATGGACATAGACTATCATTTAAAAGAATACTTTACTAAAAATAGTTGGAATAAACAATAAGGGCTGGACTTCAAGGATTACACCCAACTAGGTCAGCTTGACCTTAAGTAATTCTTTTATGTTTTGTGTTCTATAGTTATCGTGTATATTGTGGACATTCAACTTTCCTACTTCAAGGTGAGTTTTGTGGCTCCGTTTTCATTTCAGTTATTTATAAACTTAGGGAGAAAAGTATGCTCACCCTTTTTATGTTGTGCACTTATTAAATCTTTGGGATTGTTGTGTTTACTGTTTTGTAAGTTAATATATGGTACATACATGAGTTTTATGTGTGGTTCTTTATTCATAACTATTTAACTTCGGTGTTGAAGCCGACGGATAGGTATGGATAATACTATTGGTTGACACCCCCACCCTTGTTTATTAGTATAGTAGTTGGGACTGATAGTGGTCACGAGCGGACCCTAGGGTGAATATGTTCCGACAAGATCTGTGTGTACGTCGTAGGTTTAGTTGTGAGGCTCATGTTTACATGTGATATTGTTTGCATATAACTGTATGCACTCACTTCCTACTAAACTATTACACAACATCAAGTTTTGTTTATTATTTAAACCTTCAAACTCGCCAACAATATGTTGACCCTTTTAAGCATATCTTTTCAGGTAATAATCATCAAGCGTAGCTAGAGTCGCTGGCCTTAGCAATGACTTTAAGGAAATGCATTTTAAGACTTTTCTTGTGTTACTGACATCATGTTTTGTTTGGATTATCTTTATTGATCATGCTTTCGTTTACTTGTTCATTTGTCATGGGATTGACTAACTACGACACAAGTCTCCGTTTATGTCAGTGACGTCATGACACGTTGACCTTACATCATTTAATGCATCTCTATTAATTAATAATGTGTTATAACGATCCCCTCCGTTACATCCTCGTGTTTCCGCTATAAGCGGGGGTGTGACATAGCCGCTGAGTATGCCATATAACTCAGTAAGAGTCAGGGTTTTGAGATTTTCAGTCTTGTTAATGACCACACAGTAGTGTGTTCATTGTCCTGGAAGAGATGACATGAACTTTCTCACAATATACTTATTCTCCAGCTTCACTACAACTTCCACTAGAGTGTCTACAATCTCAACATACCTAAAGTATTGTTGAGTCATGGTTTCACCTGTCTTGAAGATGAAGTTCTCAAACTGCTGCTTCAAGAGGTCTTTCTTATTCTCTTTAGCTTCACTTGACCCCTCATACATCAGCTTCAGTGCATCCCATAGCTATTTTGCAGTTTTGCACTTCTTGAATCCACTATTGATGGCATTTGGAAGAGTAGTTTAAAAGGCATGCATGGCTTTTTGATATACGTCTATTTTTTCCTATCTTCTTTAGAGTAGTCAGTAAACTTCTTTTGGTATCATGCCACCTCCAGCAATAGCTGCAGTGGTGCATGGAATGTAAGGTCCTAAGGTAACAGACTCCCACATCCTGTTATCTTCTGACTTGATGAAGCCTTCTATTCTTAGACACCAAGTATCAAAATCATCAAGAGTGATCAATGGGGACTTTACCATGGTACCGGTTTCCATATCAGGCTTAAAAGCTGTCATTTGAGATGTTAAGTGTTTTGTAAGGACTAAGGAGATTTAAGATAGTGAAATCTTGCAATCAAGAGCCTAGAATGCTCTGATACCAATTGTAGGACCGGTTAAGGGAGGTCGATACAATCAGACTCATAAAGAGGAGAGTGTTAGAACACTTAACAGATCAAATAGGGAACCGGGTTTAAGTAGGAGATGCAAAGAAGACAACAAACAAGGAGACAGAACTTAAAAACAATATATTTGGTTTTCAATAATGATGTATATTAATCTGAAGTTCTTTTTTAAGTGCTACAATGAATAAAAATAAGACACAAGACCCTAAGGTACTTTATACTACATTCCAACTGGCTAAACTTTAAAAGCCAGCTGGAAACATTTATAACAACAAGATCAATGTAGAGTCAAAAGGCAGATTGCCTTTTGTCTAGTGAATATAACATGTCAAAGCTCATATCCTGATATATTACAATAAAGATAAAAATACATAAAGTAGAAAGTTACAGACTTTAGACCTCAATGTACAGTTGCAAAAGCATTGACCTTTCACTAACTTATGCAAGTTGGTGAGACTTCAGAGTTACAGTGGAAAGTGGGACAGCTTTATGCAAAATTACATCTAAGGAGAGCATATTCTCTTTTGTCTTCGGAAGAAATCAGTCTTCACTTCATTGGCTTCGGAAGACTTTGTCTTTGAAGCTTCGGAGTACTTCATCTTTGGCTTTGGAAGATTTGGTCTTTGGCTTCGGAAGATTTTACACTTAAAATATTTTATGTGCAAAGTGTAAATCTTCCAAAGCAACTTCTACCTTTTACGTAGTGCATGCATGCAGGAAGCCTTTGGTTACTTTGGTCGTATCAGTCTTCTTATATAACCTTACAGATATACTCATTTACTTTTTTTAAAATCTTGAAACCTTAGTTTGTTCCATTCATCTCTAGCAGCAATAAGTAAAATGTTCACTTGATGATCAAATTTGCTTTATAAGTCTTTTCATTGATTATATGGATCATCACAATTTGAGTATTCAAACTATAACATTTCATCAATGTGTTTGTGTAAAAATACATCAGTTTTTGCTTTTTCTTGTTCCGAGCAAGCATTCCCTCTTGTATAGTTTCAAAGACATCCATGGATTTAAGATGTCTTTTTACATGAGCCACCCACGACATATAGTTTTCTCCACTAATATTAAGAGCCAAAAATTCAATTTTCACAATGATCGACATTTTTGTTTGCTAAATAAGAATTAAGCAAATAATAAGATAATTATTAGAATATATATATATATATATATATATATATATATATATATATATATATATATATATATATCAATAAGCATTATGATATAATAGAGCGGTAGAGATATAACATATACAAAAATAAGAAAACTGTAAATTCTTCAGGTGGGAGTTCAGCGATAAGTATAAGATTTAAAATGATCATTATAGTTGCTAGCACCAAACCAGGTGGATCATCTTTAAAAAATTATCTCGGATGAACTTGAGAAAAGAGTTAATATATTTATTTTAAACGAAAATAGATTGATGGTTGTTAATTTATAGTTTAAATTATAAGTGTTTGCAACGGCTATTTAATCATTTACAACGGTTACATAATCGTTTATAACGGCTATATAACAGTGGTATGTGTGTGTATATCAAGAGTAATTTTAAATATAATGGATAGTTTTAAGATCATGTTATGCAATATGAATTTAGTTTATAAAAGCAAGAGAATGAAAATAAAAAGTTAGGAGAAGAATAAGATGTTAGTACAAATAAACGTTAATAAACATGATTAAAATGTTAGTTGCATAAAGTTAGTTAACATAAATAGAAATGTTAGTTGTATAATCAAAGAACAAATGTTAGTTATATAATTAAAGTTAGATGTATAAATAATAAGTTAAATGCATAAGTAATAGCTAGTAGACAATAAAATATTAGTTGCATAATCAAGTTAGATGCATAAACAAAAGTTAGTTTGTTAGTAGTCACATAGTTATTAAGATATCCATAATAACATCTCCTTTATGTTTACTTTATTTTATCTTAGTTATCTTCTTAATATATTATATTATAGATTATTACTGATGAAATGGTTACCTTGCTTAATGATTGACCTTGTGCTTTATTGATTTTCTTGATTAAAGTATAAGACTTTTTCTTCTGATAATGTGTTGTAATTTAACTTTAATTATAACAAGAATATTGAAATAACTAAAAGCGTTTAAAGAGAATTATAGAAAGATATGAAAATAAATGTATAACTCTTGAATTTATTTAAGATGATGCATTTTTCTTATTACCATAAAGGTGGTATTTATACTATCAATATATGCACACTTTGATAGGTAACCATTTACAAGTTAACTAGATAAATAATTTTACTTTTTAACATTTAAAAAATGACATTCAATAATTTATGATATTTTATAATAGTAACAAACTTAAAATTACATACTATGAATTTAGCAGCCTGATGAACAGTAGCAGAATTCGGATCTGAGCCGTTCATTTATTTGGGTTTTTGTACCCTGTAGCTTTTCTTTTTGCTATTAATACCTTCTGATGGAGTTTTTTATAACTTTGTTTTATAGCTCAGTTGGTTGTGGTTCTGTTTTTTTTGGTAGTCCACGGTTCGAGTCTTTTAATCTTTTGTTTTTTCCCTCTTTTTATACACTTAGTGGCACACGTGTCATTCCACTGTTTAACCTGCTGATGATGTGCATCTAAACGGTGTGCCTTATTGTTTAGGTTTGATGTGCTGGTAATCTACTCTATTCTCTTTCGTTTTCTGGTCGTTTCTCCGGTTTCCAGGTATGTGATGGTTTATCCTCTTTTTTGCCTTCGTTCTCTGTTTATTATTTCGTTTTTGTGTTTTATGCCTTGGGATAGTGCTTTCTTGGGGTTGCATGTCGCTCTTTCCTCTGCTTTTTGTTCCGGCAAAGTGGCTGGGGTTTGGGGTTTTTGTGTTCTTTCACTATGAGGTGGGTTCGAGTAATAGGTTAGAAAGAAGTTGTAGTGCTGCTCTGGTGAATTATCTTTTGATAGAGAGGGAGATAGTGAGGAATTGTGGGGAAATGTGAGGGGTTTGTTTCAATCGCGGAGTAATGGTGGAAAATTCCAACATGCGGCTGCTTTTAGTGATGTTTGCGGGAGGAGTGGAATGGAGGTCGGTGTTTTATATATCTAATCTTTACTTAGAGTGGAAGTCAAAGTTTAATTTATATTATGGTGTTATTATTCAACAAAGTCAATTTTGGAGACTATTATTTTGATGCAACTCAATAAAATGGCAGATGTAAGGAAGGGGTTTGATTCATGTTTTTCCTTTTGGTTTTGTTATATTAATGTATATGTAAAAGAGAGCCCGCAAAACATCAGCTCCTTAGCTAATCTATAAGCCCTTTTGAATGTAATTGATAGCCATGTCTAGACTGTTTATATAAAAAAACATGATATCGCGCAACGCGCGCCTTGGTTCCCAACTAGTTCATTTAAATTTAGTATATATGATACTAAGTTTACATTGAGTAAATATATATATAATTTTTATCTTAAGAAAATAGTATGATGTAAAGTAAAAATGATGTTCATAATAAAGCAAATCATAAATAATATATACTAATAAATCAAAAATTTTAGAAGACACATGTTATTTTTTAAGATGTTCAACTAGAGTTCACTTAAATTTGAACACATATCCTCACTATAATAAAAACTTTTAATTGTTATATAACTATAGTTTCTTAATAAATGCACATCTATTATTACCTTAATCAAATTAATTTTTTTCTAACATTAAATGAATTGTTTCATTAAAAATGTTTTAATTAAAGTTACTTTTGTTAAAATTATATTAAAATTGAAGTACTTTAAACATCTTATTTTTAAGCAAATATTTTTTAAACGTTTATATTCATGAAGGTAAACACAATCATAATGAGCGATTATTAATCATAAATAACATACCGCTTTAACGTACATCATGATTTTATCTTTCAATCTAAATATGTTTTATTAACTCGCACTCTTATATTCATAGCTTTATGGTCTAGTTTACTATTTCATCCATCGTGTATGTAATGTAGTTTTTTTAATAATTCCAATCGGTGATCACATCCTACAAGTCATTTGAATATAATATCCGAAATTGTAGATTGTAGATGAGTGGACCACAAGGATTAAAAAGAGAGCTCGCAGTGGATAATTTCCAGTTTGAAGTTCGAACCTTATCCAGATCATCCTCGTGGCCGCAGATGTTAAACACGTGTCCCAGACAAAACGACACTTACGTTAATCGCCCAATCGCCGGCTAGCCTAAATCCTCATATTGCTTGTCCATTTACAAGACTAAAAGGATTTCCGTGCAATGAGACGGTGTGACATTATACATTCGGGACGTGCATTTAATATTTTATTATTTTTATAGTAGTTTCATAAAAATGTATTATATTTTTTCAAATCTAAAATTTAAAAAACCAAATAAATTGATTCTGCATGACTACTTGTAAATTATGCATTAACTTATTGT
This sequence comes from Flaveria linearis, assembly GCA_024085815.1. Classification (NCBI taxonomy): domain Eukaryota; kingdom Viridiplantae; phylum Streptophyta; class Magnoliopsida; order Asterales; family Asteraceae; genus Flaveria; species Flaveria linearis. Next base: position 20,521,910 of record CM044007.1, on the reverse strand, counting down.
ATCTCATAAAATACAGATCTATTCAGCAAAAAATTTAAACCAAAACGTTTAAAAAAACACAGGTTAAGTTGTAGCCTCAAAACGTTTTTAAATGTGATATATTAAAAGATATAGCTAAAATCCTAAAACATATTAAGTTTTTTTATTTATGGTTGGATAATAAAAATTGTTTTCAAGTGTTAGTAAGTGTAAAGTTATTTTGTAACTAATTATAAGGGATAATATATAATAATATTATGGATACTAGTACTCTAAAAATTGATTGTATCTTATGTATTAATAAAGTAATTGTTATTAATTTTGTGTTATCTTAAAGTACATAACGTATATGCTTTATATATAGTATAGATAACACAAACACCAAATACTAAATTAAAGTTATGTATAAAATCCTAGGAGGATTAGAAGTAATATTAGAACAATTATAACACTTGTATTAATGTAAGGGGACATGATGGGGTGGTTATCATATGTATTATTGTTAATCGGACGCTTAAAGAAATTTCATAATAGAAATGTATGCATGAATACTCACTTATAGCTTCTTATATTACTACTTTCATGATGGGGTCCGTGTTTATCAAGTCTTGATTATAAACTCTCGACTTAGAAATTACTCAATAGTTTTTCATAGCACGAAATCCAGTTTTAAACAAACATTAAAACCGACTAAAAATATCAATATTATTTTAGTATTTATATTTTTAAATATCGTAAATCCACACCTAAAAGTTAAAATAGTTCAATATTTTTCGTTGAATTATTCTATTCTATTATGATTAATCGCAAATGTCGGTGAGGTCGGTGGGGAATATTTTTTTTTCTTTTTCTTTTTTTCTTTCTCCTTATGTTTGTATATCGACCGGGAACCGGTGATGATGTCGGTTCGGTTCGGTGGTTTTGGACCGTTTTCGGTTGAACCGGCCTGTTCGTGCGGTCGACCGCCCCGACCGGAACCGGCGAACCGGGTTGAACCGGTTTTTTGAAATTTTTTTATTTGACCGGGAACCGGTGAGAATGCCGGTTCGGTTCGGTGGTTTTGGTCCGTTTTCGGTTGAACCGGCCGGTTCGTGCGGTCGACCGTCCCGATCGGAACCGGCGAACCGGGTTGAACCGGTTTTTTGAATTTTTTTTTATATTTGACCGGGAACCGGTGAGGATGCCGGTTCGGTTCGGTGGTTTTGGGCCGTTTTCGGTTGAACCGGCCGGCTCATGCGGTCGATCGGCCCGACCGGAACCGGCGAACCGGGTTGAACCGGTTTTTGAAATTTTTTTTATTTTAATAGAAAAATATTATTTGATATGGATTAAGGAACACCGGTTCGTTAATTTGGACAATGTTTACTTGAATGGTATGTATTTTGGATGTTGTTTTGGATTAAGAAACACCGGTTCGTTAATATTATTGGCGAACCACTATTTGATTTATGGTTGTTTAAACTTTGGATGTTGTATTTTGTTTTGGTTTATGGTTGCTTAAACTTGGGTTGTTGTATTTTGCTAAATTGGACTATGTTTACTTGAATGGTATGTGTTTGTAGTTTTATAAATATTTAGAATTTTTTATATTTTTTTAAATATTTATGACGTCAACCGGTTCGTAATCCGGTCCGACCAGTGAACCTCTAGGCCGTCCGGTTCGCTTTCCGGTCCGGTTTTGAAAACATTGTGTGTTTTTATATGTTTGTTTTATGGGTTTGAGGTTTGGGGGTGGGGTTTTTCTTGTGAGTTTTTTGGTTTCTTCACACATCTTTTTTATGGGTGTTTAGATTACGTTCATTTATAGTATTCGTTGGCGTTGTCTTTCTTAGGGTTCCTACTTTCTTTCTTTCGCTATCGATACCCTGTTAAGGTTTGGGTTTTCCTTTTGTTTGCTTTTTTTGGGGCTTTGATTTTTGTCAGTTTTTCTATATAGGACTGTGTCGCGCTTTGATTTTCGTCTATTTTGTTTATGGTGTTGGGCTTTGATTTACTTTTGGGTTCTGAATGTTCTTATGTGTTATGAATTTGGGGTTTTGGTGTGTTTTACCTTGTGTATTTTGCTGATTTTATGGTTTCAAACCTTCATTTTGATTTTGATTTAGGGTTACGTTTAAACTCACATAGCCGCGGCAAGGCGTGGGGCCCAAAACTAGTTAATACAAACACACTTAACTCAATAACTCATGATATCATCCGGGTTTTGAAAGTGAATCAATAATGGGTCCGGTTATGGAAATTCGGGCTCGACACATTATCTATTCTATTTAAAACCTTTGGTCGGTGGCTACAGTTGTCACACCCTCAAATTCCGGGTCTGGAATTTATCACGGAGGGGTGAACAAACAGGATCGAACACAGTAGTTACACATGAGATGCAGTTATCTATATGATAAGTTTTAGATAAACATTTCATTAATAATCAGAGTAACAGAAATAAAAGATAAATTGTTTTCTTGACAACATGTCTTAATCATATTTCAAATAATAATCAATAGGTATCTTGAGCTCTTATATGATCCTACATGCATGTCCATAAGCTCCTAGTAGATACCTGAGAATACATGTAAATCAAGTGTCAACACAGGGTTGGTGAGTTCATAGGTAAGTAAAACATACTGACAAATCATCAATTATCCTCAATTAGGATTTACTGTAAAAGTGTGAGTTTAGTTTACTCACCGGTATATGAATAGCCTATCGGAACCCTTTTTATTAAGGTGAACCCGCTATCCCACATACCCACTATGTACAAGCCCAACAAATCCTTCACATAGAATTTGTCCATGTATCATAGTTTAATATCCTTTTCATGTGTATATTATGTTATTTATAATAATCCCAAATCAGAGGGAGCAAATCCTCCTTTACATTTATCCTCATATGGGTTGTAAGTGGAACTATAATGGCAAACTTTATATAGTGCACATCTGCCTTCTCACACCAGAACAAGTCATCCCGAATGACAATAAGATCTTTATGCATCTTGGTAAGGACCACATGTCCAAACCTTTGTGGGGGTAAGTCACTCCCCGATAGTACTATCCAAAAGATCCCTGCTAGTTTATAGTCCAGTTTACAGATAAGGATTTTCATAGTAACCATATGTAATCATAAATGTGATTCAATTATTATTTAACACAATACACAAAATAATTTGTAATTTCAATTACAACATGTATTCCAGCCCCAAAAATATTTAAATGATTAAAAAGGGGAAAAGTATGAACTCACCTCAGTTCTTGTGTGGTATTGACAAGCTAGTAAATTCCTGCTAAGGAATTATAATTCACGTAAGCAAACAGATATAAATCCAAAACCTAAATAAGTTAGATCTTGAACCTGATGTTCAATTGATCTAGGGTTTGGTTTTCGTGGATTTGTTATAAACATATAACTAATCATTTTATTATCTTTGTTAATTCTTAATAATTAAAGATTTATATTTTGTAAAATTTGATTAGTTTAATAATGATTTTAACATATCATTATATTCTAAATAAATTGTAAACATTATTTAAACGTGTAAGTTTATGTTTAATTTTGTAAGATTTTATAAATATTTAAATTTATAAAATCTAATTTGTATTTATCTTATCATAATTAATCCATAATTAATAATATAATGTCTAGTAATAATTTGATGATTTAAATTATTATTTAAAATCAATTTTTATAAAAATAACAATTTATAACATTTGTAACAATTTTTATAAATAAATAAATAATAAGATTTTAATGAAATAATTTTCCCAAAAATAATTAAATAACTTATAAAATTAACAAAGTTTATAAAAACTGTTTTTATAATTTTTAGTAATTTTTCTGCATTTTTAAAAGGCCAAAAAGGGCTTTAAAAAAATAAATGTTGGTGGCCGGGTTCGAACCCGTGACTACAAACACACACTCCCACACCCAAACCAGTGAACCAAAGGCACAAGGTCGCGGTATTCCTGGTTTCCAAATGCTTTTAACCCATTTAAACCCATTTCCCCCAATATCATAAACTTTAGAATTCGATTTGATCCAAATTGACCCCGAATTCGATCCTGTTAACATCTATAATCATGGGGCTTTTGTTTCCCATGATGAATCGAGTATTTAGGTGTCTTTAATTACCTGTTTTGGTGTTCAAATCGTCAAGATCGATTGAAGAACAAGTCGCGGCCAATGAGGAGTTCAAACGATGATCAAACGTAGATGAAAATGAAATTAACTTCACAGAAAGTTTCCAATAATCTTAGGGAGCAAAAGCCCTCTAACAATTTCGGGTTTTGAAGCTTGAATTGGGACGTTCGACTAGTTGCAGGTCCGCGAAGGAGAAAGGGTTCGAATTGAGGTGTTGGTGTGTTTTCTGACGCAATTGGAAGTGTAGACCGATTAGAATGTTTATATGATGGATTAGGTAGCTTTAATTCAATTATTATAGATTTTTAGTGCCTGATTTCGTGGTTGTCGGCCTCACTTTCGGTCGAAGTGGGAATCCGGTCAAACCGAGGCAATCACTCAAATTCCAGTGGCCCACGAGTTCGAGGCATTCACGCAAAGGTGTCGGGAGCTTTTGTTTGATCAAAAACCGTGTAATTTTGGCGTTTTGGGGGTCGCCGGAGGTCCGGAGAGTGGCTGGAGAAAGGTGACCGGCGGTGGGGGTGATGGGTTTGAAAAATTACAGAAATGGTCCCTCATCTTTCCAACCTTATTATTTCATGTGTAAAGCTTTTTAAACAAGTTTTAAAAATGACACAAACACCCCTGAACTTTATTATTAATATTATTATGTATTATTATTATTATTATCTTTATTATTATTTTTAACAATATTATTATTATTATTCTTATTATTATTATTATTATTGTTGTTTATTATTATTATTTCTATTAACAATATTATTATTATCATTATTTTTATTAAATTAATAAATAATAATAATAAAAATATAGAAATCACATAAATGTTATATGAATTAAATCACAAATTTTTTTTTTCGGGTTGTCACAACAGTGCCACCGTACCAAAGGTGATGCACAGGGTACAAGTTTCAAAACAAGAAATGAAGAGATTCATCATCATCATCACCATCGTCATCATCATCGGAATCGGAGTGAAAGTGGATATGAGACCCAGCGGAGTTCTCCCGGCGGTGGGAAGCCACAGGAGCTGCGGCAACAGCCGGAGGTGCAGAGCCCTTAAGCACCGGACACCAGCGCCACCGTCACCAGAGTGGAGATCGTAGAAACGGCGGAGCGAATCTCCGACGGACTTAAGGGAGTGAAAGTAGGCCAAGTGTGCTTCAGCAAGAACATACCGGTGGTGAATTGCTTCATCGAGAAAGTGACACCGGCTCCGGCATAGAGCCAGCGGTGGCGAGTCCTTCGGCTTGGAGCCCACACAACCCATGAATTGAATAATAATCAAATTGCTTAATAAAGAAGCGCATAAGTTGTTGAAGAATAGATGAGATGAAGGAGAAATTAAATTTAGGGATTTGAGAAGAGAGAGGGTGAGAATGAATTTAGTGGAGGATGAATCCAATGAGCATCTCTGGGAGGAACTGCTGAATGTGGATCTGCCTGTTGACCAACACCCTGAGGAGTTTCTTTATGAGTTAGATGCTCAAAAGATTGATTGGGATGAAGATTTGCAAGAGTTAGTGGATCAGATGGAGTATTTAAGGTCATCCAATCCTTGAATACCCAATTAAAGTGATTGTTGTTGAGGTTTTATAGTGTAGAGTTTGTGGGTCTCTGCAACTCCACCTCCTCTTTCTCACAAGTCAAAGATGCATATGGTTCTACTGTATGATCTGTTTCCTTTTGGAATTCGAATTCTAAATTAATATACGTTGTCTATGCATCTGATGTTGTATATGTTCTACATAGCTTGGGAGATGATGGAATTGCGACGAGGCCATGCCGCTATTCTTTTGTATCCTTTGTTGTTATTGTTGTCGTCGTTCTTTCTATTTGTAATGTGGTTTTCTTTCTCTTCAAGTTCATGCTTGGGTAAAGAAAGTCGTATTGCTTCTTTTATTAATCACCTCTGTTTGTTCATCTTTTATCTGCAGGCCCCAAATAATACACTGTCTTTGATACAACAATCACCTAACTGAACTTAAAGTTACAAGACCACCATCACAGGCCCCAATGGACCATTGCACCCAAGCTTTTGGATTTAGGCCCCATGGACCATGGTACCCAATCTTTTGGATTTCTTGAAATGTTAAAACCAAGAATTGATATTTATTAGCTTTTGTTGTGTGTTATGTAAATGTTGCAGTTGGGAGTCTTCATTTTGTTTAGTTTAACATGCGAATTGCGATAACACTGTCTATGAAACCATTATAATCTTGATTTATAGTTACACAGTGATTGCAATATACTGATCGTCTTACTATTTTGTTTTAATGGTCAAGAATGAGAATAATAATCGTTAAGCTTAGGAACTAATAGAGTCATGAAAGTGTGAAAGCTAGAAAATAAATTTGAATTTTAGATTAAATCTTAAAAATTGTCACTTCTTTTCTATTATTTTTTGAATATGAAAATAATCATTTGACCAACGTTGACCTTTAGGCTAAACTACAAAATGTTGGCGTTTCAGATTTAGTTGCAAAGATCATTATTTCTCGAGTTTATTAGATTTATCTAAACGTAATGAAAATTATTATCATCAGAGGGAGAAAACATGAAATAAAAGAAAAATATCTAATTTTAGTTGAATATAATTAAAGGGTGAGATTATTTTATAAAGTGTATTTTTGCTATAAAGTGTGAGAAAACACAATAAGGTTAAAAAATACAAAAAAATTATATCTAATAATCTAAATCGAATTTTAAAAATGTACTTAGGAGTTTGTTTATCATGTTTAAATAAGTCGGCGGTCTGTTAATTTTCTTTTTCCTATTTGTTCAGGTTGTAATATTTCGTGACAGTACATATTTGACTTTAAAAAAGGTTTTTGAAAGCTTGGATTTAACTGGGTAACCTAATTATTTATTTATTTTCTTTTACTTTTTTTGAATATATTATCTTGCTTTGGTGACAAGTTGACAAATAGCTGATGGAAGTTGTTCATGCAGGTATGACCTGAATGTTGATTTATTAGATGTGCATGCCGACAAGAGCACTTTTCATCATTTTGATAAATTCAATCTGGAGTACAATCCCTATGGTCAGAGTAGGCTACGGGAGATTTTCTTAAAACAAGATATTCTGATTCAGGGTAATTTTTACTAACTTAAATTTGAATGGGTCTGTGCCTTATGTATTAACTATTGACTCATCACTCATGCTTACTATTTTTTTCAGGTCGTTTCCTTGCTGAGCTGACAAAACAAGTGTTTGCAGATCTTGATGTAAGTAAATATCAAGTGAGTTTTGACATGATCTTTGAGAAAAAAAGGTTCTAAAAAATTTAACGGGTTTGCGTATAAGGATGATTCTGTATTATTGCATGTTATTTCATTCCTTTTCTGTTTAAATTTTGTTTTCCTTTCATTTCTAAAAGATACAATGGTGCTAATGCAATAACACAGTCGTTTCCTTACATCTAAGTTTATTGACAAAGCTGGCACATCTTTTATCCTGCTACAAAGTGATTATCTTAATCTATATTCCTTAATAGATGGTTGAGTACAGAATATCTATATATAGAAGGAAGCAAAGTGAGTGGGACAATTTGGCAAGTTGGATCGTGAATAATGAATTGTACAATGAGAATGTCGTCTAATTGATTCAGGTACTTAAGTTTAACCATTCCCGTTAGTTATGAGATGAACAGCCGGTAACATCTATGGGTCGATGATGATGGACGAGGATCCGTCTGAGACCGCCCTTTTTTTACTTGTCGACGATGACGGATCAAGATTCGTCTCAGACGATGTTGCTATGGTTATTCCTGTTGCTATTTAGTTGGTCTGGTTTGTGTAGGTGGCGGCGATGTAGCTGTCACCACGCCCTCTCCGTGGCGATGGTTTGTTTTCCCCTTTGTGGATTCACTATGGGCCGGTAACATCTATGGGTCGATGATGATGGATGAGGACGAGTAATTGTATCAAGCTCCAGCGGCAACGCGCGGGAGAAATAACTAGTTTATTATTAAATTACTAAATTTTTTATTTTTTAATTACTTTTATATTTATTTATTATTAATACTATTTTATATATTACATATCTTACTTATATTTTTCATAATTTTTATATATAATAATCTAGCAAATACAACACTCTTTACCTTACCCGAGTTATTTTAGGAGAGAAAATAAGGAAGTAGAAAGAAAGAAAAACTTAATTATGTTTTAGAGGTTTTTAAAAAAAAATGAAAGAAAATTAAAAAATTTATGTTTCTAAGTCCACTTAAAAAGATTTAAAAAAGTGAAAAGATAATAAATTTTAAAATCAATTCATTTAAACTAAAAGGAAGTTAAACAAAAGAAAATTAAAAAAAGACTTTTTTTTTTCTATTTAAGTAAACTCAAGAACAAAGCTCTAACCATCCTGTTATGATTTCTATTTTTCTCACTTTCGGATTTTCTGGATGCGTTAGTACGTCACTTTCTCTTGATAATCACACTTTCGTCTTCACAAACACAAATAATTGAAAACGAAACACCTTTCTTATCTATCACTCTTCACTTCTATTCTATTCCCTAAATATCTACAAACCATTTCTCTCTTTATATCTCTCGAAACCGCCATTGAACAACAATCATCTCCCATTTTCTTCATCTCTTTATCATCCTCTCATCACTCTCCAATCTAATCGTTATTTCTTTAATCAATCGAATTCATGGCTACTTGATGTGCAATCACTTTGATCGCTTTGATTTCTCGATTGAAGACCCTTTGGATTTGCAAGTGTAATCACTAGCTCCGATCGGTTGCTTAAAGCTTTTCTTAATTTTTGTTTTGATCAATTTTGTTCAGGTGAGTTTCTTTTTTGGTTACTGTTCTGGTTTTAATGTTTTATCGGTTAATTGATTTGTGCTTGTTGATTATTACTTGTATATATGCTGTTGATGATCTCTGTTTGAACGGATTTTTGCTAATTGATTATAAATTGTGTCGATTCTGAGTTCTATTTGGATTAAACATGTTAATTCAATTCAAACACGAATGTTGAGACGGTTTGTTAGTGCATTCAAAACCTGTGATTTTTTCATTGTCAGGGTTTGATTGGGAATTAAACTAAATTAGCTTTAAATTCTTTTTATAATCTGGAATTTGATTCACCTGCACGCTACGTAAGCTGTTATCTTGTGATTTAATCAATTCAGTTGTTCTGACCAGAATATTATTAAACTGCAATAGCTCCAAATAGGACATGTAGTATCTGAATTTTGTTATTGTAATGATTGTTGATTCATGACTTATCGATAATGTATTACGATGGCATGTGATCAAATAAATATACATGGTGTTACTATTGTTGCACTTTGATTCTTGGGTGTGATTTATATGGTGCTATGAGAAATAAATTAATGTTCTTTTTTATGGGTCCGTTCAAATGGAGACAAGATATAAAAAGGGGACCTTGATACAGAATTGAAGGACAAAATGAGGATATTAGCGTAAAAGAAATAACATATGGATTTACATGTACTTTATGTTGCAAGATTTGTTGACTTTGTTTATTTTAAATTTGGTAGCAGGAATGATAGAGTTTTCATATAAAAGAAATAACATATGGATTTACATGTAGTTTATACGTCAAGATATGTTGACTTTATCTTTCTTTATTAAAAAATTTTGGTAACAGTAATGATGAATTCTATCATAAAAGAGATAATATATATGTTTACATGTAGTTTATGTGTCAAGATTTGTTGACTTTGTCTTGGATTACTTTTAAATTTGTTAACAGGAATGATGAGTTCTCTACAAGGTCCAGTTGTTTGCCCTTCTGCACACAGGAAGCAAGGAGGTATTAATGGATATCCTGCAGTTAATGAGTCTCTAACAAAGGCTAAAGCTATTAGAAGTGGGATGTGGGGATCTAGAGGTGTTTATAGTCATCGGGTTCATATCCGTGGTCAACCAAAGTCGAAGGCCATTACATGTACTTATAGTTCGTCGTCAAATGACAATGGTAGCATGGCAGAAAGTTTTAATGAGAATGACTCGGATTATGTCGATTCCAGTATACTTGAAGCTGGTAAGCTAATTTAAGTAAGAATAAATTTTTTTTTAGAAGTTTAAGATCTTCATTCAATACAAGTGTTTTATTACCTAAAAGTAACAGAAATATAGCACATTAGTAAAGTTGATTTGATTCATTACTTTGGTTTAATACACAGTTGAAGTAAAGAGTGGACCAGATGGGTTTATGATTAAGATGAGGGATGGTAGGTATCTAAGATGTGCACATAATAATCCTCAAGGTGGTCATCTGCCTGATTATGCACCACATCCCGCAATTGTATTAAAGATGGAAGATGGGACTGGGCTACTACTTCCAATAATTGTTTGTATGTATATATTTCAAGATCCAATGTTTAGTTTGTGGAATTACAAATAGACACACACACATATGCTCACATAAAGTTGAAATTTTTGCAGTGGAAATGCCTAGTGTATTGCTCATGGCTGCAATTCGGAATGTTCAAATTGTATGCTGATTCTTTAACGTGGACTAGTTGATTTGACTTTTTTCTTGCCCTTTTTCATGTGTATTCCCTTGAGTTGTAAAATTTGTTGTGTTGTGTTTCAGGCTAGGCCAACGATGTATCAGGTGGTGAAGGAAATGGTTGATAAGATGGGCTATAAAGTAAGTTCTTTTTTTCTTTTAACTGCCTAATGTCTAAATGATGAAATCAAGTTAAAATGCTAATATGCAGCATCTGAAGTCTGACCGCAGAAGTGTTAAAACACTAAAGCCTGTTTGAAAACTAAAGACTGTTTGAAAAGTAAACTAGTATAAACATGAGAATGTGTGATTGTTCATTTTCCCTTTCAAAATGTTTAAATATCAAGCTATATGAAAATTAATTTAACCAAACTTAAGATAAAACAAATAATTAAATTGCTATAAACCATAATTGTTAAATAAGTCAAACCAAAATTAACAAATTGTCATATAATCGAACATTGAGTACATAGTTTTGATGGCTATAAATTTCCAGATATTCATTTGGTTTACATTGTGTTCAGGTCATGCTTGTTCGAGTAACTAAGAGAATACATGAAGCGTATTTTGCTCAATTATATCTCACAAAGGCATGATTTTATAGAATTAGAAAGTTAATGATGAAATATTCGTTTTACAGATGTTTCTAGACTTCTGTTCTGAATAATATGTTGGTTTTTTTTTTTTTTTTAAATTTCAGGTAGATGATGAAAACAATTGTATTAGCTTTGACCTTCGTCCGTCAGATGCCATTAATATTGCTGTTAGGTGCAACGTACGTATGACATTAATATCTTGATAGTATTTCATTCTTAAGTGAACATGTGATTTATTGTTATCTTGGCATGTGATTAAGGTGCCAATACAAGTGAACAAGTTCTTAGCATATAATGATGGAATGAAGATTGTTGAATCGGCAAAGCCTTCTTTTCAGGGGTCTTCTTCAGAGGGTTTGATATTTAAAGAACTTGACAGGTACTGGAAAGATAATTAAAAAAGTTTGATTTGGGGTGATCTTAAATTGGTATATTTATTAAGGTTTGCTACATGTAATTGATCCAAAGTAACTAAGTTTGTAATGTATACAGACCAAGTGGGCTGCCTTGTGTTGAAACCAAGGAGTTTAATCTTGTTAGGAACATGCTTGTTGCTGCTGTTGAGGAACGTTACAGAGACGCTGGTATGCTTTATGTGTTATTCTTGCTTAAATGTCTAAGAAACTTCATACAACAGTTATATGAATTTTGAAATAAAACGATCAAGGAGGTATTATGCATTGTAAATTCACTTTTGCTTACAAACATGTACAACCCGGCAACCTGTCGTGCTGTTTGACGCTTAGATTTATGGGTTACACAGGTCATGTTCTGTGGTGTTATTAAGTGTATCTGGGTGAGTTAGGGTTATTTGGGTTCAACTATTCAACCCCCCATCCCAAAACCTAGAAACTCTCACCAACATGACATCGACATGATTCCCATCCCTACTTAAATGCCATTTGTTGTGTTTGGCCTTATTCTGTGTTTTATCTACTGATATAAAGTTATATCATTTCACATGTTACTAAAACTAAATCGACCAGTTTAGCAATATATGGATTCAATATTGGCACAGCTACTTTCTTCCACTAATCATGTAGTGGGCTTATGTTTAATGGTTAATGTTATAGCACAATGGAGGGACAAGCTATCTCAACTTCGATCCAAGAACAACTGGGCTTAGCAGGTAACATTAGCATTTCCACTTACCATTTCAAATATAAACTCTTTTGCTTATAACACCAGATCATTATTCATAACAAGTTTCATTCATGTGCTTTTCGGGACCATAATATCATCAGCATCTTCTTTCTGCTGAAATACCCATAAAAAACTTAGCTATGGTCTTTGGTATAGGTGGCATAATTGGGGGGCCGGTAACTGGTCTAAAACAAGTAATTATTTGTTTTGGTTCAACTATATTCTAAGACTAGTCATTTCTATTCTCTTTTTGATGTGCTCTGGAAAGCGGGAAAATGGTCAATTGTGTTGACCCAGAAACTTATATCCTTTCAAGCTAAAAAGAACTTTCTGTTATATTTTACCTGTAGTATTTGACCCCGAAACTTATTTCCTATCAAACTAATTTTTTTGGTTGCATTTTACCCGTGGTGGAACATTACTTGAATCGGTTTAAGTTATAACATGTCAAAGCTAATCTTTTGACTGTTAAGGCAACCACGGGTCGCGAAATAGAAGTTTTCTTTCTCGTTATTAATATATGCCTAAATGTATGCTCTAACAATTTTGCATTGATTTTGTATTTGTTGCAGGAGGATGGATCTGTACATAATTGGGGACAAAAATGTAATGTGGGTATTCAGTAGTTGAAAATATGTATGTATCAAGGCTTGTAAATATGTGTTGTAAACTATAGAACAATGTGTCTTGTAATTATGGTTCCCAAAATCACTTTATAAAAGAATTTCAAATTTTATCCTAATGAGGGGCTAAGTAGTGTAACCTGGTTTGTGGGTAAATATAATCTGGAAAATTAAGTGGGATTTACCCATGGTTGAAGGAGGTTTAATTACCTTATAAGTAAAATATGTAGGTTTTTCCTCTCATTGGTTCATTCTTTGCCTAGCTTTGTGTTTATACTTCCGTTATACTCAGGCTTTTTGTGTGATTGTTTTGTTTCACATCTTGACCCATCTCGGGCATCTACCATTAGTGTTTGTTGTATCATTGTATGCTATTAGATTATTCGAGAGGAACTATATTTCAAGAAAATTTGGAAGAGAAAGGAATTGGAACTAATAAATTAACTCATATTAAACAAAAAAGTGAATCCATCGGCTTATATAGAATAACTTCAACAAAACCAATTAGCTAAACTTTTGAAAGTCAACAAACATATCCATGCAACCATAATATAAATTTAAAGTGGTCAAATTAAGTTATCCCATGCAAACAAATTTAAATAAAACAAAAACTATCTTCAAGCAACTTTGTTATTTGCGATCAAATCTAGGAGATGTGTGGGTATTGGTGACATATAGGTGGGTCGAGATGACGCTGATGGGCTGATGGGTTATAGGTCGTATCAATTGTCCCCCTGAGAAGAACGACCTTGTGCGCAAGGTCGGGAGCTTGGGGTGTCATGCTAGACCAAAGGGGTCCTATTCTATTTGAAGTAGAAGAAACTATGGTGTAGTCCAATGATGACCCCGTTGGTATTTCTTTGGGCAATTGTAACATAGACCCACTTGTCGTGCTTTCATTTCTTGTGGAGTTAGTCGATCTACTTGTATGATGGGTGATGGGGTGGAAGACAATGCCTGTAGTAACAGAGAAGAGGGCTATGATGGTGAAAACATAGGAGAGGATTTGCTTGAAGTTAACAATAAAGTTAAGGATGTATGTAGTAGCAATGATGTTGGCGAGCTCGTGTGAGCATTCACCATATCTTCTCATAGTTTTGCACGACCTATGACATGTTGGAAGGTTTGTGGTTTAATAATTGAGAGATCTTGTTAGATATCAGTACGAACAACTAAAATTAAAAAAAATTGAGCAATGCCTCGGAAGGTAGACCAATGATGGAATTGCTAAGTATTTCAAACTCAATGGGTATGTAAGCATTTTTATAATGATTTCCACATCACTTAATTTTAAATCTATAAAAAATGATTTTACCTCAAAATAAACACCACTCAAATAGGCAAGTGTACCAATCTTATATGCTAAATAGCTTTGGCAAGAATCAAGTATGTTGGATCTAGATTGTATAGGACTAGATCATTTTTATATAGGCTTAGTACTTGTATCAAGTCTTGTAATTAACACTTGTAATAGTCAATATATATATATATGTGCATTGAATCTATAGGTTAACCCCTTTATATATGTGTGTGTTGATTTGTGTCTTGACAGGAGAAACAATATACTTGGATGGTTTCCTGAAATTGACCAAGTGTAAGAAACATCTACGGATGAACATTATTGTTGATCCGTAGATATGTTTCTTACAAGATCAAATGACCAAGTGAATGTTCCTGCGGATGATCAAAGGACCATGAAGTGAAGACTCCTACAGAAGAAGGATTTCCTACGGAAGAACAACGCTCCTACGGAAGAGCAAATCATCTACGGAAGAACAAAAGTTCTGCGAACTACAAAGCTTCAGCGGAAGAACATTATACTTGTGCGATTGCAAATACCAAGAAGTCAAACAAGTCAACACAATCAATAACAAATCCCAAGAGATTCGGTGTTTCCTAAGCCGACTCAAACCATCTACAAATATGAGTCCTAGGTTTCACATCTCGGAGAACACAATCGAATCAATATTACGGCTGTCGAGTTACATCATTGTGCAACCCTAACCGCCGTCACATCAACATCAACATTATTCGATTCATTGAATTTAATTGTTCATAGTTATTCGTTATTATTCTTTTGTAATCATTACCTTATAGTTAATGAAATACGTTTGAATAATTATTGATTTCACATTTATTGTGTTTCTGTGGTTGTGTTCATCATTAATCATTAAACCAATTAAACGTCAATTAGTGATAATTCCGCGATCATTAAATTGATTTATTTTAATACTGATAATTCCTGAATTGAGATCCTTGGATTCACAGGTGGTATCAGAGCCATTGGTGCTCATTGATTTAGATCAATTGATCTATCAGTGTTAAAATTGTTTAATTGATTTTTAAACAATTAAATCAACGACTTGTCATTTAGCAAGCACTCTCTCATTGCTTGTTTGATTTAGATCTATATTCAAATCAATTGAATACTAGATCTGCGTCTTTGATAGATTTGTCAATTTTAGCATTTAAGTTTTGATTCATTTTTTTGCATTAAACATGAGTACTTTTGGTGGAGGATCTTATCAAACGCCAAAGTTGAAAACCAAAGCTGATTTTAAATCCTGGAAGTTCAAGTTCAGGAATCATTTGAACTACACAAATTCTGACTTGTGGGAGTCCATCACTCAAGGTCCTTATATTCCACCCACTCTTGGGCCGGATTATAATGACAAGAATCAGCCAATCAGCACTAAGGACTTGCCACCTGATGATGTCAAGAAGGTCAAAGTCGATATTAAAGCATACAGCTTGCTTAGTATGGCTTTGCCAGAAGAAATCTTGATCAGGTGTGAGAATTACAAGACAGCAAATTCCCTGTGGAAGATACTTCACACTCTCTGTGAAGGGAGTGATGAGATCCGAAGCATAAGGAAAGACACCCTTAGATCACAATATGAAACTTTTCATCATATTGAGGGTGAATCAATTCCTCAGCAACTCCATAGATTTATGCAACTTGTTACTGAGATGAACATCTTGGAATTAAAATATACCACTGAGGAACTGAACAAGAAGATGCTCCACACTTTGCCTGAAAGTTGGAAGCAAACAGTCTCCATGTTCAAGAACACCATAGATCTCAAGACAACTGGTCTAGATACATTGGTTGCTAAGGTTGAAGCACTTGAACTGGATGAACAATCAAGAAACAAGAGTGTGAGAACTCATGTCTCACCTTATCACTTCAAGGAAACCAAAAATGCTGGAAGTGCATTTATCTCTAATAATGAAGGTGATAACTCTTGTACTTTGAGTGATGATGAAGAGGAAGTAAGATTTTATGCATCCAAACCCATTAAGAAATCATCTCAAAGTAAAAATCAAAAGGAATAGGGAAGATCTGCAGAGAAAAGAGAGACATCAGCAACTGCAAACTCTTCTCAACATAACAAACAGTCAGAACCAATAACTGTGATATTGGATTCTGAAGAACAAAAAGCAGCCTTTGCAGCTTTTAGTTCTAGCTTTCAAGCATATCTTGGAAGTTCACTTACATCAGCAAACATCTGTCAGCAAGATTTGGAGGAACTCCCTCATGATGTAGTAGAAGAGATGGATCTACAATGGCAGATGGCAATGATTGCTTACAGAGCCAAGCAATATCTACGGAGAAATAAAAATCTGGCAGCAGCAAGCAAAACATCGAAGATTGGTGTTGATAAGTCAAAAGTCAGATGTTTCAAGTGCAATCTCTATGGTCACTTCTCTAGAGAATGCAACCAACAATCATCTCCGCAGTATCAGCAGCCGCAGCAACAAAATCAGCAGCAATAATAATATCAGAATCAGCAATCAAACTCTCTAAGATCTCTACAACGACAACCTCAGCTAACATCCCCACCAGCCACAAATACATCAGCAGGACCAAGCAACTCTAAGGAGTCAGGGCTGATCATACTTAAGGATGGAACATGTGACTGGAGTTTGTATGAGAAGGAAGTGATAGAGGAGAATCAAGCATTAATGGCGCATATGGAAAACAAAGTTCCTCCTATGGCCAGAGAGGTAAAAGACAGGTTATGTTCATCATCATGTGTTGAGGAAGTTGAACGATATAGAGTCCATGCTCAACAATTGGCTGATAAAGTAAAGGAAACTATAATTGTCACACCCTCAAAATCCGCTAACGGGGTTTTACCGTCAGGCGTGTGACACACCAGGATCTCAGATAAGCATCAGTTACACCAAACACAGTAATTACAAAACATAACATTAAGTAATTAGTTTTTTTAAATCAAACATGAGTGTTTCAGACTTGCGGAAGCATTTCAAATATAGAAATCAACAGTGAATCGTTTCAACATGCGTTTTAACCATAAGAATCAATAGCGTTTCATAAATTAAACCAGTTGTGTTGTGATGTATGCCATGCATGCATCCTAGCTGAGTTCTTAATCTTGTGCATTTCTGTGACCTGAGAAAACATGCTAAAATGTGTCAACATAAAGTTGGTGAGTTCACAGGTTTAACAAAAAAATGTGTTTGTAAGCGTATCCATAGTTTGCGTTTCAATGGTTTAGTATATATTGCATATCGTTAGGTAGCTAGCCTCTGTTCTTGTCACTTAGCGTTTCGAACCGAAGCTGACTGTTTACGTCCTATTTGTGTTTGTTGTATCCCGTCATGTCTTGTCAGACCATGACAATGTGTTAGGTCAATTTAGCACCCGTTTGACCTCCAATCAAGCTAGCGCGACTAGCCCGGGCGGGGTTTGTCAGACCCAGTAGTACTACCCAAAATTACCTCGCTAATCCCATTACTAACAGTTCGATTGTGTGAGGACATGTGTGCGTTTCCCACTAACGTAACAAGCGATATCAATAATACTGGCAACCATTCATAAAATATGTTTGCATGTTTTCTCCCCCAAAAAGAAAAGAAAGTAAAAAGGGGCCGTGAAACTCACCTTGAGTTGATGTAATGAAAACAACAAAAGCTTCAAAGAATAAGGCAATGCACGATCAAACACGATCAACACCTATTATTGATTGTAATCGAGTCTTTAATATGTGTTTACTATGAATCAATATATTTGTAAGGTTCGGGTTGGTTTGGTTTAACACGTGACACGTACGCAAATAGGTGTATATATGTTACAAAGTATTTATTTGCATTTTGATTCCATTAGGAGGATTATACCCGTATGATATAGAAATGATAAGGTTTAATATGTAATTTATAATTATCTAAGAATAATTATAAATAGTATTTCGATTAATAATAATATATTAATCTTATTACTTAAAATATATTTTATAAGAAATAATTACAATTTCATTTGTAAATTATTTGTGAATTTATAGATTATATTAATCTATATTCAAAGATAATATAGTGTCCATTTTATAAAAATAAGTATTTTTAATGTTTATAAATAATATTTTGTAAAGATTTATTAAGGTTTTTAAATAAAAGAAATTTACAGAAAATAATTATGTAGGATTTAAAATAAGGAAAATTTATAATATTTATTTTTATAATTTTTAAGAATTTTTGTATATTTTTAAAATGGTTAAAAAGCATTTACAAAAATAAAAGAGGTTGCCCGGGGTCGAACCCGGGACCTCTCACCCGCCCACACACGCACCAAACCAGTGAACCAAGGCTCTAAGCCGCGACATAACCCGGTTTCCAAATCTTTTAAACATACCCGAAAAGGTTTCCCCCCAAACCAAGAACCCTAAATTCGATTTTGAACCAAATTGAACATCAAATCGATGTTACTAACCGGATTAATGTTGGGGCTTAGTTTCCTGATGATGAACCGAAGGTATGGATGTGTTTAATCACCTGTTTCGAAGTTAATTTGATGATGAACACGTACGGGAACAAGTCGCGACAGTGAGGTGCACAAATCGTGGATTTGTGTTTGTTTTAGAAACAATGGAACTCGAAGGAAGTTTATATAGGACCTAACATTCGTTAGTGCAGAGTTAAATTAATCGTTAATGGGTTTAATGCGCGATAATGGTTGATTTCTGTGGCCGACAATCGGTTGAGTGGGTTCGGTAAGAATTTGCACTCAAATTTTGTCTTGTTTGTTGATCACGAGTTCGAGTCATCCCCACGAAGGTGTTGGTAATGTTTGATTTGATTAAAAAAACTGTGTTTATGGGATGTTTGGGGGTCGCCGGAGTTGGCCGGGGAGGTCGCCGGACGGGAAGAACAGGGGGCGACGGCGGGGGGCTGGGTTTTTTTAAAAAAATTTACACATTTGGTCCCTGAGGTTTTGTGTTGTTATCATTTTATGTCCGAAACTTTTAAAACAGGTTTTATATATTACATTTAACCCCTTATACTTTTATAAAACAATATTAATGTTGTTATTATTATTATTATTATTATTATTATTATTATTATTATTATTATTATTATTATTTCAAAATAGTAAAGTGAATTAATCCGATAATCGGAGAAAAGTAATATTAACTAAAAAAAAATCCGGGTTGTCACAATAATTTTGAATGAATCACACTTATGAGAACAAAAATTATATCAAATCAAAATCAGTACTTTACAAAAAGATTTAGAAAAATATGTTTCTGAAAACTACAGCCTAAAAGCCCAAGTTGAGCATCTGACCACTTCCTTAACAAAATCCATGGCTGATCATGCATCCACTGAAGTGAAACTTCAGAAGTTTCAATTATCATCTCAGCAATATGAGAAGTTGCTAAACTCTCATATTGAATCAAAGAACAGGTTCGGGTTGGGTTATAATGCTGTTGCACCATCTATTAATGATAACTACACACCTTTACCTGAAACAATGACTAACAATTTGTCAAATCATTTTGTGCAAAGCACCAAAATTGATATCAAAAACAATCATACAAACAATAATGAAACTGAGATGAGTGAAACTGAATCTACTGAATCAGAATCACTTAAACATAATGAATCAGATTTTGATAAATATGATGACTTGGATGATTTTGATGAACATGATACTGATCAACTAAACATTGGTAAGAATGTTCAAGTTGAAACTGGTCTTCCGCGAGTTCTTGAAGAATCAAAGTTGCAGTACCCTCCAAAGCAACGAAACATGCTGAAGACTATTTGCAAGAGGATTGCTGAACTGAATGAAGGACTACAAGAACTGAATCTTCACAAGATTGATAGCTGCGGATCAAGTACTGAAGTACCTTTGTCATCTTCAGATAAAGGTAAGAAACAAACAACAAACAGGAATCCTCGGAAAGCATAAACTGAGGAATCCGTAGAACATCTGCGGAAAAAGAAATCAGAAGAATCCGTAGAATATCTGCGGAAAAAGAAATCTGAAGAATCCGTAGAACATCTGCAGAAAAAGAAATCTGAAGAATCCGTAGAACATCTGCGGAAAAAGAATTCTGAAGAATCCGTAGAACCTGTGCGAAAAGCAAAAATTGACAAGTCCGTAGATCATCTGCGGAAGGCAAAATCTATACGCAGAAAAGCAACAGAAGAGACCAAATCTACGGACAAGGTCAAAACGGATACCAACAACCATGCACAGAAAAAAAAATCGTCTGATGCTTCAGCAAGTAAGAAAAAGAACAACAAAAAGAAGGCTGAACCCGAGGAAACTTCAGAAAAATATTGCAAATGGTGTGATATGAAGAATCACAACACTGATGAATGCTATTTCAGCAGCTACTGTTCCATTTGCAATATGAACAATCACATGACTGATGATTGTTTCTTCAACAAACACTGTGCCATATGTGACAAAAATAATCATTCCACTCAGGAATGTTATTATAATAAGAAGAACAAGAAAAAGTGCAAAAAGAAGTCACAAGTTGCATCATCCGAATCAGATTCTCAATCCTCAGTAAGTGACAAAGAGACAAAGATTCAGAAAGATCAACAAAAGTCAAAGAAAGGATCATCTGTTGCGGACAAGACTTTGAAGAAGAAAACACCAACACAGGCTAAGACACCTCATAAAAAGGTGGATCTGTCTGATAAACAGACTGAAGTAGTTGATGGTTTCTTTGACAACTGTGCAAAAGAAACTCCTGTGTCTCAATCAAAGTAGAAAGATGCAGAAACATTCAAAACTACAGGATCCTCTTCAAAGTTAAGATACCAACCAAAACAAGCCACGTTGAAGAAAGACTCAGATAAGCATGAAGACATCCAGAAACCTGAATCATCTTCAACAGAATCATCCTTACCACCATTAAATCAAAAAGAAACAACTAATACTGAAACTTCAAGATTAATTCATGAAGGAGTAACTATTATTGACACAACTGGCAAACCCAAGACAATTAAGCCTTGGGTTGTCAATTCTAACTAATTTCCTTTTTTTGTGTGCAGGAACAATCATGGAGAGCTGACAACAAGTGGTATGTTGACAGTGGTTGTTCCAGACATATGACAGGCAACTATGCACTTCTCCATGACTTCAAACATAAACATGCCTCTTATGTGGCATTTGGTGGGGATAAGAAGGGAGGTAAAATTGTTGGTGAAGGAATGGTAACTAATGGTGTTTTAACATTTGAAAAAGTAAATTACTGTGAAAATTTGCAGTATAATTTACTTAGTGTTTCCCAAATTTGTGATCAAAATTACTTAACACTATTTGATAACACTAACTGTTACATTCTTAAGCCAGGTTTTACAGTTCCAGCAGACTGTATCCTTCTTAAAGCATCAAGAAAAGGCAACACATATATCTTGGATATGAACAACACAACACTCACAAATCATGAGACATGCCTGCTGTCTAAATCTTCAGAAGATGAATCTCAACTATGGCATAGAAGGCTTGTCCATTCCAATATGAAGAACATGAATAAATTGGTGAAAAATGACTTAGTCATTGGATTACCAAAGAAAGAATTTCATTGTTCTAATCATTGTTCTTCATGTTATAAAGGAAAACAACACAGAGTGTCTTATAAATCCAAAACAATTAACACTAACACTACACCACTCAAATTGCTTCACATGGACCTCTTTGGTCCAACCAATGTGCTGAGCATTGGAAAAAGGCAATATTGTTTGGTGATAGTAGATGATTTCACTAGATTCATATGGGTCTTTTTCTTAAAACATAAGAGTGAAACATCTGAAACATTAATGGACTTTGTGATCAAGATTGAGAATCAACTTGATTTAAAAGTTAAAATTTTTAGGAGTGATAATGGAACTGAATTTGTTAATGCTGATCTGGATTCTATTTGCAGAAATAAAGGGATAGCAAGACAATTCAGTGCCCTAAGAACTCCACAACAAAATGGAGTGGCTGAAAGAAGAAATAGAACACTCATAGAAGCAGCCAGAACAATGCTAGCTGACTCTCAGTTGCCCATTACCTTCTGGGCAGAAGCTGTGAATACAGCTTGCAATGTTCAAAATAGAACATTAATTGTCAAAGAACATAATAAAACACCTTATGAACTCTTATTTAAAAGAAAACCTTTTATAGGATATCTTAGAGCTTTTGGGTGTCATGTGTCTGTTTTGAATACTAAAGAACAATTGGGAAAATTTTCTGAAAAAGCCTATGATGGTTTGTTTGTTGGATATTCATCCACTTCCAAATCATATAGGGTCTATATTCCAGAACATAACATAGTTGAAGAGACTCCCAATGTTTCTTTTGATGAATCCATGTTTACTACAAATGTAAAAGGATCATCTTGGTTATTTGATATAGATGCATTAACTGAATCATTTAGCACTGGTTATCTGATCAATGCAGGTGCTGCGGATACATGCTATCCATTTGTGCCTCCAAGTTTGAATGAAGTGCCCCTGACAGCTGACTCACCAAGGGCACAACTTTCAACTGCACTCAACAAGAATCAAGTCAGCAGCATGAAGTTACATCAGTAAATACATCCGTAGATGCATCAGTATCCGCAGATGTAAGTCCCGCCTCAGCTGCTGAACTAAGGGATAAAGAGGAGGTGTTGAATCAACAAACCATGCCTGCAACTCAACAATGTTCATCCGTGGATGGTGATGTATCTCCTATGGAAGTACAAAATGCCTCCGTAGATGTTGCAGTTACTCCTGCGGAAGAACAAAATGTTGCTTCCGTAGAACTACCTGCGGAAAAAGACAACCCAGCAGCAACTCACACACAAGCTGATCCAAATGACCATGAGCCTTTTGGTTACTTCATCGACTCAACTTCTCAGCTGACACCATCTGCTTCAATGGGTTTCTCAAACTTAGACTCCAGAGTTCCAGTTGATGCTGTCTCAACAAGCAGAATTCACAAGTCTCATCCAACAGACAATATAATTGGAGACCTAAATGCACGAACTACAAGGAGCAAAGGAGGCATGGCAAACATTTGTTTGTTCACCTGCTTTTTGTCCCAAACAGTTCCTGCAAACATTACAGCTGCTCTAAAGGACAACAGTTGGATTGAGGCTATGCAAGAAGAACTACAACAATTCAGAAAACAGAAAGTGTGGACTCTTGTAGACTTGCCTACAGGTCAACATCCAATTGGAACAAGGTGGCTATTCAAAAATAAGCTGGATGACAGAGGTATCATCGTGAGAAACAAGGCTAGGCTTATTGCTCAAGGATATACTCAGGAAGAGGGGATAGACTATGATGAAGTCTTTGCACCAGTTGCTAGGATTGAAGCTATAAAGGTTTTCCAAGCTTATGTCTCCTTTAAGAAATTCACAGTCTATCAAATGGATGTGAAGTGTGCTTTCCTTTATGGGAAAATTGATGAAGAAGTCTATGTGGCTCAACCCCCTGGATTTGAAGACCCTGATTATCCACATAGAGTATACAAGCTTGACAAAGCTTTGTATGGTCTTCATCAAGCACCCAGAAAGTGGTATGACACACTATCATCCTTCCTGCTGAAGAATGGCTACAAGAGAGGCACCATTGATCAGACACTCTTCCTCAAACATGAATATCAAGATCTTTTGGTGGTTCAAATATATGTTGATGACATAATATTTGGATCAACCAACAATAAGCTGTGTCAAAGCTTTGAAGACTTAATGAAATCTGAATTTCAGATGAGCTCCATGGGAGAATTGACATTCTTCCTTGGCTTACAAGTTCATCAGAAAACAAATGGCATTTTCATCAATCAAGAAAAGTACATTCATCAAATTTTGAAGAAGTACAATCTTGCTGATACCACTTCTTGCAAGACACCAGCCTCAACAATAGACAAGATTGTGCCTGACCCTGCTGGAAAATCAGTAGATCAAAGATTGTATAGATCAATGATCGGTTCTTTAATGTACTTAACTGCCAGTAGACCTGACATCATGTTTGCTGTTTGTGTTTGTGCCAGGTATCAATCAGACCCAAAGGAGTCCCATCTGAATGCTGTGAAGAGGATTTTCAGATATCTGAAAGGCAAACCTGCATTAGGACTTTGGTATCCCAAAGATGGAGATTTTAGCCTCTACTCCTATTCAGATAGTGACTATGGAGGGTGCAACAACAACAGAAAATCCACAACTAGTGGATGTCAGTTTCTAGGACCAAGGCTTGTTTCGTGGCAGTGCAAGAAGCAAACAAATATATCTGTATCCACAGCTGAAGCAGAGTACATAGCTGCTTCAGCAGGTTGCTCTCAAGTACTTTGGTTGCAGAACCAATTACTTGATTATGGTTACAATTTCCTTCATACACCAATTCATATTGATAATTCAGCTGCTATGTTTATAACTGCTAACCCAGTTCAACATAGTAAAACAAAACACATTGAAATCAGATACCATTTTCTGAGAGATTGCTCTGAAAAGGGTCTAATTAAGTTAGTCAAAGTGGACACAACAAATCAGCTTGCTGATTTGTTCACTAAAGCATTTGATTCTGTTAGATTTAATTTTCTGATAGAATCTTTGGGATGATTAACTTAGAATAAATCAACAAAAGCATATGACTGACTTTGTGTAGAGTAATAGTTAAGGATAAATTAAGTGTTTGATAGAACATCTATACATGCATTATATCAGGGAAATGATAGTAGACTATAATTGGTTATTAAACAATAACTCAATCTGACTTTTATCATACTGATATGTGAGTAGGTTCATCTTGAGTGGAAACAAAGCTAAGAGCATGCCAAACTAAAAGATTTAGGTGACTGTCTATGGGGATTCCATTTGAGAATCAGGAAGGTCTGTTCTCTCCTGATGTGATCACATCACTTACACAAGCACACTATGTAAAATACTTTATAATCTTCTATCTTTGCAAAGTCATATTCCCTCTGTTTTGTGTGAACAAAGACCTGGGGATATGATCCAAGCGTATGATCTTCATTCTCCCTCTGTTTTGTGTAAACAAAGACCTGGGTTAAGTTCACCTCTGTTTTACGAAAGTAAAGACCTGGTGACTATGAAGATCATATTTCAGCTCTAAAAAGAATCACTTGTGATTCATTGTACATCAATTGAAAGAGCTTCAACATCAAAGCATTCATGAGACTGTAATATGTCTCAAGATAGAACTTATAACTTAATGTACATAGTCATTAAGTGTGAAATGTAGTGATTTGCCTCACCTACGGAGGACATACTCTAATGACACTTGAATGAGGAACTCATGATAGTTACTGATTAACAAACTTCAAATCATGATAAATAGCATGCCTAGTTGATACATTACTCATGTTTGAATTTCAGTGGATCTATATACTTACAATCAAGTGTGTAGTGAATCAACTAATCAACATCAGCAGAAGCCAAGTCATAGTATGATCCCTCTATATATATCTGCATGAATGTAATTGTTTAAGCCAGATGTTTAAATTGTCCTCTTAACTGATTTTCTCTCACTTAGACTGTCATATGCCTGTCATGCCTGTTTACAACTTAAATTTATGATAAATGCAACACTCTAACATTTCTCACAAATTTAGGGGGAGTAGTTCATGCATGAAAAACAATAAAAAGCTAACAATTGATTTAATTTACTTTGAAGGAATTGGAACTTGAGCACTAACTTGAATGCAGGATACAGGTCACTTCTTGCTTTCTTGTACCAAATTGCCATGCAAATAAACTCAACAATGTCCAACATCAAACATCAACATTTGATTCTACTCAGTAGATATCATACATTTAAAGTTTTTAAAACTTTAAGTTCCGCAGAAGTCTCAGTAATACCTCTCATCCGTAGAAGTATTATGTGATTTCTGATTCAGCAGCAAAACAAATGCATTGTTTGAACTTATACATCCGCAGATGTTAAGACATCCGCAGATGTTAAGGTTCCGCAGATGTTAGGACATCCGCAGATGTTAAGGTTCTGCAGATGTTCTGCGGAAGAAGTAATGCACTCTAAACTTGGTATGCGGAAAGGAATAAATGGGAGTGGGCCCAACATAATTAATAAAAGAAATTAATGTGTTCGCCTATAAATAAGGTTTCTGATTCTTAGAACTCATTTTTACAGAGCACTTTTTCACTTTTAACCTAGAAAATAGCCCACTTTCCCTCTCTTTCAAACTTTCAAAAAATTCTGTTCCAAGAAAACATAATCAGCATTATCCACTAATCGATTACTGGTATTGCTAAGGTAAATCATGTTCTAAACATCAATACGGAACTGGTTAATCGGTTATTGCCATTAAAACGCTTCTACTTCATGTATGCTAACTCGATTTTCTTTGTTTACAGATGGAAAACAGATTCGCTAAAGAACACAATGTGTGCGCGTTATTAAACGCTGATGATCCTGCAGCGGAAGGATGTCGAGATATCATAAGATATCTTTGACGATCCAGGCTCTTCTACGCCTTGACGGCCGAGCCTGTGATCCATCAGGCTCACATAATCGACTTCTGGAACTCAGCACGGGTCGACCAACAAGGTGATAATGAAGTGATTGCCGCTGAGATTCTGAATGAGCGTGTTAGAATCACTGAAAGCACATTCTGAAGATGTCTGGAATTGGGTGATAGAGAGATAGGGCACCCCGATGTATTCGAGAATGAATACATTGAGAAAGTGTTCAATCTAATGGGGTACGATGGAGATTACGAGAAAGGGGAGATCAAAAAAGGTAGGCTGTGCAAACCGTACCGATTCTTGTGCCACACATACCTGAAATGCATGTCGAACAGGAAGTCGGGGCTCGACAGATTCTCTCGGCACATATCATCTGGAATCATTGGGATATTCAAGGGGAGAACTTATAACTACGCCAAATACATCTTCAACTGTCTGAGTGAACAAGTCAAACTTCAGAAGAATGACAAGATGTACATGTTCCCAAGATTCCTACAACTTGTGATCAACTCAGAACTTCCAAGACTGAACAGAGTTGGAGAAGTGTTTGTTCAAGCACACTTGAGCAAATCTGTGCTGAACAAGCTTAGTGGGAAGTACCAGGGTGAGGACATGCCAATGTTCGCTCATGTAGTGGATGCCCAAGCAGACCTGCCACAAGAGTTGATTTGGGCAGATGAAGCAGAGTCATCTGCTGATTCTGCATAAGCATCACATTCACCACTCCAAACACCACCACACCAACACCACTCACCTATCCAAACTCCACCACTCCATCATCAATCACCTATCCAAACACCCCCTCATCAATCACAATCACCAGCAAGCATCAAAACCCAACCGATATCCCTAATTCACCACCATGAATCACCTCTGCTGATATCCTCATCTTCCACCAAAAACACTCAGCTAATATCTCCCGACCAACAACAATCACCATCACAGTCTCATTCATCATCACATCACACACAACCTTTCTCTCCACTAAACATTCAATCCCCTGTACTACCACCACCAGAATCACCAAAACATGCATCACCGGAAGGTGCTAGCACTGAACCTTGTGAGATAACTGAGTCTGTACACTCTGTACACTCAGGAGACACTGAGATATTATCTCAAGCTAGCACTGTTCCTTTCTTACCCACACACACAGAAGAACAAGTGTCATCAGCACATACTGAGCCCATAACTTCATTGAAAGATGATCAAACTGCTGATGAGCTCGGGGAAGTACAAGGATCTGCTGAGGATGTCATTGCATACCATGAAGATAACTTAAGTGACAAAGACATTCCTGTCAGCAAAAGCTTTTTGGTTGCTGAGTACAACAAGTTAGTACTCAAATCAAATAAGCGAAAACAAAGGATACAAGAGCTGAAAGGTATAATTCAAGAGAAAGATGAAGAGTTAATGAAGAGAGATGCAAGCCTGAAAAGGCTAAGAGAGGATGCTCTAAGCAACAATGAAGTGATTGATGCATTGTTGCAAAGAGAACAAGAGTTGGAGGCATCTTTAAAAACTGAGCAAAATGATAAAGCTAAACTGATCAAACAGAAAGATGTAGAAATAGAAGAGCTGAAAAAGAAGATATCTGCTCTGAAAACAAAAGAGGCCCCAAGTGCTGATCAACCGAAACAGTCAGCTGAAGCTTCTCAGCAACTGATTCTATACTCCCGGAAAAGAACATACTTTGGAGCAATAAAAAGGAAATCTGAAGATGAACCCTCCCTTAAAAGACAAAAACTTCCATCTCCTGAACCTACTCCTTCAGTAGATGTGTCTACTGTGAAGGTATCATCCGGAGATGATGATGATAGTGAGAAAGAGTGGGAGGAGCTGACAAGAATGGAGTCCCCCACTGGTGAAAAGGGAGGAAAGGCCAATGATCTTCTAACAACAGCAAACATCATGGAAGAGAGGCCTGATTCTAGCATGTTTATGACCCTCATCAACCATGGTTTTCCATATGACATGGTTGAGAGGATGAACACATCTGAAATGAAGAATGCACTGAAAGAGTTTGAGTTTGCAAGGTTCATAATCCCAAACTGTGATTATGAAGCCTTTACTGTATTTCAGTCATTGGAGAAGATTAAAAAGGATCTGGGCCACTGTGACACAGCCAAACTTACCAAGTACAATATGACTTGCTGGTTACAGGGCCACAACTACAAACCGTATGAGCTTAAAGGCAGAACCACTGGAGAATTGCGGAGGATGATGGAGCATGTGATGAAGGTGGAATTAGAAACTGGTGTCAAGTTCAGAACCACTGCTCCACATCCAAAAGAACAACAAAGTAAACTTGATGCTGATCCAATAACAGTTGAACCAAAAGATCAGCACAAGGAAAAAGAAACACTGATCAGAGAGCCAAGGGCAGTGATCCCCGGAAAAGTATGGCCTCTGGGAACAACTGTTCGAGAGATTACAGAGAAGAAATCAACTCTCATAGAGCCGTATGATCATATCACAACTCCCAGTTCTGTGGAAGAACACAGGATTATGGCCTGGAAATATGATCCAGACTGGGATTGTGCAGTAATAAAGAGGACATCTGGAAGGATTCAATACTTCTATGATGTGGAAGTTCTGCTTAGCCTTCCGGAGCAAGATATCAGGGATTTGCAAAGCATCCCAATATCCAACTATCCAATCCATCTCAGGGGGAGAGACTTCTCTGGAGCTGTAAATGGTATGAAGACCAGATTCATTGATGATGTGCTGACACAAGCAAAGAAAGATGATAAGGAGCACAACAAAATCAAACTAAGTAAGAAAAGAAGAACAGCTGAAGTCTCATCCCTTGTAGATGAAGACATGCTAAAGAGAGTTGGATGTGATAAAAACTCAGATACCATCAAAGGTATAAAAGGAAATCAATTCACTTATCCTATCACAGAATGGGGATATGTTGAAAAGACTAAAGAGATGGTATTGCTGAGAAATGCTGATGGGAAGAAGGCTGATAAGATCAGGATCTTTGATCCAATCGAGATAAAGATGCTGCATCCTAGCTACACATCATACCTTCACGACAAATTCTTCCCAAAGCTAACAGACGAAAAAGCTCAGAATGATCTCTGCCTGTACGTGCACATGATACAAGTTATAGATGAACTGCATGCAAAGGCACACAAGAGAAGGAAGCATGAGGCTGGGCTACTAAAAGGCACAACAATAGCTGAAGTGTCTGAGCTCAGAATCTCAGAAGAAGATGAATTGGAAATTGTACATAATGATAGTGTAGTGGAAACACTCACTACGGAAGAAGATGTTTTGGGACTGAGTTATGACACGTTGAAGAAGATCAGCAGGATGAAGATCAAGTACAAGTACGATGATCAGAAGACTGTTGTATCTTACTTCTACAATAAAATGATAGCAAGAGTCAAGGAGCTTGCAGTTTTAAAGGACTGATTACAAGGAGCTAAGCCTAAGGGGGAGTATTGTTGGATCTAGATTGTATAGGACTAGATCATTTTTGTATAGGCTTAGTACTTGTATCAAGTCTTGTAATTAACACTTGTAATAGTAAATATATATATATATATGTGCATTGAATCTATAGGTTAACCCCTTTATATATATGTGTGTTGATTTGTGTCTTGACAGGAGAAACAATATACTTGGATGGTTTCCTGAAATTGACCAAGTGTAAGAAACATCTACGGATGAACATTATTGTTGATCCGTAGATATGTTTCTTACAAGATCAAATGACCAAGTGAATGTTCCTGCGGATGATCAAAGGACCATGAAGTGAAGACTCCTACGGAAGAAGGATTTCCTACGGAAGAACAACGCTCCTACGGAAGAGCAAATCATCTACGGAAGAACAAAAGTTCTGCGAACGACAAAGCTTCAGTGGAAGAACATTATACTTGTGCGATTGCAAATACCAAGAAGTCAAACAAGTCAACACAATCAATAACAAATCCCAAGAGATTCGGTGTTTCCTAAGCCGACTCAAACCATCTATAAAGATGAGTACTAGGTTTCACATCTCGGAGAACACAATCAATCAATATTACGGCTGTCGAGTTACATCATTGTGCAACCCTAACCGCCGTCACATCAACATCAACATTATTCGATTCACTAAATTTTATTGTTCATAGTTATTCGTTATTATTCTTTTGTAATCATTACCTTATAGTTAATGAAATACGGTTGAATAATTATTGATTTCGCATTTATTGTGTTTCTGTGGTTGTGTTCATCATTAATCATTAAACCAATTAAACGTCAATTAGTGATAATTCCGCGATCATTAAATTGATTTATTTTAATACTGATAATTCCTGAATTGAGATCCTTGGATTCACAAAGTATCGATCTAAGGACACAATAGCTACTAATAGTTAACTAGTTAAGTATTTCAAACCGGTTAATGGATGGTCAATACAATCAGTCTCATAATGAGGAGAGTATTACAACACTTAACAGATCAAATAGGGAACTGGGTTTAAAAGCAGGATGCAAAGAACACTAGTAAGTAAAGAGACAAAACTTAAGAACAATATATATAAGGTTTTCAATGACGATGTATATTAATCTCAAGTTCTCTTACAAGAGTTACAATGCATAAAGATAAGTTACAAGACATTGAGATACTTTATACTACATCCTACAACCGACTATATTTAGAAAGCCAGTTAGAACATTGAAAGACAACAAAATCAATGTAGAGTTAAAAGGCAGATTGCCTTTTGACTAGTGACTATAACATGTCACAGCTCACATCCTAATATAATACAAAAAGGATAAAGGTATATAAAGTAGAAAGTTACAGACCCAAGACCTCAATGTACAGTTGCAAAAGCATCGACCTTTTCACCAAGTCATGCAAGTTGGTGAGTCTTCAGAGTTGCAACTGAAAGTTGGTTAGCTTTATACAAAAGTACATCAGAGAAAGCATGTTGATCTCTGTCTTCAAAAGAAATCATTCCTCACTTTATTTGGCTTCGGAAGATTTGGTCTTTTGGCTTCAGAAGCTTTTATACTTGGAGTTATTCTTGTGCAGAGTATAAAACTTCCGTGGGAAGTTTTAGCTTCAAAAGATTTTATACTTAGCATAATTCTCATGCAAAGTATAAAACTTTCGTACCAGTTCTACTTGGTACTTGGTGCATGTATACAGGAAGTCATTTGGTTGCTTTGGTTGCATCAACCTCTATATAAACCTTACAAACTCCCCCAGGCTGATGCTATCAAAACGGAGAAGATTGTTTTTAGTTGATTATCCTCATAAGGATCAAGACCATTCCTTTCTTCATCATCTGGTCAGGATCTATCAGACTTTCATAGTTCTTCTCATGTCATGGAGATCATGCAGAGCTAGATCAAGTATGTCTTGCTAGAAGTAGACATCTTGACAACCTTGATCTCTAATGACATACCATCTATATGGATTAGCAGCAAAAGTCCAAGACAGGATGAGTCTTCCAGCTGCAATAGGCTGTACTAGAGTCAGAGTTGGTTGATCAGCCTCTTGTTGCACTTCCTCAGGATGTTCTGACTCATCCTGAGGTCTAGAAGTGGATGCCTTTGTCTTCTTGGATACTTTCTTTATGGTCGTCCTTTTATTCCTCTTTGGAGTGTTTAACTAAAAGGCATGGTCTTGAGTACCAGGTTGTTTCGTTATGCTTCTCTCAGTTGGGTCCTCTTCCCTCACATGTTCAGAAGGAAAGGGAGTAGAACCCTGATCCCTATCAGAAGATGAAGTTAGCTGAGAAGCAGCTGAAAGTACAGGTTGTGTTATTTATGGTTCAACATTAACCTCAACCTCAGGAGGAGCTTGGCTTGGTGGAGAATGCAAGTCCACAAGCTCTCCCTTCTTAATCTTTTGCTTGATCACTCTAATGTGCTCATCCATAGTGGATAGAGACATTAGACCAAACCTCCTTCTGAAGAATCCATACAGCTTCAAGAATCTCATCATACTTTGTATGTCAGCAAACTTCTTTTGACTCTTTTAGATGATGGCCCTTAACTTTGCAGCTTTTTCCCTCGTCTTTCTCTTAGCAGCTTTTTGTTCATTTATGAATTATTGTTCAAGCTGCTTAAGGTACTCAAATTTAATATACTCATAAGAGAGAGGAAGAAGTGTAGATGCCTGGTAGAGACCTGTGGCACTCAGGTAGCTGATCATATTTTGTCTATCATCTTCTTTATCAACCTGAGGTGGTTCAACTGCCACAGTGTCACACCCCGAAAATCGCAGCGGAAGGTCGCGTGATGTGGTGGTAACGAAAGTTGGAGTTATTCCAACAGTTATAGTCAAACGTTAACAATCAAACAGTTGACTACAACGGATTAGACCTTTACATGTTTTTAATCATAACATAGTGAAGTTCAGGTATTAATTACAACCGTCTTGTTCAGTCAAACGAAAACATTTATTTATTTCAGAATTTCCAACACAGGTAGTCAACTGACACGTTTGACCCTCCAAAGACTCATTCCGTTAACTCTCAACAGAGCTTACCTACAACCCTGAAAAGCATGAGAAAATACTAGGTCAACAAAAAGTTGGTGAGCATTCGGGTTTTCATAATTTAAAAGAAAAACAGTTTATTTTTCAATTTCATTATGATGATAGAGAAATTAATATATGTATCATAGACTAGCTAGGTCATACGATAACTTCGGTTATAAGTCCATAATCAAACCAAGAAACACGTCGTTGCCCCACAACAGTCCAAACATATATACTCCCTCACAATCCTGACCAGAGCGACTGGTCGTGAGAGCGGGGCCTTCTAACTCGATAGATCTACCCATATAAGTCTGTGGTCTCCCCGAGGTTAATGATTAGGGGGGGATTTAGGGGCTTAGTAATATGTACGTATATAACTGACCCAACTTATACCATCAAATTAATATATATATTTGTTTTCTCAATCTATCATCATAAGATAATTCATATCTTTAAATCATGCTTTTCCCCCAAAACAATTTAAATACGACAATATTTAATAAAAATGGGGCCGAAGTACTCACCTTCGTACATGATCACTAACCGATCAGAAATGTCTTGCACTGATCTATCCAGATCCTAGACGTGGAAGACTTAATTAACATTTGACAAAGCATGTTTATGAAAATATTTGTTCACCCAACTTACTCCCTGGTTGATAATCAAATATATGCTATTGTTAAAATGATGAACTAATTATACTCTTATTTGGCTTAACAAGCCATCTAGCATGTTACTTCACACGTTGCGAGTTTATTGGATTTTCATATTATTTCTTCCGTCTTTATTTAGATATTTTATTCGTCCAAATTATTTGATTTTCATCTACAACTTTTATAAGTATAACTTTGTTGAGTTTTTATATTAATAACACCAATGTTAGTTTTACATAATTATAGAATATTTGAAAACTTATCAAATATTTGTTTAATAGCCATTACAATAATATTCTTTGTAAAAGTCCAATATATATAATGTATATATATATATATATATATATATATATATATATATATATATATGTTTTGTTAATAAAAGTCCTAAGTAATTATATATATAATTATTTTCCTTCAATCCAATTTATTATAAAATTCAAGATTCCTATAATTATAATATCTAATATTTCAATCTAACTTTATTACAATATCCAATAATTATATAATACATGTTATATTTTAATTTATATGATTTTTTTAATTAAATATCAAGTTAGTTATATTTATGAGTGTGTCCGTATTTTATCTTATTTAGTTACATTTTATAAATATCATAAATGTATTTTATCATAACCTTTATATTTAGTAGTCGCACTCATCCCACTCATTTATCACAATATACGAATATTAAACACTCGATTTATACCTTTCGCGTCCGGTTCGCATATACGATTCTTCTTGAAAACCGACATGTAATGAGAACCGTATACACCATTTTGTTCGTTTTTCCATCACGAACATTTCTTCGGTCTCAGATCGTCCATGCAACCCAAAAACGTTACGATTCCGCGGTCGAATCTCCAGGGAAATGAACAAGTTTTGGGACAACCACTTTTCAGGCAGAAAGTTCCGACCAGCCATGTTTGTGGACGGAAAAATCATATCTCTGAGTATTATTATTGAAAACTGACCGTCAGATGTTAATATGGGTATGTTAGGTATATCATATCCAAAAATTACAAACATTCAACGGTCAGATCTTCGGGAATCGTCCCATCTCTGATAGTGCGCATGCACATCATTTTCTGGACAGAATATAAAACTCGATATTTAGCGTCTTTAACGAAAGATTCAGGGAAATCGGAGCTTACCATCGCGTTCGTAGTGTCGAGAAATGGTTGTATGGTGAAAACGGGCTTCGACGGTTGCCGGACCGCCGCTCGCCGCCGGACCACCACCGGAGGGTGGCCGGAATTTCAGCTCCCTCTCTTTCTCTACTCACACACTTAGGTGTGTGTAAGGTGTGAAGAGAATGAAAAGGAGTGGGGTATATATAGTGGTTAAATTTAATACCGGTAAATGTCTGTTACTCCGTGTCGGCTGGTATCGCGTACAAATCTGACTGATATCACACTTTTATTTTGTTTTCTTTTGAAAATTTATGACTTATAAATATATTGGATACACTCAGAAGATTTGTTTCGTCTAATATTATGTATTCGGTGACAAACCGGCTCGATGCGCGTTAATATCGCGTATTTCACACGTTTAATCGTTTGAGCGTTTTCTCGCACCGAATGTGAATATTATAATTTTATTACTTATATAAAATAATAATAAGTGTGTAATAATAGTTTGTTCATAAATTTAAGCATTCGAATCGCTTGAACTAACAACGTTAACGTATGTGTGTTTTATGTGGTTTTATCGATTTTGCACGCGCCATAGTCGTTAGGCGCTCGGATAGAGTTTCAGAATGATTGTTCAATTAGAATAATAATATTCCATAGACATGAAACTAGAAGTTTCGTGTTCCGATAGGAACTGGTTATCCATCGCGTTAACCGTTTATCAGTCTGAATATTCATCTGCGAGGCTCAATGATCATCGTTATGACTTGGGATTATCAAATCGGGATTTAGGTGAACCTAAATTCCCTATTGGGCCTTAATGGGCCTTGTGTGTCCATTTCGTGAGGCTACACTTTAGTTACCAAATTTTGAGGGTTGTTACATTCTCCCCTCCTTTTAGAAATTTCGTCCTCGAAATTAGTTGAAGAAAATTTTGAATGATCTAGTTACTCAATCACTTGGTGAAATATTATAAGAGATCATAGAAGTCAGGTGGTTAAAATCATTGGTAAGCGAGGTTAGGAGTTTCAATTCTTGAGTTTGTACGCTCTACTTCAGTAGAATTTAAGGAGTTCATGATGATCTACGCTTTTCTTATGGATCATACCTCATTCAGGCTTCAGCATCGCATAATTTTTAAACCGAAAAAGGGATCGATTGATGAGTCCATTAGATAGATCACTCAAAGAGTTCGAATATATCGGTGTCTTATCGTCATGATTAACCAAATGCCTTGACTGAGTGTATCCCTATAAGAGAGGGTTAGAGAGTACCATAGTTGTGAAACACAACTACAACTCAATCTAAGTCTTAAGTCTGCCAATCAAGCTTTATCTAGTCCAATTCAAATCGAATTTTGCTAGACTAAATAGGTGTGCATCGATATCTAATGCAGAATTCTTAAACTACTAGTGAGTGTGGCCGATTATGTCTTTCGGTACTGGCAGCATTTGTTTGATTACACCTTATTCCTATGGTAGTCGCTGCTACCCTTGGATTTTAGTATAATTTCTTTCATTTGAATCAAGATTTTTCTTGTTAACATCGCGTTAGTCAAGAATATAGTCAAGTTATCCTAGTTGGAGCGTAAGGGTTTAAGTAAGTGCTATAACACGTTCCAGCTTTAACCTTTTTTCAGGATACCTTCATCTCGACTTACGAATTATCGATTTTCTATACCAACGTACGAAGTAACGTGGTTTGCAGATTCAAATTCGTTCGTAGAATTTAGTGTCAAAGCCTTAGCTCTAAATGCTAGAAAATGGATTTGATGGAAATGACATCAGTTTGCGTGTGATCTTACATTTTTCCCCTCGTAGGGGGTTTAACATGCTTTCCTTATTAGTACTAAGTTTCAAGAATTATATCTTAGACTAAGATGATAAGTATGAAAGACATAAACATGATCATAGTCAGGGTTGCATTTAAAATCTACTAACATGAGAAAGGACTCTTTCCAAAGCGTGGTCATCATAAGGAATGAATGTCCGAGGTCACTAATCACGAGTCATAAGGTTATTGGTGAAACAACGTCAATATTTCACGAATTTTATAGAGGTTCGTTTGTTGAAGCCAACTTTGTCTCGATCAGTTAGGATAGAATACAAATAAAACTTTCTCTAGAAACTTCAATCTCAATCACTTCTAAGGATGGCGTTCAGTTCATCCCTGAGTATGAAATCATGCTCGAATATCCGTATGATTTATCGTTCATAGAGTAAGCACGAGATGGACTTTGCATCTAGAGATCTAGTGTTCATCAAAACTAAGGCACTCACTTATTTCAATCTTACATACTACCGCTAATGTCGTATGATTAGAGAATACTATCTCAAGGCTTAAATTAAGAAGTTGCACATTGCTTGTAGTCAGGAGAAGTTAGTTTGCAGTGAATACAGAGTCACAAGACTACAATCGTGAAATTGGTAATAATTAATGAAAGAAGGAAAATGACTTCTTTCAGAAAGAACCAATTATAAGGGTTGCACACGCGTGCATCAACTTAAAAAGCGAGTGTTTTTGCTTACGGGTCGCATAATTTGTCTTCCCCGAATTATCTTAATTCCTTTAACTCTCTCCCGAGTGGTGGTAGCTGTAACTGGATAATTTGTGTATGAGGAAACAAAGCTTGCGGTTGGTGCTTAATCAAAGATTAGCACTTGCCAGCCATGCGAGCGGACCAATCAACAACGCTTGATCATTTATCTGTAGTGATTTAGAAAAGATATCACTACATAGATAGTCACACAGTGACTAGAGGTTAGGGAAAGAAAATTATTCTCATTAGATGACAGGATATGTCAGATTCAAATATCAGCACGTGAGATCAAAGTCCTGTTGAATAACTATAAGTTATTGAAGGTAGTTATAGAGTGGTTCGAGATTAAGGAATCAATTTAATCGAGTTAATAGTTATTGTTGTTTATTGCTAATTTGCGATTAGGTCACAATATCCATTATGAATTTATGATTTTTAAATTCTTCCTGTAATGGTTAAGGGTGAATCATACTTTTATGCCTTTCTCGCTCGAATGTCCTTCAAAAGATGCTCTCAATTCAGATACCTGACAACTTGTCAAGTCGTCATACTCGCACTCAAGATATCATATTTGTGATTTTTTTATTGCATTATTTTTGTTAAATTAAGCATTATTTGGCACAATGGAATTTCCCAGAACTTACAAGTATTATAATTCACAGTTACGTAGGTCAAAATGTAACTTTCAATTATTTTACTCGATCATTCTAGTATTCTTCCATTACGAGTCATATGCAATTTTTTTTTCTATTTTATTTTTATTATTATTTTTTTTTGGGTTTTATAGTTCGTATTTTCCTTGTTTGATTATTCGTATCTTTAGGTCACTCCCTAATTATTAAAATTTCCAGTCCTCAACAACCTACTGTTAACAACAAGTAATTGAGAATGGTTTAACCGTTCTTTTCGTCAAGCTGGGATGCTCGAGAGGTGATCTAGACTTCATACCTCTACTAACAGTTGAGTAGGTTAACTAAACTTCTACCGATCATAAATTTCGACAAACTTACAATCCTACAAAATTTTCGACATACTGGCCTAGATCTAACAAGTGATCTTAGGCTAGGCTTTATCCCATCACAACCAAGTATATTACTATATTACACCTTATCACCCTTAATTCAATTTTTAGTTCAGTTATTTAATCAAATTCAGCGAATAGTGATTCTAGTCATTAAATCTATACTTTGGTCTCATCGCGACATGACACATGTAGTTGCTACTTATTGAGATACCACAGGACCTCAACAAAGGCTAAGCATTACAGACACGTCCATCAACTTGCGTAAAGTTGTTACTTGCAGGTAATAATGTAATCGATTACAGAAAACTAGATGCATATGCATGCCTTATGATCAAACTAGTTTCCCTGGTCAAGGTCAAAACCGAACCCTGCTATTTCAGATAAATGCGAACAATTAATCGCTCCTACTCATTATGTCACATTCAGGTTAATCTGTAAATGCTTTCTACAGTCTGGGTGCTCCCTTGACTCATAGTGTGGTTCTGATTAAGATCTATTTATTTTTCTTTCATAAAGTAGCAAATTATTGGCTTAATGGATCTTGTAACACTTAGTTTTGTTATATTTCCATCTTTTATTCTTATGCCTAAGTTTACTTATCATTATTCTTATTAAATAAAAATTGATGCATGTAAACTCCATCAACATCAAACTCTTACACAAAATTCATTGTGTCTTCTCTCTTAGTTTCAAAATATGTTCACTTACTTACTAGGTATATCACGTAACCTATCACAACTGTTGGCATCTGACTATTCAGCTTAATTTGCATACCACATTATTTTCTTATCTAGGTTTAAGACTAAGCACTATTCACACTTAATATCATATTAGCATAGGCATAATAACTTATAATCTAAAATAAAATAAAATAAATAAAGAAGGAACAGGAAAATGTGCTACTCATGGCACTTAAATCTAATCCTCGGGATTGGTCACAAGCCCTAGAGAATCTTGGGAAGGCATGGTGGATTCGGGTAATGATGGACCCTCAGTACTACTGCTAATGTCTGGTATGTCCTTTTTGTTCATCCGATTACACATCTATAGTTAAATAATACACTTGTACTTATTAATCTAACATAATGCACTAACTTGTTCTAAATCAATAAATAAATAAGGTCTTAGTATTAGTTAGTTATGTCAACCCTACGCTTCTACCTAGCGTAAAGCTCAAGATACGGAACTGTCTTTGGAGTCATGAAAACTTTTGAAGGTTATAGTCTAGATTTTTCTCGTTTTAGAAAGTCTTCTAGTTCGCTATAACCATTGGCTCTGATACCAACTTCTGTCACACCCCGAAAATCACAGCGGAAAGTCGCGTGACGTGATGGTAACGAAAGTTAGAGTTATTCCAACAGTTATAGTCAAACGTTAACAATCAAACAGTTGACTAAAACGGATTAGACCTTTATATGTTTTTAATCATAACATAGTGAAGTTCAGGTATTAATTACAACCGTCTTGTTCAGTCAAACGACAACATTTATTTATTTTAGAATTTCCACTACAGGTAGTCAACTGACACGTTTAACCCTTCAAAGACTCATTCCGTTAACTCACAACAGAGCTTACCTACAACCCTGAAAAGCATGAGAAAATACTAGGTCAACAAAAAGTTGGTGAGCATTCGGGTTTTCAGAATTTAAAAGAAAAACAGTTTATTTTTCAATTTCATTATGATGATAGAGAAATTAATATATGTATCATAGACTAGCTAGGTCATACGATAACTTCGGCTATATGTCCATAATCAAACCAAGAAACACGTCGTTGCCCCACAACAGTCCAAACATATATACTCCCTCACAATCATGACCAGAGCGACTGGTCGTGAGAGCGAGCCCTTCTAACCCGATAGATCTACCCATATAAGTCTGTGGCCTCCCCGAGGTTAATGATTATGGGGGGATTTAGGGGCTCAGTAATATGTACGCATATAACTGACCCAACTTATACCATCAAATTAATATATATATATATATATATTCGTTTTCTCAATCAATCATCATAAGATAATTCATATCTTTAAATCATGCTTTTCCCTCAAAACAATTTAAATACGACAATATTTAATAAAAATAGGGCCGAAGTACTCACCTTCATACGTGATCACTAACCGATCAGAAATGTCTTGCACTTATCTATCCAGATCCTAGACGTGGAAGACTTAATTAACATTTGACAAAGCATGTTTATGAAAATGTTTGTTCACCCAACTTATTCCCTGGTTGATAATCAAATATATGCTATTGTTAAAATGATGAACTAATTATACTCTTATTTGGCTTAACAAGCCATCTAGCATGTTACTTCACACGTTGCGAGTTTATTGGATTTTCATATTATTTCTTCCGTCTTTATTTAGATATTTTGTTCGTCCAAATTATTTGATTTTCATCTACAACTTTTATAAGTATAACTTTGTTGAGTTTTTATATTAATAACACCAATGTTAGTTTTACATAATTATAGAACATTTGAAAACTTGTCAAATATATTCATACACGTTTGTTTAATAGCCATTACAATAATATTCTTTGTAAAAGTCCAATATAATATATATATATATATATATGTGTGTGTGTGTGTGTGTGTGTGTGTGTGTTTTGTTAATAAAAGTCCATTTTGCATATTTAAGTAATTATATATTTAATTATTTTCCTTCAATCCAATTTATTATAAAATTCAAGATTCCTATAATTATAATATCTAATATTTCAATCTAACTTTATTACAATATCCAATAATTATATAATACATGTTATATTTTAATTTATATGATTTTTTTAATTAATATCAAGTTAGTTATATTTATGAGTGTGTTCGTATTTTATCTCATTTAGTTACATTTTATAAATATCATAAATGTATTTTATCATAACCTTTATATTTAGTAGTCGCACTCATCCCACTCGTTTATCACAATATACGAATATTAAACACTCGATTTATGCCTTTCGCGTCCGGTTCGCATATACGAATCTTCTTGAAAACCGACATGTAATGAGAACCGTATACACCATTTTGTTCGTTTTTCCATCACGATCATTTCTTTGGTCTCGGATCGTCCACGCAACCCAAAAACGTTACGATTCCGCGGTCGAATCTCCGGGGAAATGAACAAGTTTTGGGACAACCACTTTTCAGGCAGAAAGTTCCGACCAGCCATGTTTGTGAACGGAAAAATAATATCTATGAGTATTATTATTGAAAACTGACCGTCAGATGTTAAGATGGGTATGTTAGGTATAACATATCCAAAAGTTACAAACATTCAACGGTCAGATCTTCGGAAATCATCCCATCTCTGATAGTGCGCATGCACATCATTTCCTGGACAGAATATAAAACTCGATATTTAGCATGTTTAACGAAAGATTCAGGGAAATCGGAGCTTACCATCGCGTTCGTAGTGTCGAGAAATGGTTGTATGGTGAAAACGGGCTTCGACAGTTGCCGGACCGCCGCTCGTCGCCGCCGGACCACCACCGGAGGGTGGCCGGAATTTCAGCTCCCTCTCTCTCTACTCACACACTTAGGTGTGTGTAAGGTGTGAAGAGAATAAAAAGGAGTGGGGTATATATAGTGGTTAAATTTAATACCGGTAAATGTCTGTTACTCCGTGTCGGCTGGTATCGCGTACAAATCTGACTGATATCGCGTACAAATCTGTCGGCTGGTGTCGGCTGGTTAAATTTTATTTTTGTTTTCTTTTGAAAATTTATGACTTATAAATGTATCGGATACACTCGGAAGATTTGTTTCGTCTAATATTATGTATTCGGTGACAAACCGGCTCGGTGCGCGTTAATATCGCGTATTTCACACGTTTAACCGTTTGAGCGTTTTCTCGCACCGAATGTGAATATTGTAATTTTATTACTTATATAAAATAATAATAAGTGTGTAATAATAGTTTGTTCATAAATTTAAGCATTCGAATCGCTTGAACTAACAACGTTAACGTATGTGTGTTTTATGTGGTTTTATCGATTTTGCACGCGCCATAGTCGTTAGGCGCTCGGATAGAGTTTCAGAATGATTGTTCAATTAGAATAATAATATTCCACAGTCATGAAACTAGAAGTTTCGTGTTCCGATAGGAACTGGTTATCCATCGCGTTAACCATTTATCAGTCTGAATATTCATCTGCGAGGCTCAATGATCATCGTTATGACTTGGGATTATCAAATCGGGATTTAGGTGAACATAAATTCCCTATTGGGCCTTAATGGGCCTTGTGTGTCCATTTCGTTGGGCTACACTTTAGTTACCGAATTTTGAGGGTTGTTACACACAGCCTCCCACTCAGGGTTTTCATGAACTGGGGATAGAAGAGGAGCATTCTTGTATAGTCTTTCTTGTCTTCTTTCTTCTTTGACTCTGAGAAGCAACTCTGCATCCTCTCCCTCCTTCTTCTCTTTGGTCAGTTCTAAGTCTGCCAGTTTATTTAACTCTTCTAAGGGAAGAGAGATGTGTTCATCAATGTTGTAGTTCCTGGTTCCCAGATTGGTTAATCTGGCAGCCCTCAACTTATCATCTTGAGTGTTTGGCCTAGGGGCTGTCCTGATTGCAGCTTCTATGAAGCCTAAGCAACCAGCTGAAATCTTTCCCCTTAGCTTCCTCTTTCTCTTTCTTTCCTCCTCCTCAATCTCCTCAGGAGTCAGTTTCCTTTTTCCTTTGTCACTCATAGGCCTTAGTAACTCAGGGTGGAGAGAGCTTTGGCCTTCATTGCCTGATTCAGAAGTCAAGCTCTAGCCAGAGAGAGGTTGTGAAGCACCTTCACCAATTGGTGCCTCACTGAGGGTACAAGATATTGTTGAAGTGAGTGACCTTGTGAAAATGCTTACATGTTCAGTCAAGGTTTCTCCTTCGAAGCTAATCTTAGGGTCCACCTCAATATCCAGTTGGCCAATGACATTGCCTGCTTGCAATTGTCTTCTTCTATATCTGAGGTCTTCCATGATCATGTCATGAATTCTCTCAGCTAATATGTCAGCTTGTTGTTTTGACTTGGGTTGGTAAGTGCCATATTGACTAGAGAAAGGTTATCATAGTAGTTCAAGGTCTGAAAATTGAATACCTCTTTCATCATACCTCCACCCATGTATTTCATTTACATTTCTAAAAGGTGGGTTTGACATTGCCCTTGGTATACCCTCCTCAAATAGACTATGGATGAGTGAGTCTACATCAATATGAATTTGAGGAGGTTGCTGAGTTTGGACAATTACAAGTGAGGTTGCTGAATCCTTAATGTCCATACTCTAAGAAGTACTCCTAGGTTCTATGATTATAACAAATTCCTCCCTATTTCTGGTAGCATCACCCACTTGCATAGGTGAGCTTAAGGTTAAGTCAATTACATCCTCAGGTTCTTATGTTCCTGGTTGAATCCTCCTAAAGGGTCTTCTACCTAGTTGCTCCTTGAGATCAAAAATCTTAAGTTGCTGATCATTGACCCTTCTTTGCAAGGTAGTCACTTGAGATTCCAAGTGACTAACCTTGGAGACTAAATAGGTGCATGTTTTAGATAGTTTTTGCACCTTTATCTAAGATAGGGCTGTTCAAACCGCTCAACGCTCGACGCTCGCTCGACGTACGTTCAGAATTTGATCGAAAAATGCTCATTCAAATTTTTGCTCAGTTGTAAACGAGCCGATCGGCTTGGATCGGTTTGTAAAAGAGCCAAGCACGAGCAAAGGTCCGGTCGGTTCGGATCGGATCGAACTAATATGTATATATAGTTTATACGTAGTGCTCTACTAGATTTGAACTATTACATACAAATATATAATTATATTTATGCATACTTGATCAATCAACCAAATAAAGAATTTTACACTTAATATAAAAGTGAAATACTAAGTTGCTAAAATATATTTTTTCGACCATCTCCCGCTCTCACTGTCACCATTATCTGCAATATGCTCTCCGCATTATCGACTACAGACTTAGCTAGCTTC
The DNA here is from genome assembly GCA_024085815.1 of Flaveria linearis. Lineage (NCBI taxonomy): Eukaryota > Viridiplantae > Streptophyta > Magnoliopsida > Asterales > Asteraceae > Flaveria > Flaveria linearis. Next base: position 20,477,408 of record CM044007.1, on the reverse strand, counting down.
ATAGTCAGCGACAACGTGTTGTCATCCATGAAAGCATTATATAATGAAATGTGGCTGATTTTTAAGTTATTAAACCGCTCGTTTGTGCTCGCTCAAAAATTTAACGCTCGAAAAATGCTCGTTCGATTTTCTGCTCGGTTGTAAACGAGTCGATCGGCTCGGTTCGGTTTGGAAATGAGCCAAGCACGAGCAAAGGTCCGCTCGGTTCAGCTCATGAACAACCCTAGTCTAAGATTCCCCTCATCTTCAGTAGAAGAATCACTGGTGGATGAGATAATTGGACCTAAGTCTTCTTCCTTATCACTAGCTTGTTGTTCTTGGCTGCTGGCTTTCCCTTGCTCACTGACAGCTTCAGTTGAAGTGTCAATGGTTGCCATGGTTGAGGTCTTAATGATGTAATTACTTTTAGAAGTGAGAGCATCTTCTATATGGATCTCCTGAACAGGTTCAGGAAGATCCACCTCAGTTGGAGGTGGATGATATGGGTTAGATACAGGGGACACATGAGTACTCAACTCTATTTGAGTAGGGAAGGAGAAGAGATACTCATGGTACTCACTGAGTGCTATATCTTCATCATCATAGAATTCTAGGCTTGGTATGGGTTGATTTAAGTCTAAAGGCTGGGGATGGTAACTTTCCCCTGAAGGTTATTCACTAAAGTGTTGAGACTCTGAGTGAAGGCTTAAGGCTTGTTGGGTCATGAGCTTATAAGCCTGAGCATGAGGAACCTCATGGCTGATTCTTGGTGAAATGGAAATGGTTTGCTCCTCAGGAGAAGTGGGAGCTCCAGTGTCCACTTCTTCCTGTATGGGTGGTGATATGGGGGCCTGCACAGGTTGAATAACTTGTGTAGGGGTTCGTTTGGATCTTCTTTGGTAGGTGAGGGTTATTTGCGGCTGTGTGGGTGGTGTTGAAGTGGAAGGTATGGGTTCAACACTAGCTGGAGCTACTAGGTTGTCACCTTGAGCAATGAGCTCTAACATTTTTAGGACCAGGGTTGTTTCTACCCCTGAGAAGCCTACAATAGGCTTTCTCATTATTTTGAAGATGTCAGGCTTCATCTATCCCAATTTAAGAATATTACCTGTTCCCTTGAACTGTGAGCCCAGTTTATAGTTGAGAATATGCTGGACATATCTAGGAAACATGTAATACTATAAGGAGTCCAAGTTTGCAAGTAAATTAGTATATATAAATTGAGAATACCTAAACTTGACCTCTTGAACCATTTCATGAAATATGAAGGAGAGATCCTCTAGAATTAGGTCCCATCCTCCATATTTATTAGACAAACTGTGAATAATAACATGTAGGAGGTACTTCTATTGAGAGGAAACTTTTCCTTTCTTGAAGGTTCTAACTGAGAAGTCCCCTTCATAGCCCACTGCTTAAAAGAATGATTTATAGCAGATTTTAGAAAGGACACCTCACCTTCTTCATCATCCAGCTGTAAGTATGAGTTAATGGAGGCTGGAATGATGAATAGTGTCCTCCCCTGCTCTGTGGCAGGCAATGCCTTCTCTCCATCCATGGTGACCTCTTGGCAGGTCCTCCAAAAATCCAAAAGTTGATCCTCATAGAGTGGAGGATTAATAGCAAGGGAGGTGAAGTAGTTTGACAGAGAAATAAAGAGACAAACCTCTGAGAAACCTGGAGCTTTCTTAGAGTTTAACAGAGCAACTTGATTGTGTTGTCTGTGAAGGTGCATGGAGAAATCTTGTTGGTTTCTACGGTCAAGGTTTACCATTTGTGGTAGCTTTGAGGTGAAGAAAGATATGAACAAAGGCGATGAATGTGATTTTAGGTTTAGAAAGGTTGTAGATGAAGAAGAAAGTGAAAGAGGAGGGAACCGTTGAGTATATTTATATGAAGTGGACTTGAGACAAAGTTAATACAAAATGTTAAACTTTGAAGTCCAAATATCGGTCCCACCTCTAATAAAGTGCCCAAAAAGGTAGTTTTCTTGGAAGTTAGGATTCTTCCGAAGGTAATTTGTTTTCGGAAGATTTGTGAAAATCTTTCGAAGCCAGATTTTGACTTCGAAAGATATTCCTAAGGTTAGTAAAAAATGGCTTCAGAAGAAAAATTAATTAAGCAATTTTTCATCTGCAGAGTATTTGGTTTGAAAGAAATTGCTTTCGAAATAAATTTGTTCTTTAAATACACATAAGTACTTAGAAGCATATTTTGGCTTCGGAACAAATACGGGATTTCTTTCAAAGGTAAATCTCCTTTAAGCAGTTATGTGTTTTGAAGACTTAAAATTCTTCCAAAGGCAATCTTAATATCTTTCGAAAGAAAGTAAAAACTTGTTAATTTTTTAAAATGCTAAGAATATCATTTGAAAAAGATTTCTCCCAAGATAAACTAGGCTTATGTAGGTGATAAATTAGACAACTTTGGACACAAACTTTTTTTAGAAATAATATAGATTATGTTTTAAGAAAATCTATTAAAGGTTAATCATTCCAATAGCTGATATAAGATATTTAAATATCTGTCCATCAAAAGCTTTTGTGAACAGATCAGCATATTGTTCATTTGTGTCAACGTTGATTAGTTTTATTAATCCTTTTTTCATGATTATCTCTAATTAGATGATACCTGATGTTGATGTGCTTTGTCCTTAAGTGCTGCACAGGATTCTCTGTGATAGATTTAGCACTATTGTTGTCTATATGGATGGGAGTCTTTTTTAAGTTGTATCCATAGTCTAGCATTTGATTCAAAATCCAAAGTACTTGAGCATAGCAGCTTGCAGCAGCAATGTATTCAGCTTCAGCAGTTGATGCAAATACATAGGATTGTTTCTTGCATTGCTATAAGACTATCTTTCCACCAAGGAATCGACATTCCCCAGATGTGAACTTTGAAGTCATGTTGCAACCACCATAGTCACTATCTGTATAAGCATACAGATTAAAGTCAGAATTCTTTAGATACCACATGCCTAGCTTAGGATCATCTTTAAGATATCTAAGAATTCTTTTAACAGCAACCAGATGTGACATCTTAGGTTTACCTTGATATCTTGCACATATGCATGTAGCAAACATGATATCAGGCCTACTGGCTATAAGGTACATGAGAGACCTAATCATAGCCCTGTAAAGATGCTCATCTATGCACTTTCCCTTAAGACCATGTTCAAGGGGGTGGTTTCTGGCTATGGGTGTCTTTGCCACCTTACATTCAGTTATGTTTAATCTTGTAAGTATATCATGTACATACTTTGACTGACTTATGAAGATACTATTGTCAACTTGCTTCACTTGAATTCCTAGAAAGTAATTGAGTTCCCCTATGGCACTTATTTCAAATCTATTCTTCATCAGCTTCTCAAAGTATTTGCAGAGCTTTGGATTAGTTAAACCAAATATAATGTCATCTACATATACTTCAACCAACATCCAGGCATTCTCTGTTCCTTTGATGAATAGGGTTCCATCTATAGTACCCCTCTTGTATCCAAGTTAACAGAGATACTGAGATAGCATCTCACCCCACTTCCTTGGAGCTTGGTGCAACCCATAAAGAGATTTATCAAGCTTGCAAACATAATCAGGATGATCTAGGTCTGTAAATCTAGGTGGTTGTTTGACATACACCTCTTCATCAATCACCCTATATAAAAATGCACACTTGACATCAAGTTGGTAGACCTTGAAGTCCTTGGATTCAGCAAACGCCAGGAATATCCTAACAGCTTCAAGTCTTGCTATAGGAGCAAAAACATCAGTGTAATCAATTCCTTCTTCTTGTGTGTACCCTTTCACAACTAGTCTTTCCTTGTTCTTTATGACAAGTCCTCTATCATCCTTCTTATTCTTAAACACCCATTTGGTACTTATGATAGTCTTCCCATAAGGAAGAGGACACAGGCTCCAAACCTTTTGTCTTTTGAATTGAAGCAGCTTCTCTTGCAGTGCTTCAATCCAACTTCCATCCTTCAAAGCCTCATCAACTTTCTTTGGCTCTATCTGGAACAAGAAACAAGAGTGTAGACAAAAATTTTTTTCATGGGTTTGTCCTCTTGTTCTCATCTCCTTGTCAACATCTCCAATGATTTTTGTGGTGGGGGTATGACTTGTGGATCCTGAGTTGAGGGATCACAACAAGTTGTTTAGATAGATCTAAATTTGAAAAGTTTAGATCCGGCAATGAAGTGTCTTCCACCACATCAACACACTTATCAAGAGAAGCTTGATCCAATGAGTGTGTGACATTATTGATGTTGTCATCAATGGATTGGTTATCAGCATCATGAAATTCTTGATCACTATCACCACCACCATTGCCTCCTATATTTGAAGTTCCTGCATTTGTGTTTTGTGCCTCTAAGCTGGAATTTTTTGGCACTTCAAATTTATTAGCTTGATTTGTCAATGTTGTGCTGATAGGAACTTCATTTATAGGGTTAGTTACCATTAGAGCTAAAGATGTAATTTGACTTGGTCTTCTCAGCTCAAATATTAGGTCAGGATCTTTTGTTGATGTGTTACCTGTTGATCCTGAAACATATTCACAAGATTTGTTAAACAGTTGGTAACTAAATCAAGATCAAATAGCCAATCAAGAATTTAAGATCACATTGCCTGATTCTTCAACTACTCTAGTTCTAAGATTGTATACTCTATAAGCCTTAGCTTGAGAAGAGTATCCAATGAAGTGTCCATCATCCGATTTCTCAGCAAACTTGGCTAATTGATATTTGGTATTCAAGATCATGTAGGGTCATCCAAATGACTAGAGAAAACAAATGAAAGGTCTTCTTTTATACCACAGTTCCTTTGGCTTGTGAGACAACAAGTGTTGTTTCCCTTTCAGGCATGCAACATAGTGATCATCACTTGTAAACTCTTTCTTTGGCATTCCAGTTATCAAATCATTCTTAATTAGTTTATTCTTTTTCTTAAAGTTTACATGGAAGATTCTTTTATGCCAAAGGAAAGACTCATCACTATTGACCTTAGATAAAAAGCAAGAAACTTCTCTTGAACGTGGTGTTTCCTGTAAATCCATCTTGTACATGTTCCCTTTCCGGGGTGCTCTAAGTAGGATATACTCTTGAGGAATGACCACCCTGGGCTTGAGAAGAATGCACTCATGCTTAGTAAAAAGCATGTTATGTCTCTGGTCATAAAATTAGGATACACTCAGTAAATTATACCCAAGCTCTTTAACAAAGTTTACCTTCTTAATGCTGAGCTTACCATTTATGACCCTACCGCTTCCTGTAATGTAACCACCAGCATCTCCTCCAAAAGCAACTGGCCCTCCATCAATTTTCCCAAAGTTCTAAAGCAAAGAGCAATTGCATGTCATGTGCCTGGAACAGCCACTGTCAATGATCCATACATTTCTTTTGGTCTTCAGCTATTCCTGCATAATAAAAGGAGAATTAGTTACATTTAGAAACCCAAGCCTCATTGGTCTTGGGCTCTTCAAAATGAACTAAAGACAATGCAACAGTAATTGATCATATACTGAGATTATAGGGAGCACTTGCTATTATAAGTGAAGAATTTTCAGTCACATGGTCTTCCTTTATCTTCCATACTATCTTTGGAGGATAAGACTTGACCTTCAAAGCTTCAGAAGTTTTTACAACTTCAGAAGTTTTGGAAACTGACCCTTCAGAAGATCTTGCTTTCACTGTAGCAAGCTTCAGTGCTTTAGAAGCATTCCTTTCTTCTGAGACCAAATTTTCTTCCGAAGGCAATTTTTCACTTGTCTTCATTTTCATTTTGGAGCTTCCAAAAGAAACACAGATTTCTTTTGAAGCTTTCTTCTTCTTGTTCCTCTCAGAAGTCTTCTTCTTTGTTATGTTGACAGTATTTTTGGGATTGTAGATGTAATCCTTAGCCAGATGAGAAGTACAACCACATATAATGCAGTCAATTTGCTTTCTTCTGAGAGTCTTCTTGTGAATGGAAGATTGAGTTTGATCAATTTCCCTCTCCATCCCTATCTTTGCAGATGTTGTAGCAGGCCTCCTAAGGTGAAGCTTGCCTTTGGAGGTGGATGGTTCATGCTATGTAGCAGTGTTACACAGATGATCAGCCTTCATTCCTTCACAGGGATGAGTTGACATTGTACTTGAACTTTTGGTACTAGAGTTCAAAGTTGTGTCCACAGTCTTTACCACTTCAAAACTTGTAGAGATAAAAACTTGTTTCTGCTTGGAGTTGAAGGTGGCCTTGATCTTTTGAGCTCTCTTTGATCTCCTATTTGCTACTCGGATCAAGTTCTTCCTCTTTGACTTGGTCATCCCTGACTTTTTCCTCTCCTCAGGAGTATAATGGACCTTGTTAGGATGATCTTCTTCACTCTTCCCAGATCCATCCTTCATTACCTCCTCTTCATCCTCTTTATCACTAGGATCTATGGATGGCAACTCATCTTGACTAGCTCCACACCTTGGAGATCTTACAGACAGTAGAGTGTTGGAGGAGCTATCTTAGTAGATCCCAGTCCATGTTTGTTCTGATAACACACTTTGGAATGCAGGTATGAGGATATGATGTTCTTGGATGTCTCTTCTTCAAGAACATGCTTCTTTGACTTGGCTTTGCTGATCACTAGCTCAGCCTGGCACTCAGTTAACTTAGTGATAAGATCTTTGATTTGAGTCTTGTAGTTGGTATGCTCATGTTTAAGAGTTGAAATGGTTTTCTTTAAGTCTTCTATTTTTAACTTATACTCATTTTCAGTTCTTTTGAAATCAGATTTTAATATGTTTAAAGACTCAAGATCAGATCTCATCTCTAAGTTATAGGACATGTATCTATTTACTTTAGCAATGCATTATGGGGTACAAAGATGTTCCAATACCTTTGCTTCATCCAGATCTGCCATTAGTGTTTGGTTTGGAGACACATCTTCTACCTGGAAACTCCAATCAAAGCCTCCTTCTTTAATAGTAACTGCAGCTTGATACTTGGGCTTCTCAATGTGTAGAGCTCCGTCAGTGTAGTTTGGCTTGGGTTGTGCTTGGCCACCAATCGTCCTGGGTGCCTTGCACTCCCTAGCAAACTGTCCTATTTGGTTACAGTTATAACACTTCACTTTGCTTTTATCCAACCCAAACTTTGCACTAGATACATTGCTAGTAAACTTTCTCCATATCCTCTTGTATAACTTCTTGGCTCTGTGAGTGAGAAGAGCCCTTTGTTGAGTACTCCAGGTCATCTGGATGGATACAGTCCAAGTCTACAAGGGTGAATAATAAGTTACCTGTGCTTTCATCATGTGACATAAAGGCATGTGATAAGCTTGTCTCTTGAAATGGGCTTCCTTAGATGTAGATCTCCCTGAGTGTCTCAGGGAAGATGATGAAAGGGCCCTTGGGTGAGTTGTCAGGGTAAGAGATGAAATGGTGTTGTGGTTCTCCACAATCCTTTTCAACCACATGCTGGGTAAAACTCTGTTGATTGCTAGAATTTCCAGATTTTGCATGTTCATCTCCATCTGATAACCACTGAGTATGCTATATCAGTGAGAGAGGGTCTTGAGATTTTCAGTCCTCTTAGTGGCCATATAATAGTGTGTCCATTGTCTAGGAAGAGAGGACATGAACTTTCTTATAATATCCATGTTCTCCAGTTTCACTCCAACATCCACCAGAGTGTCCAAAATCTCAACATACCTGAAGTATTGTTGAGTCATGGTTTCACCAGCTTTGAAGGTGAAGTTCTTAAACTACTGCTTCAGAAGATCCTTCTTGTTTTCTTTTGCATCAGAATAACCTTCATACATCAGCTTCAGTGCATCCTAGAGCTACTTGGCTGTTTTACACTTCTTGAAACCTCTATAGATTGCATATGAAAGAACAATTTGGAAGACAGTCATAGCATTCTAGTTTATATCTATTCTTTTTCTATCTTCTTCAGAATAGTCATCCACCTCCTTTAGAATCATGCCATCTCCAGTAGCAGCTGAAGAGGTGCATGGAATGTAAGGTCCTTTAGTAACAGACTCCCATATCTTGCTGTCTTGTGACTTAATGAAGCCTTTCATTCTTAGGCACCAAGTATCAAAATCATCATGAGTGATCAGTGGGGACTTTACCATGGTACCTATTTCCATAACAGACTTTGATGCTGCCATTTGATATCTTAAGTATTATGTGAGAACTGAGGAGATTTAAGATGGTGATGATCTTACAATAAAGAGCCTGGAATGCTCTGACCAATTGCAAGACCGGTTAAGGGATGGTTAATACAATCAGTCTCATAATGAGGAGAGTGTTAGAGCACTTAACAAATCAAATATGGAACCGAGGTTTAAAAGCAGGATGCAAAGAACACAAGTAAAAAGACAGAACTTAAGAACAATATATATAAGGTTTTCAAGGATGATGTATATAAATCTCAAGTTCTCTTATAAGAGTTACAATGCATAAAGATAAGTTACAAGACATTGACATACTTTATACTACATCCTACAACCAACTATACTTGGAAAGCCAGCTGTAAAATTAAAAGACAACAAAATCAATATAGAGTCAAAGGCAGATTGCCTTTTGACAAGTGACTATGACATGCCATAGCTCACATCCTAATATAATACAAAAAGGATAAAAGTACATAAAGTAGAAAGTTACAGACCCAAGACCTCAATGTACAGTTGCAAAAGCATGAACCTTTTTTCAACTCATGCAAGTTGGTGAGTCTTCAGAGTTGCATCGAAAAGTTGGCCAACTTTATGCAAAAGTACATTAGAGCACTACTAGAAAACTGTTAATAGATGACGCGCGAAAGATGACGCGCAAAAAAAGATGACGCGTATTTACGCATATTATAAATTATTTGTCATCTTTTAAAATATTCTTAGAAAGGATGACACGTAATTTTTGCGTGTCATCTTCGTGTGTCATTTTTTAAAATTTTTTTATAACCTATATACTACCCGCCTACTCTTAATATTCCATAAACCCGCTTCTAAATCCCTAAACCCACAATCCGGCCGGCCCTCTCCTTCACAGCACACGACCACCGCCGACGCGACCACCACACTGCCACCGCCGACGCGACCACCACACTGCCATCTCCGACACGACCGTGAGCACCACCGGCCTTCACACCACCGGGCTTCAAACCGACCGCGAGCACCACCGGCCTTCACACCACCGGGCTTCACACCGACCACGAGCACCACCGGCCTACACACCACCGGGCTTCACACCGACCGCGAGCACCACCGGCCTTCACACCACCGGGCTTCACACCGACCGCAAGCACCACCGGCCTTCACACCACCGGGCTTCACACCGACCGCAAGCACCACCGGTAGCAGCCACCACCCACCATCACTTCCAATCGATCTTCAAAGGTACATCCACTTTCCACTCCTCCTTATACCTTTTCATATTAATCCATCTTTCAGATCTGCATCTGCATCCGATTCCTTTCAGATATCAAGGGCAAATCCAAGTTCTGCCCTAAGCTATTGTAGATCTAAGTCCACCTACAATGTTTGAATCAGAAAGAGTAGGGGGAACTCTGTTAGGACTTCAATTTACTCTAATCCTGTTCAATTTCATATTTGTTTCAGGGGATAACTTTAGCACCCAGCATGTTTAACTTAACATTCTATTGGACTTAATTGTATCTTGTTGATTGGGGCCTTATTTGCATTCACCAGCAACAAGTAATATGGCTATTTCATTCACGTGCATAGTCATCCTAGTCTGCATTCATTTAAGCATTAGACGATTAGGATACCATATTGAAGTTGGATAGATGGTTTAAGTTTCGTCAGCGTCAAGTGTAAAGTTTTGTTGAACTTACAGATATTAAAACATTACCTAAAATAATGAATACTCTAGTTGCAGTACTAAAATGATGAACTGGTATTGGTGAGAGATATAGAAGTAAAATTGCATCAAAGCAAGGCAATATCAAATACAACCTTACTTGAAATTAAAATGCATATTTGTTATATGTTACAAAGTTTCTGAATCTCTGGGTCACTTACACGGGGCAACATACATCAAGAAAAGTTATCAAAGGGCATATTGCTTCACAAGGTACAAGTTTTGTTTATTTGATGAAAAGTATATGAAATTGAAGTTTTGTGCTAGGTGTTTGTTAAGTTGCCCGAATGGGTTTTCACTTGTTGCCCAAATGAAAGTTGTATTATTGTTAACACTAGATGTATTATTGTATTATTGTTACTAGGTGTTTTGGGCCTGTATTATGAAGCTGTATCAATGGTGCCAATGGGTATGAAAGTTTTACTTACTTAAGTTGAGATGATTTTGAAGCAGTTTTTACGTTAGATGAGCTTAGCGGGGCTGTCATTACTACTTATATGATGTAAGTTTTTAAATTTAATTTTAATATTTGTGAAACACAAGTTATTTTTGATCAATTTATTTTTCTATGTTAATAGGTACCTATTTGAGCAATTCCATAATGGGAGAAAAAAAATCATGGAATTTGTTTTATGAGCCCTTCCGCGATCTCACCAGTTGAATCTAAAGTGAAATCCAAAAATATTGTTGCGTCAAGTAGAAGCATTGCAAATCAGCTGTCTACAAGAGGAGACAATGATATCATCCAATTACCCTACAATCCCAGGTGTGACTTAATTGATTATTTTTCTACCGTATTATATAAGTTATTTGACTTAATTGTTTTTTGGTTTATGTAGAAACCATTGGGTGTTGGCTGTGTTAGACATGAAAACATGGACTTGCTATTATCTTGATTCTCTATGGGTCACCACTATCAATCTATTGTTGAAACAAACCATTGATGCGTACGTAATACAAGTTATTAAAACCTTATGTTATATTTTATGTTATATATTTCTTAATTGATCAACTTTTTATAGGGCAATGGGCTTATATGCTGTATAAAGTGGTACCAAGAAGAGGCAAACTAAACTCAAGTGGGTCAATTCTACAGTGAGCACTTAATTCTTATTTGAATTTGCACCTTTAATTAACTTTATTAAGCGATCATTGACTACCCCTTATAGTGTCCACGTCAGCCAGGAAGTACCGAATGTGGATACTATGTGTTGAAGTTTATGAAAGAAAAAGTTGATAAAGGACTTGAAATATTAGTCAATAACAATGTAAGTAAACCATCCTATAATATATTTACTATTTGTTGCTTTGTAGTTGATATTATTGAATATAACTGTCTATGTATGAGTTTTTTATAAGTAAATTACCATTGTTGTTGCCTTGTAGTTGATATTAATAAACTAGTCAAGTGTTTGAGATTAAGCAAATTACCATAGTTAGTGAAAACGGTTTTTTGGTCAAAATTAACAAGTTTAATTTGGTGATCGAAATTGGTTTTGTCTTAGGTTGGAGGAGGTAAAGATAAATACACCGATGGTGATTTGGATGAAGTTCGTGAAGATTGGTCGCGCTACATATCGAATTTCATTTATATGTAGGCTTGCAATGATATATTTGGACTAGTGTATTAGTATTGCAATGAATTTGGACTTGTATTAGTATTGGTATTGCAATGAACTTGGACTTGTTTTATGCTTTGTAGTTGTTATTTAACAACTTTTGTAAATTTTGTTGGTATTCAAATGCATTTCTCTTTTAGTGTTATTCGACAATGTGTTTTATAAAACAACAGGTAAATATATTAAAAAAAAAAAAATTTAAAAATGCAGCCAATTTTATGACGTGCATTGCATATCATCTTTAGCACGTCATAAAAATTACATAGATGACACGCGCATGTGCGTCATCTAGTCATTTATGACTACCCCTTCCCTGACGCGCATTGCCCGTCATCTTTTGTGCATCATAAAATGCGCGTCATCTTCCGCGCGTCATATAAGGATGACGCGCGGATGTGTGTCATCGATCATTTATGACTACCCCTTCCTTGACACGCATTTGCGTGTCATCTGACCCTAAAGATGACGCGCAATACGCGTCATCTATTGCAGTTTTTCCAGTAGTGGAGAAAGCATGTTGATCTCTGTCTTCGGAAAAAATCAGTCCTCACTTTATTTGGCTTCAGAAGACTTTTTCTTTGAAGCTTTGGAAGACTTCATCATTGGCTTTGGAAGACTTCATCATTGGCTTTGGAAGACTTTGTCTTTTGTCTTCGGAAGCTTTTATACTTGGAGTTATTCTTGTGCAGAGTCTAAAGCTTCCGCATAAACTTTTAGCTTTGAAAGATTTTATACTTAGCATAATTCTCATGCAACGTATAAAACTTCCGTAGCAGTTCTACTTGGTACTTGGTGCATGCATGCAGTAAGCCATTTGTTTGCTTTGGTTGCATCGCCTCTATATAAACCTTATAATTTTGCAAGACCTATTAAATGTTGGAAGGTCTGTGGTTTAAGAATGGATGAGATGTTGTTAGATATCAGTACAAACAACTAAAATGAAAAAAAAATTAGGCAATGCCTCAGAAGGTAGACCAATGATGGAATTGCTAAGTATTTCAAACTCTGTTGGTATGTAAGCATATTTTTATAATGATTTTCCACATCACTTGATTTTAAATCTATAAAAATGATTTTCACCTCAAAATAAAACACCGCTTAAATAAGCAAGTGTACCAATCTTATATGCTGCATAGCTTTGGCAAAAATCAAGTATCGATCTATAGACACAATAGATACTAATAGTTAATCTTTGTTATTATTTAGCAGGAAAATATTAATAATTTTTTATTTTTGTACTTTAAACAAAAATAAACATATATAAATATAGATAGATAGAAATCAAGAAAGATAATCCAGCAAAGGTAATATTCACTTAGACTTTCATTCCATCTAGGCAAACAATAATAACATACACAAATTCATGATGAGATTATTTTATACATGTGTAACACGATATAGACTAGACCCCGTCAATACTATCTAATCGTATGACTCTTTGAAAGTTAAAATGCTCTTTGAAAGTTAAAATGATGTTAACCACTAAAAATCATTCTACGAAGATCCAATTATACAATTATGTTGAATATAATCATGGACTAAACTCCTATTAATGTTATTTAATCGCATAATCCTTTAGGAAGCTAATATGCTAAAAACATACCAACCACCTCGAATCATGGAATGAAAGCAACATCATGAAGTTCTTTAACTTATAAATACCATACCACGAATACATGAGGTACAATTTACGCTAGTGAATCACAATCACACATACATAATGATATGATATATTCATAATAAGTGTAATAGCTTTTCCAGGTATATACACAAGGATGCACATTGAATAACCGTCATACATGTTTCAATCGCCATCTACTATTCCTAGTCAAATGCAATGAATACACGTACACACATATACATATTCATGAATAAACTAATACCATAACACATGGTTTTCCAACATAATATGGCCAAGATACTCATAAGATTTAACGTATAATCAAGTCAAACAAACGCACATAGTCATTAAAAAGGATTCAGGAACATGGAAAGTCATCAATATACCCATCATCTCAAATCACATATACATCATCAAAGTTAGGTAGGGGTCATCTAATCTAAGTAAATCAAGAGTTTCAGCTCATGGTAACTATAAAGACACCCAAAGAATTTGAATAATCAAAGAGATACATGGTTAGACGAAGAATTATCAAACTAAATCAAGCTAGATAGGGTGTATGTTGTTAGATTCTCCTTGGGGTGCTTGATCTTCAATCTTAACTTATTTTTCTTTAATAGATGCTCAAAATGGTCTTGGGAGATGGAGAGTACTAGGGTTTTCACCCCCTAAAGTTGTTCCAATATAAGATTGACACAAATAAGGCTTAAACTAGGTTAAAAAGAGTGCCTCGCCCGAACACTATTATGTCCTAAAGTGACATAATCATGTGAGGTGTTCTTCAACAAGTTTAACATTACATGGCCATGTCAAAATGTCACACGACCGTGGCAGAATGTTAGACTTCACAACTTCACTTAATTTTTCTTGTGATTTCTACCAAAATAACCAAGAGACCATCCACAACTACAAAATTCAATTTGAACATGATTAAGCAATGACCTGAATGGATTTGCAACTAAATAGGTGTGCAAATGGGGATGATATGCATTACTAACATGTATATTTATTTACTTATAATCTTCTCTTAGTTTTGCAAGATGTACGGCATGTTGGAAGGTTTGTGGTTTAAGAATTGAGAGATCTTGTTAGATATCAGTACAAAGTCCTGAAATGAAAAGATTAAGTAGTGCCTTAGGAGGTAGGCCAATAATGCAATTGCTTAGTATTTTAAACTCGGTAACGTATGCAGTAATGTTGGAGGTTTGTTAAAGTTTAAATAAAGTCGCATGATGGTTGTCATAAGAGGAAGGACCACAACATGTTTCAAGTAATTTAGTGAAAGCCTCCCAAGTAGTAAGCACATGATTGTTGTAGAGGTACTTATACTAGCTTAACGTATCACCATAAAGACTAAATGATACCATAGCTAATCATTGTGAGGGTGCAATGTTATAGAATGTGAAATATTGGCCAGCTTGAAAAAACCAATCCAACAGGTTTATTCCATAAAACGTGACTAAGGTGAGTTTCGATGGAAGAATATTGAGGTTGTGGGTCGGTGTTGTAACATCTGACACATTTGAAAATCCGAAACCCAAACCCAGACTCATTTTAAACTTTCATACAATGAAATGAAAGAAAAAGAAGTAATTACTAAATTATTGTATTTATTTTCATGATTCAAATACGATAAATGTGCCATTCATTCCATTTGATATAATTTTACAATTTACAAAATATATTTTTATAAGTTTTCTTAAGATTATTAATAATTATTTGTTTTATAATAAGTTAAAAGAAATAATTAATTTACAATGATTACATGAGTTATAAATAAATATATAGTTTTATCAATTATTAATTAGATTTGTTATCCAAATTAGTTTCATAAACTGTAACAATATGTTTATTAATCGAATTCATCAAAACCTTTGAATAACAACGATCTTGTAATCATTTATACTATAATTAACACATCAATTTGAACCCATAACGTTCAAATCATTCGAAACCCAACTCGAAACCTCTGATTCAAATCCTTAACCCGTTCAAAACGTAACAGACCAAATTAAACCTATATACTAAGAGGAAACTTCCCATTAGATTGCTGGAATATATCTAAACCTCCAATTTGATTCACACACACACCTCGCATTTGATTACCACCTTCATCGTGAACCTGCAATTTAGTAGAGACCCATGTTCAATTTGATATTAATCAAAATTAATTGAGGGTTATTGACCCATATAAATATCATAAGCTTCAACAGTCATCAATTTTGACTATCAACGTCAAAAGCGCTCAAATCGACTTCTCTATGAGCCGCAAACTTGTTTCTTCTTATAGCACAATATCTACTACAATACAGGTAATTAAATCCTCACACACACTTGGTTTCACATATGGAATCAAAGCCCCATGTTTAATTTTGTTAATACCATCGATTAGTGGTTCAATTTGGATCAAAATCGAATTAGGGTTCATGTGAGATTTGGGGAATTAAGAATTTAGTGTTTATAAATATTATATTGGAGCATTTAATTAATTTCAGGTTTGCAGCCTAATGGTAACACGCTCTGCCCTACTAAAACGGACCCGTGTTCGATCCCCAGGCAGCCATATTATTCTTAGGTTAGTTTTTATAAATTTATTTAATTATAGAAATTCTTATCATATTATTATATTGTTTTATTAATCAAAATTAATTTAAAAACTATTTATAAATTTCTGAAAGTTTTAAAAAGTATACTTTTACATTTTATTTTAGAGGTTTTAAGTGTTATAAAAACTTATTTATAAGTTTTATATTTTATAAAAAGAAAATCACTTCAAATCAAACCTAAACTATTTGAAATTATTTTAAATCAATATTTATAACACATAAATAATTAACTGTTCATTTAATCATTTTGACCAAATTATTATATAATTAATTATTAGATTAATTATTTTAATTCTCACATATTCTATTCTATTTATTCTCTTATGTCGGTGATTCTTTTTTTTTTGACACGTGTGTTTCACGTGTGTTATGAATCCCCATTTTTAAAGCCAACTCTATTTGATTTTCCCTTCTTCTTCGGTTCCTGTGTTCTTCTTTCTACAACGCTTCAGGTGTGTTTATCTGTTTTCGAATGCATGCTTAGTTTTGAGTCCTCTTTAGTGATTTCATCAAGTTTTGTGCTTGATTGACTGTGCGTGTGGTTAGAATCCGCTTTTAAAGGCAATCCCGCTTGATTTTTTCTTCTTCTCCGGTTCCTATGTTCATCGGATCCATGCTTTTTGTTAAAGTTTGGGTTTTTGTTTATGTTTTTGAATTTTAATTATGCTTTTTGTTGCGGCTTTGATTTTTGATTTAATCTTTTGTTCCTGCATGTTCTTGTGTGGTGTTAATTTAGGTTTAATCTTTTGAGGTTGTTAGTTTGGTGTCAACTCTTCACTGCTGTTTTCTGTGGATGAGTCCTTGATTGCTATAGTTGAGTTGTTTTATGTTCATACGCTTTTGCCATGTTACTTTATCTGCAATGGATAGTCTTTTTGATATGTTGATGTTAAGATTGCATGTTGGCTTTTTCTTGGTAGGTTGCTGTAGGCTTGGCTTTATGTTTGTGTTGTTGTTCAGGTATGTTCAAGTTGACTTACTTAGGATTGCATGTTGGTTGTTGATGTTCAAGATGTATATTTTGGGTTTTCAGTTTATTAAATTGTTCTCTTTTGGTATTGCCAAAGATGGATTTTGTCATATTTCTACATGAATGAACTTTGTAGAATGTTATTCATTGAGTTTTATCCACAGAATGCTCCGCTCTTAACGCCCCTACTACTACTGTGCAGCCTTTCCTCGGGTTCGTTTTGTTGTTATTTGACTGTTGGTGTATGTGGTTTTTGTTTTATTGGCCGGTTGTTGCAAGTTTGGGCTTCTCTTTGTGTTGCTGCTCACGTATGTTGAATTGTTGGTTTGTTTTGGATTCCAGTTTTAAAATTCGGGTTTAGGATGAGCTGTGATTAGTACTCTCGGGTGTTATCCTTAGGTCTTCTTTAAGTGTTCTTTTTTAATCTTTTGGTTCTTCATGTTTAGACCTTTGACGAATTCCTGCAACAAGAATACTAATTCTAAACAAGTGATCACTAATAGACTGCATTAGTGCAGGAATCTTAAGTTTGTTGCATCCATCTGAAAAATCACAGATCATGCAATATATTTGCAACAAATGTCTACCTGTGTGATCAGATGTGGAAATACTCATCCAATTTATTGAACATTTTTTCTATCAGCAGTCATCAGAGAAATGTCTAAGGATGGTTTGTGATGAATATAATAAGCTGACAAATGGAAAATTTAAGTTAAACTCCGAAATAATTAAGAGTATAGCCCAGACATAAATCAAATGCATATTTCATGACTTTTTTTCATAGAAATAACATCGTGTAACAAATAGACAACCAAAAGAACAATTTACATCAACACCAGTATACCCACTGGCTCCAAGAATCCCAACTTTAATAGGTTTATCGGCTTTCTGAGATGATACCACTAAAACTTATTTCACCAGGTGTGATTGTTTAGGCTGTTTAATATCGATTCATCTTTAGGGGTTCTGCCTTAGTGTTTAATGTTTTGATTGAAAGAGTTATATCTTGGCTATTATTTTTGGATGTTAAGAATCTTTTGCTTGCTATTCGTTAGCATTTGTTGTTTTGTCGTCTTGATTACGACGACATATTGACTGTTGGTGTTTGTGGTTTCTGTTTTTTTTGGCAGGTTATTGCAAGGTTGGGCTTATATTTGTGTTGCTGCTCAGGTGTATTGAATTGTTGGTTTGTTTTGAATTCTAGTTTTAAAATTCTATAAAATGCTTCTTTTTGTTTGGGTTAATAATGGCCTGCGTTTAGTAGTGATTTTGCTTTTTTTCGATTTACTTTTATGTGTTCTTTCCCTTGTATGGTTCTGGGTTACAAGCTGAAACTTTAATCCTGATTATTTTTCCCTGTTTTTGTAGGTTAACTGAGATTGGGGTTTGAAGAGTTCTAAAATTGGCGGTAAATGTTTGATCTGCGTACTCTCATCGACGTATTTATCTTTCCGATTTACCATTACATATGACTTTGTTTCTTGATGTTTTGGCTATTGTTAGTATTGTTTGTAGATTGTTGATTTTTGGTTTATAAAATATTTTGCAGTTTGTATACTAGAGCTACTACGTTGTGTTACAGGTTTGTTTTTTTTTCTGTGTTTTTAGTTTGTTTTGTTGTTTTGTTTGCTTTGTTGTTTTGTTTTATGATATTAGAATTGTCTATGATAGGTACATGTTCTAAGTTATAACATCAGTGTCGTACTTGTGTAGTTTTGACGGATGTTAGTGTAACGTATGCGTGTTAGTGTTGTGTATGCGTACATTTAGATAATATTCTATTGTAGTTGTCTATATGTCATCTTCTGTTTGGTTAGATGATATTTATGATTTGCCTTCATCCTCCAATAGGACTTTAGATCTTACTAAAAGTAATGTAGAAGTAGGTAGTGTTACTGGTAGGCGTCTTCAGCCTTCCACACCTCCTTTGCTGTCCGATCAAACATCGGCTTTTGAGAGTGCCTCTTCAACTTTATATGGTTGATCGTATGTGTATGTTGACTATGGTGACCCTAAATATTTGTGTGAGTTTTGTGGAGCCTCGTTTTGGTCTGCTGAACGTGTGAGTTATGTCCCACGGAATAGGGATCCTAGGTACAATCAATGTTGCAAGGTTGGTCGTGTGCGTTTGGTTTTGCCTACGGATCCGCCTATGATCATCAAAGAACTATTTTGGCGGGCTGATTTTCTTGATAGCATTCGCGTCTATAATTTGATGTTCGCTATGACTTCTTTTGGAGCGTGTGTAGATGATTCGATTAATAGTGGGTCAGCTCCATATGTGTTTAGAGTAGAAGGCCAAGTGTGTTATTGGATTGGAACATTATGTCCTCTGCCAGATGAAAGACCATGTTTTCTGCAGATGTATGTGTACGACACTAAGAATGAACTTTCGAATAGGCTGCATTTGTTTGGAGGATATGAATGTTCACGTGTGCGTGTCGAAATTGTGCAACTTCTTATGTCTTTGTTAGATGATCTTAATGCTTTGGTGAAGCTTTTCCATTCTGCAAGAGAACTTTGTGATCGGGCCTCTATTCCTGAGTTTTCAATTAGGCTTTTTAGTTCGGTGAACGAGCGGTCGTATGATTCTCCTGCTGCTGGTACTTTAGGAGCGATTGTTCTTGACAGTTCCCCACCTGCACATGATTTTGACATTGTCATTCATGCTAAGGATGGATTTCCTCAGCGTATAAATAAGTTACATCCATTGTATATGCCATTGCAATCCATTGCTATTCTTGTAAGGCGAAAGTGGATGGAGTCCTCACCTTAGGCTTGCTGGCGATGAGATGGGAAATCATAAAAACTTATCCATGAACAGGTATTACAGTTTCTTAATTCATGATAGACCAGGTATCTACTCTTTGTTATTGAATGGAGGTCGCCTTTTCCAACAGTTTCTGATCGATGCTTACATATGCATGGAACAGGGCCGTCTAGATTATATAAGATCTAATCAAAATCTCTTCAGAATGGAGTTCCTTTAGGGTGTGACATCTGGTAAATTTCCGTTACCAAACTCCATTAGTTCCGTTAGGTCTTGCATACCCGTGTCGTGAGCACATACTAGTTGTTGTTGAATGTTGGTGACTTAAAAATAATTAACAATGAAAAACTAATAATAATCTAATCAATAATATGATTATTGTGTTATGCTTATGTGTTTACGCGATTTAAATATTAAATGTGAATTTTATCGCGTAACGTGGAAATGTGTGTATTTAATCCGTATGTCTTGTGTTTAGTAAAGATAAAATATATAATTTTTATTATTAGTTTATATGTTTATTAATTTAGTTAAAAACACTTTTAAAAAGAGTCTAAAGCTTAATTTTTATAAAATACAAAACACAAGGGTTAAAGGGTAATGGTCATAATTTAATTAAAACAAAACCCTAATTACCCCTCCTCCACCCTTGCGGCCGTAACCTCACTCCTCTCCCTCTCCTCTTGCGAATTCGACCGAATAACAAGCAATTACCCACGGTTTTGATCGATTTCAAGTTATAGAACACGTTAGAATATTCAATTCCAAGCCATTACACGTTTAAAGGTTCGATTTTTACAAGTTTTATGGTATTTTTGATGTTGGCCGAACCCTAATTCAAAAATATGGAATTGGATGTTAATTCTTGGTTGTTTGATGACGTTGTAATGTTAGTTAGGTTATTTTGATGCTAGTTTACGTCGATTATGCAAGAAAGTTACGTTTTTGATGCGTTGTTCATAGGTTATTAAGAATAGTAACTTTATTTTGCATGAAATGGTGATTTGATCATGAATTGGTGTTATTGATGTGTTTATGATAATGATTAGGTGCTAAATTGTTTATATGAATGCTAGAATCTTTGGAATGAATGTTGGAGTTCTAGTTTGCCAAAAGTAGAAACTTTTGATGTTGAATGTTGATGAATTGTAATGAATTGGTGACGTAATGTGCTTGATAATGATTCATGGGTATTAGATAATGATTTTGGTGCAAGAAATCTATGCATGATGTAGGCTAGTTCATACCTTGCCAAAATTGGAAACTTTTGGTCATGAAAGTTGATGAATCATGATGACTAGATGTTGTTGATCATGTCTAGATGTTATCATGGACTTGAATTGGTATGTAATTGATGAATTCATGAATGTATTGTGTGTTTGATGGATTTGGGATGTGCTTTCCCAAAAGGGAAACTTCATTTGTGCAAATTCTTAAATATGATGATTTGAGCATGTTTGGGACATTAGGATCATGCTAGTATGGTCATGCATGATTTCTAATGTGGTTGAATGTGTTGTTTAGGTTGTATGAATCTTTAGTTAATTAGTTACCTGTTTTGGCCTGTTTGTGGGAATTCATAGTTATGAGTTATACGGGCATGTTGTGCATGATTTGATCCTTGTATGATGCATTAGTTGTGTTATAGTTATACTAAGCATGATAATTGTTTGAGATTCACATGACTTGTATGGTATTTAGTTTTATGATGATCTAGGTAGTATTTGTAGGTAATGAAGTGTCATATGTGATCAGCTTGTACGTTGACAATGAATGATGTACTGTTATACTTGTTTGAATGAAGTTTCACCTATAATGTCACCAACAGGTCAAATGGGTCAACTGGGTTAAATGTGTCATGTATTTCTAAAATCCTAAGTTCTTTGGTTTGTAGAACACTTAGGGCTTCGTTACGATTTTGTATACACGTACTTTTGTTCTCGCGTGTTCTAGGTAACCTCTGAAGGTTATCTTTCCACTCTCTCTTGTCAAGCTAAGCTTTAGGTATTTCTTATGCGCATCAGGTGAGTTCATGCCCCAATCTTTTTACATACTCTCTTTTGGGGGAGATAGCATACTGGTTTTACAAACGCTTTGTTTATATGAGTTGCGTATAGTCTTAATATAGTGCTGATTACCATGGAAAGTCCTCACACTTTCGGTTTGTTAATAATTACTTAGCGGGAAAATCTTGGGTATTCTCCACCTCGATCTGATCGAAGTACTTTGATAGTCTTACCAAGTTGGTTTTCTACTTCGTTCTGAAACTCTTTGAATTTTTCAAAGGTTTCATGTCTATGCTTCATAAGGTAGACATAGACGTATCGACTATAATCGTCAATAAACGTAACAAAGTATCTTTGGTGATTTCTAGACATGGTTCTGAAAGGACCACATACATCAGAATGTATAAGTGCTAACAGATCCTTAGCCCGTTCACCAACATGGGTGAAAGGATGTTTTGTGAGTTTGCCATCTAAGCAAGATTCGCATTAATCAAAAAATTCATGTCCTGTGGATTCAAGAATCCCTTCGGACTGAAGCCTTTTCACACGGGCCTTGCTTATGTGGCCAAGTCTACAATGCCATAGAAACGTATCGTTAATTCTAGATTTGATACATTTAGAAAGATTATATATGTTATTGTTTGTTTGAATATCAATCTCATAAATACCACTTCGAGGTTTAGCCTCAAAATGAAAGATATCATTCAAGTAGGCAGAAATAAAAGCATTATTAAAAACATACTTGAATCCTTGTTCAAACAGTAAAGAAACTGAAATAATGTTTCTAGTTAAACCAGGAGCAAATAAACAATTATTTAAAGTAATTACAAGACTAGATGGACAAGAAAGATGATATGTTCCAGTTGCTAGAACCGGTACTCTTTTCCCATCACCAACAATGAGCTCCATGTCGCCTTGTTTCAGTTTCTTCCACTTTTCATGCTCCTGCGAGACATTAATGATGTGGTAACCACATCCAGTATCAAATACCCATGTGTTGCTGGAAATAGTGAAAAGTTCAATAACATAAATCAGAATACCTGAAGAAGAGCCTTCACCATTGGCCTTCTTCACCTTCAGCTTGGCTAGATAGTCAGGACAGTTACATCTCCAGTGCCCCATCTTATTGCATTCAAACAGTGTCGCTCCTCAGGAGGGGGTGCTGCTTTGTTTTTAGCCAGCTGTTTGTTGTTGGTGGCAGGCTTGGCAGCAACAACTTTACCTTTACCCTTATTGTTATAAGTTTTTTTCTTGGGGTTTGGTTTCCTAACACTAGTAGATCGGACCATCAACATTTGACTGGCTTTACCTGGTATGTTTTGCTCAGCAGTTTTGAGCATACCGTGTAGTTCAGCTACACTCTTAACCCACGCATTCATATTAAAGTTCATTATGAACTGGTCGTAAGAACTAGGCAAGGAGTTCAAAATGAAGTCTACTGCCATTTCATCTTGCATAGGATAACCAAGTTTGGCCATTTGGTCGATGTACCCTTTCATTTTAAGCACATGGGCACTAACAGGCGAGTCAACCGCAATATGTAGAAATAAACTTCTATGGATAATTAATCTACATGGTATGCTCAAAACTAAGAGTTAACTGTTATTAATCTGATTAATAATTATCATAATGTGCTTAGTAACTAAGATACCCTATCATCTTATTAATTAGTATTTTCATTTTGTGTTTGTTTGTGGTTCATATTGCTAGGTTTTAATCTGTTAAGATTGAACTTTTATTTTGAGGCTAAACCTCAAAGTGGTATTTATGAGATTAATATTCAAAGAAACAATAAAATATATAATATTTCTAAACGTATCAAATCTAGAATTAACGATATGTTTCTATGGCATTGTAGACTTGGCCACATAAGCAAGGCCCGTGTGAAAAGGCTTCAGTCCGAAGGGATTCTTGAATCCACAGGACATGAATTTTTTGATGAATACGAATCTTGCTTAGCTGGCAAACTCACAAAGGATCCTTTCACCCATGTTGGTGAACAGGCTAAGGATCTGTTAGCACTTATACATTCTAATGTATGTGGTCCTTTCAGAACCATGTCTAGAAATCACGAAAGATACTTTGTTACGTTTATTGACGGTTATAGTCGATACGCCTATGTCTACCTTATGAAGCATAGACATGAAACCTTTGAAAAATTCGAAGAGTTTCAGAATGAAGTAGAAAACCAACTTGGTAAGACTATCAAAGTACTTCGATCAGATCGAGGTGGAGAATACCTAAGCCAAGAGTTCATTGATCATCTAAAGGAATGTGGAATTATTTCACAGTTCACTCCACCCGGCACACCTCAACTTAATGGCATGAGTGAGAGGAGATATCGAACCCTACTTAATATGGTTCGATCAATGATGTGTACAACTAACTTACCTCACTCCTTTTGGAGTTATGCTCTTATGACCGCCGCCTGCCTTGTCAATCTGGCACCGACTAAGAAGGTAGACAAAACTCCATATGAGATATGGCATGGGTCTAAATCCAATTTGTCTTACCTTAGAATATGGGGATGTGATGCTTATGTCACTAGCGAGTCTAATGACAAGCTAGATCCTCGAGGCGAAAAAGCTATTTTCATTGGATACTATAATAGAAGCGGGTATTACTTTTACCATCCTGATGCAAATATGATTTCCATCAAAAGGAAGGCATATTTCCTCGAGAAAGAGTTTCTTGATCGAGGAACTGGAAGTAATATTGTGGATCTTGAAGAAATTTGAGAGCCACAAACAAACGCTGATGTAGTCGGTGCGTCTGAACAACAAGAAATTGTTACTGATTCAGACATAAACACAAGCATTCGTAGAAGTATCAGAACTGGCAAAGAACCTAACAGATATCTTTGGAATCTAGAGGGTCCCGAAGTTCTGGTAGTAGCTGATTCTGGTGATGAACCTACTAACTACAAATCTGCTATCTCAGATCCGGAATCTGTGAAATGGCTAGATGCCATGAACGCCGAGATGCAATCCATGCGAGACAATCAAGTCCGGGACTTGGTTGAGCTACCTCCCGGTTCACGAGCTGTAAGGAGCAAGTGGCTTTTCAAGAGAAAAACCGACATGCATGGAAATGTACACACCTATAAAGCACGGCTAGTTACGAAAGGTTTCACTCAAACTCAAGGTGTTAACTATGATGAAACTTTCTCACCCGTTGCTATGATCAAATCGATTAGGATATTGCTTGCCATAGCCGCGTACTATGATTACGAGATATGGCAAATGGATGTCAAAACCGCTTTTCTAAATGGACATCTCTCTGAAGATGTCTATATGGTTCAGCCCGATGGTTTTGTCGATCCACAATACCCAAATAAGGTGTGCAAACTAAATAAGTCCATTTATGGACTTAAACAGGCATCCCGTAGCTGGAATCTTCATTTTGATCAGAGAATCGTCGAATTCGGTTTTGTCAAAAGTGAAGATGAGCCTTGTGTTTACAGAAAGGCTAGTGGGAGCACTATATCGTTCCTTATATTGTATGTGGATGATATACTGATCATTGGAAACAATATCTCAATGCTTAACGACGTTAAAAAACGGTTGGGAGCTTGTTTCGCAATGAAAGATCTTGGAGAAGCTGCTTACATTCTAGGAATAAAGATCTATAGGGATAGATCTAAGCGACTTCTAAGGCTTAGTCAAAGCACATACATAGACAAAATGATGACGCGCTTTAAGATGGAAAACTCCAAGAAAGGAGGTGTTCCAATGACTAAAGGTACCGTGTTGAACAAATCGCAATCTCCTTCAACGGACATTGATATTAAGCAAATGGAAAAGGTTCCATATGCTTCAGCGATTGGTTCCATCATGTATGCTATGCTGTGCACTAGACCTGACGTCTCGTATGCTTTGAGCATTACTAGCCATTATCAGCAAAACCCTGGCTTTGCCCATTGGACTGCAGTTAAGAACATTCTGAAGTACTTGAGAAGGACTAAAGACATGTTTTTAATATATGGAGGAGTTGAAGAACAGCTCACTGTAAGATGTTACACTGATGCTAGTTTTCAAACTGAACGAGATGACTCTCACTCATAATCTAGTTTTGTATTCACACTCAATGGTGGAGCCATCTCTTGGAAAAGTTCCAAGCAAAGTGTGGTGGTAGATTCTACCACTGAATCTGAATACATTGCAGCATCTGATTCTGCAAAGGAAGCTGCTTGGATGAAGAAGTTCATAGCCGATCTCGATGTGGTTCCAAGTATTCAGCAACCAATCGAGATATTTTGTGATAACACAGATGCTATTGCTCAAGCCAAAGAGCCCAGATCTCATCACAGGGCCAAGCACATTCAGAGGAAGTTTCATTATATACGGGACATAGTGAAACAGGGAGGCTTCGTGATAAGAAAAATCGACACAGATCAAAACCTAGCAGACCCGTTTACTAAGCCCATGATTCAGAACAAGCATGATCTGCATAGAAATGCGATCGGGCTTAGATTAGCTAGTGATATGTTTTGATTTAGTATTTGGATGTATGAACTTTTTAACAAAAAAGTTATACTTTTGAATTCATTTTGATTTATTGATTTAAACACAATTATGAATGCTATAACTGTGTTCATTTTAATACGTTTAATCCATAGTTATTGTATTCTAAATTATCCATAGTCGGTCAGACTTGTGGGAACAATTCTGAATTAAGACTATTCTGAATTTAGACTCAAGGAGTTGACTTCTAAATTCACAAACCTCATTATGAATGACGTTGGATGTAACTCACCACAAACCATCTTTATTATAAGATGTTTTGATTCTGGTATACTCATTTAGTATCCTATGACCTGAGATGCATACTAGAACTTCCGTTTACCGAGGGTTATTCTTTGATCACTGCCAACCGCTGTCACGTAACTGCTAGTCATAAATGCTTTGGTTGGGAATAATTCTGAAGTTCAGTGGGAGTTGTATGTAGTCAATAAGGGATTCTGTACTGTTACCTTATATGTAGCAGTTAGACATCGTGGCGCCCTCGTTGATTCAAACTGGTAAAGTGTGAGGCCTCACCCAAACTGACTGTGTGTTTGATTGGACCATTTTGAATCTGGATCGAGAACAATAATGATTGAGCTCCATATGAAAATTAGTCTCAATGACTCAATTGATGACATTTACAGAAAGGATAAATGACTATGATTACCATAAGTTTATTGTCTTGTTATAGTAAAATGATACTAGAAGAAGATGTTTGGTTGATGACTTTAAAATGTCATACCTTGTTGGGGGCAGCCATGTGCAGCTAGAGCACCGCTGACTGTCTACGTGGAATTTAACCGAATGTCGTCCAAGTGGGAGCTTGTTGGATTGTGTACGGGTTCAGTTACGTCACGTTGCCAACCGAGCTATGACCCGTAAGAGTTACACCTTGGGCAACAAATATTAAGTCCACTTAATTTGATTAACTGGCGCTTACGAACTATATCGGGTTTTTATAATTTATAATTGTTATAAATTATTTAGTATTAATGTTCATTTAAATAAATAAATAAATAAATAAATAAATAAATAAATAAAGGTGAGATTCACTTTTTAATAAATAGAGTGATTAGGTAGAAACAGCTAATGACATGAACATGGTGTCTGATCCATTATTGCTTTCCACCTTGTTCCATTGTCTGATCCATTATTGCTTTCCACCTTGTTCCATTATTGCTTTCAATCTTAAAAGGAATGAGAAGGCAAGTTGGATTGGAGTTTCTATTTTCAAAACAACATTCTCTCTCTCTCTCTCGATACACCTACACTCAATCACTTCATCTCCTAAAATTCACGTCGAAGAAAGAAGAAGTATAGTTGGATTCTTCTACCTATCACAAACAACCGATATATTTGATTGCAACCGTGGACCACGCCTCTTAGAGCCGCAACCACAGTGTTCTAATTTAGTGTTCGTTGATTCTAGCATTCATTCCTTGTCCCTCGGTGTCTCAAACGGTTAATTATTAACCATAAAGGTATATTATATCTCATCAGTAGGTTATTCATATTCTGTATTTGTATTGTTTGTAACCCAGATCCTGTCGGGTTCATTCTGGTATTTTATTACTCCGCTGCGTTAACTGTTATTAATCTGATTAATAATTATCAAAACTGTTTTGATAAATAAACCTAACGAAGATACCACTGAACTCAACAGTGGTATCATAGCGCTCTTGTCGGGCCTGTTTCTGAAACATGCCCTTAAGTTGCTCAATCATGTCAAATGCAGTAGACTTCAAATATTAATCAAAGGAACAAATGAACTTAATAGAAGTTCTTACGACCTAAATGATTCTTAGTAATTGATGTGTAGTTTATTTCATTTTATGAAGTTTTTTAAGCGATAAGTAACCTATATTTGAAGTCTACTACATTTGACATGATTGAGCAACTTAAGGGCATGTTTCAATAAACTATGATTATTACTAATTGTGTATAGACTAGCTATCTATTACAATACACTACTTATATTTTGCAACTGTTATTAGTTTATGTATAAACGCAAACTCTTGAACTCACCAACCGTTGTGTTGACTTGTTTAGTATGCTATTCTCATGTTAAGGTTGCCAATTGCCTAGGAGCACTCACGAGTCAGCATCTTTGGGTTGTAAGCATATTATGAAATTATTTTGGATTATGTTGTTTAAATATTTACACTTTGGTTTTGCATAATATTTGGGGCGCGTATGTTTGCGCATTTTTCAACTCATGTTTCTTTGGTTTGGGTTTGCTAGTTTCTTTAATGCTTCCGCAATATTTTTAATGTCAAACTTGGGTTTTGAATGTTAGTCCATATGGAGTCATTCTTGGTAACTAATGACTGAGATCCTGGTATGTCACGCGCCTCGCGGTAAAACCCCGTAGGTGGATTTTGGGGGTGTGACATAGGGCGTTCATGACTCGGTGTTGAGAGGGGATACCGAGGGTCGCTCTATTGGAAAACATGTTGTCCTTTCGGCTTCATTTACTGGTGGTGTGCGTTACATGTACAAACATTATCAAGACGCCCTTGCTATATATCACGTTCATGGGAACCCCCAGTACTTTATCACTTTCACTTGTAATGTAAGGTGGCCAGAGATAACGAGATATTTCACGTCCCGTTCGCCACTCAAACCTCAAGATAGGCCAGACATTGTTGCTCAAATTTTTAGAACTAAAGTGAAGGAAATGTTGGATTTCTTGAGAGCAGAACGTCCTTTTGGTAAGGTAGCTGCAGATTTGTACACGATCGAGTTTCAAAAAAGAGGACTTCCACATTGTCATATGCTTTTGTGGGTTACAGAGGCATTCAAAATTCATAAAGCAGCCAAGTTGATCGGTATATATCTGCTGAGATACCTTATCCCATATCTTCACCTGAGCTTCATAAGATTGTCACGGACTGTATGATGCATGGACCATGTGGTTTGGCTAGACCTTATGCTCCATGCATGGTTAATGGTAGTTGTTCAAAAAGATTCCCTAAATCCTGTACGTCGGGCACTATATTTGATAAGAATGGGTACATTCATTATAGAAGGCGTATGAATTCTGTTTCTGTAAATAAACGGGGAATCTTGCTGGACTACTCCTACGTGGTTCCTTACAATAAAGACTTGTGTCTAAGATTTCATGCTCATATTAATGTCGAGTACTGCGGTTGGAATATAGTCATTAAATATTTTTTTAAATACATATCCAACGGTGCTGACTGGGTTAGATTTACAATCACCAAGTCTGATGTACATCATGCTAAGGGAACGCCTCCCTCTGATGTTGCTATAGATGAGGTTAAAAACTATGTTGATGGTCGTTTTATATGTCCACATGAAGCATGTTGGAGAATCTTGGACTTTCCAATTCACCATAGAAATTCAGCCGTTCAGGTTCTGTCAGTTCATATGAAAAACTTGCAGAATGTAAGTTTTAAGGATAATCATCATTTGCAAGAGATAATCGACAATGTAGGTAGTAAAAGGACCACGTTGACAGAATGGTTAGCAAAAAGCAAACTTGGCGTAGGCAGCAGGCACCTTCGATGTTGACTACCTTTTGAAGTATAGATGGGATAAAAATAGAAAACGATGGCTTCGTAGGGTTAGAGATACTAACCCTACTGTTGGAAGACTCATTTATGTTCATCCTACCTGTGGAGAGTTTTTCTTCTTATGTTTGTTGTTAGGCTATCATGTTGGATGTAGGAGTTTGCGGACATTAGAACAGTATGTGGTGTAACACATTCTACTTATTGAGTCGCATGTGAGAGGTTGGGTTTGCATGAGGATGATAGTGAATTGTGTCAGGCTTTTGAAGAGGCTGCTACATGGGCAACTGCCTCAAAGCTGAGGTCCTTTTTTACTCCTATGTTGCTTTATTGTGAAATTTCAAGTCCAATCAACTTGTGGGACCGACAATGGCTGCGTATGACAGACAATGTTGCACGTCAGCTTCATCTGACATAAAAATCTTCAGAAGCACATATCAGCTCTGAAGATCTTCAACGGTATGTTCTTTATAAAATTGAACTCCTGTTGAACTCGAATGCCACTCCATCATCGCTTGCGGATTACGGCTTACCATCTCGACGTCCATAGTTGCTTCGAAGGCTTAAAAATAGGCTTTTGATGGAGGAAAGAAACTACCACAGAGAAAAGCTTGCTCTTGAGCATGAATGTTAAAAGAATTATCTTCATGGGAAGCAACTTTATGTGTATGAGAATTTTATCGTTTCAATTAAGAACAACAAGCAAATTCTAATGTTCGTCTATGGTCATGGAGGGACAGGAAAGACTTTCTTGTGGACTGCAATTATTAATGCTTTACGATCCAAGGGAAGGATTGTACTTGCGGTTGCAGCCTCTTGAATTGCATCTTTGCTAATTCCATCTGGCAGAACTGCTCATTCATGTTTTAAAATACCATTAGAGATGATAGAGGAAAGCATATGTCATATAAAGAAAAACAGTCAACTTGCAAGTCTTTTGATTGAGGCATCACTTATAATTTGGGATGAGGCTCCGATTAATAACCATTGATGTTTTGAGGCTTTAGATAGAACACTTAGAGACATACTTGATAATAATGTGTTGCCTTTCGGTGGGAAATCTTTGCTCTTAGGAAGTGACTTTAGACAAACATTGCATGTGAAACGTAAAGCAAGTAAACAAGATATCATAGCGTCTTCGTTGCCTAGGTCGTATGTGTGGAATAAGTTTAGGGTGGTTACATTAACAGAGAACATGTGTTTACGTCATTCAAGGCAAAACACATCCGTTGTTGGTAATACCGCAACCTTTGCATCCTGCTTCTAGATATAGGGAACTGGACAAGTGGGACTTTAGATATGCACAACTCCAGTGATGCTGGATTTATAGAAATCCCATCAATATTCATGATACCTCACACTGATGCATCTTTGCATAATCTTATTCAGTTCATATATGATAATGAAACCCTTGAAAAGCCCATACCTGAAAATCTTTCTAAAAAGGCAATCATTTGTCCAAAAAATGAAACTGCTGATATGGTGAACATGATGATTCTAAACATGTCTTCTGGTGTGTAACGCCCCGAAATTTCCCGAAACAAGCCATTTATGTAACACCCGTAATTTCTTATTAAAGAAATTAAAAGAATGAAATAGAAAGAAAGGGGAAAGAAACAAAAGTCAACCAAAGTGAAGGGGCCAAAAGTGCCAAATATGCAAAGTTTATATTTATTTGGCACAAAAAGGTGGAATGGCCACCCATGTTGTCTGCATTTTCACTCATTCGAACTTTTTAGAGAGAGAAAGTAGCAGGAGCAGAAAAACCCTCGGATTTGAAGAAGAATCTGTGAACTTGGAAGCTTTTGGTAAGAATTCTCTAGTTTTTGAAGTTTTAGATAATTCTAGAACTGTGTGGGTGCTTATAAGTGTGTCTTGTGTGTTCGGGTGGTGTGGTGTGTGTGTTCTAGGTGTTAGAACAAGTGAGCAGGTTCGGGTTAAAGGGTGTAAACTTGAAGAAGACGACTAAGGTGAGTTTCTAGACCCCCTTTTTATTACATGTTTTCTAACGATTTTGGGGCTGGAAAATACATGTATGAATGTTTTTATGAACTTAAGTATGTTACCCGTATGTTATATGCATGTGTATGTTTGTAGAGTATGTTTTGAGGTAATGTATTGTTATGTTTATGTTGAGTTCATGCTTAGAACCGTATGTGAATGTTTAGAATTAAGTGACATGATGTTTGGGACTGGAACACGACTTAAAATAAACTAAGTATGGACTAATGTGTCCAATAGGGCTCATGAGTCCAATAGTGCTCATGAGTCTGAAAAATAAACTAAGTATGGACTAATGTGTCCAATAGTGCTCATGAGTCCAATAGTGCTCATGAGTCTGAGAAATAAACTAAGTATGGACTAATGTGTCCAATAGTGCTCATGAGTCCAATAGTGCTCATGAGTCTGAAAAATAAACTAAGCATAAGGTGAAAAGTCTAAACAGTGGTCATATACCTAGAAAAGTCGGCCAAGATGACTAAGTGTATGGTTATAAGTTCAAACAGGGCCCATGTGCCCAAACACTTAGAATTTTTACAGGAAATTTCCGGGAATCCGGATTTTAAGGATTTGACCAGGGTTGACCAGGGTTAATAAATGATGATGTCTCATGCATATAATGATGAGTATGATTAACCCTAATTGTTACTAATATTATTATTAGTATATTATTGTTAACAATATTATTAAAATATTGTTAAGTAAGGTATGATGCTATGCATGATGATGAACGTATGATGATGAATGTATGATGATGAACGTATGATGAATATGTATGATGTGTGTATGTTCCTTGTGATTGTGTATGCTTATCTTTCTGAAACTTTACGAATAACGAGAAATGAATTAATGAAGTATTATGTATCGTAAAGTGAAAGATAATGAAAGAGGATTGTGTATGCTTATCTTTCTGAAACTTTACGAATAACGAGAAATGAATTAATGAAGTATTATGTATCGTAAAGTGAAAGATAATGAAAGAGGAACGTGATGATGAATGCATGTATTAACGAATGAACGAAAAGAAGAATGATGATGAATACATGCATTAACGAACGAACGAACGAAAAATGTCTTGCAAACGTTGGATAAGTTTAACGGGTCCCTTCTTAGTGATTGACCATATGTATGGTACCCCTACCGCTTACCTCTAGTACCGTGGCATACGTTTTGTTGTTCATATGTTGACTTCGGCCCGGTAGCTAATAACGTTCGGGGTATAGCAGATGGTAGTGGTACAAAAGATATCCAATGTGCAAGAAAAGATGTAACATGTATTAATGAATGAACGAATGATTAAATGATGATGAATACATGCATTAATGAACGAATGAGTTATGTCTTGCAAGCATTGAATAACGCGATTGGTCCTTCTATGTGATTGACCATGGTCATGGTACCTCTACCGCTTACCTTTAGTACCGGGCATACGTTTTGTTGTTCATATGTTGACTTCGGCCCGGTAGCTAATGACGTTACCTCTAGTACCGTGGCACTATGTTTTGCTGTCCCTCCATAGACTTCGGCCCAGTACGTGGCATATGTTTGTTGTTCATTTGTTGACCTCGGCCCGTACTGTGGCAATACGTTTTGCTGTCTATGGATTGACTTCGGCCCGGTAGCTAAGACTGTTCGAGGTGTAGCATATGGTATTGGTACAATTAACCTTTCAATGCGTGCAAGTAAGTATTTATGTGTATGGAACCCTACCG
This sequence comes from Flaveria linearis, assembly GCA_024085815.1. Classification (NCBI taxonomy): domain Eukaryota; kingdom Viridiplantae; phylum Streptophyta; class Magnoliopsida; order Asterales; family Asteraceae; genus Flaveria; species Flaveria linearis. The sequence goes on along the minus strand of CM044007.1, from coordinate 20,444,245 downwards.
CTTACTTCGAGTACCGGGCATACGTTTTGTTGTTCATTTATTGACTTCGGCCCGGTAGCTAATAACGTTTGGGGTATAGCACAAGGTAGTGGTACAAAAGATAGTCAAAGTGCAAGTAAGTATGAACGGGATTCGTGTCATTCGACCACCGTAATCATAGCCGAGTGCTATGAAGTGGGAAAAGTCTGACAGAATCCATACGAGATGTTGAAGAGAACGATGAATAATGAATGATGAAGATAATAATGAACATTATCTATGTGTACATATGATGTATGAACGTATGAACGAAAGGATACTTTTAAATAAGTAAAAGTATGTTTTATTACAAAACTAGAACTCACTCAGCAACGCTGACTTTTATGTATTTTCCAGTTGGCAGGTAGTGTTGCTGAGGATGGCACGAGGCGGCTACTCAGCTTTATTTTGGGATGGCATTCTTTTGTTAATGTTTTTGTATTGTAATGCAAACAAAGGATATTTTGTAACAGGTGTTGTATTACTTTGCAAAAGCATTTTTAGTAAAATTTAAAGTTTCCGCTGCATTGTTTTTATTAGGTTATATCAAATGTATGTTTTCTGGGTAATGACGACCAACTGTGAGGTGCCCGGGATCGGGGCCTTACAAGTTGGTATCAGAGCCAAAGTTTAAGTGAATTGGGTAAAATTTTTTTTTTAGAATAAACCTAAGACTTAAACTGAGAATGGGACAGGGGGAATGGGAATGTCATCTGAGTAGCTGCGTGCCATCAGGTATTTTCTTGAAAGTTAACCAGTGTATGTGTGCATGTTATGTGTTTATGTGTACTGTTAGACTTAGATACTAATGTAGTCAGGACAGGTAATGCTCGGGGTGTGAAGAGTAGAGTAAGTGGCTAATCACAACTGGCCACTGTAATTAGGGACTTACTGTACTTAACATAAACTGAGCTATTTCCTTGAATGACCGTGTTGGTGTTTAAATCTTTCAGTGTGATAGAAGATGGTCGGTGGTAGATCATCGAAAGCCCCAATTGGTGGAGGCAGTGGCGGAAGTGGTACGGAACCACGAGTCACAAGAGGTAGGCCTAGAAAAGAGAAGAAGGTTCCCGAAGGACCTAATACTACTCCCTCGGGGGGAGTGGATGAGAGTGATGATTTTAGGGCCTCGGTGAAGGAGGCAGTTGTCGAGGAGGTGCACCAGGTTATGCAGACGATCTTACCGTCTGTAATGACAGAAGTGTTAAAGGCAGTACGAGAGGATGAGAGACGGGGGAGAAACCAGTCCTCCGGTGGACAACAACAGACAGGGGCAGAAACGGTATTGTCCGATGATGAGGAGGAAGAACAGGTACGGGAGACAGCCCGGGGCTGTGATTACGGGAAATTCATGAGGTGCAAGCCCCCAACTTTCGATGGGTCTGGTACTGCTACTGATGCTCACCAATGGGTGATGGAAATGGAAGCTGTCCTCGATATCAGTGATTGTCAGGAGGACAAGAAGGTGAAGTTTGCTACCCACTCTTTTACAGGGTCGGCCTTATGCTGGTGGAAGAATATAGTCCAAGCCGAGGGTAGCAGGGCTATTGGGAAGATGAAATGGGCTGAGCTGAAAAGGCTGGTGATCGAGGAATTCAGTCCTCGACGGGAAATGGATAGGATAGAGAGAGAGTTCCTGCAGTTGGAGGCGGGGACGATGACCCACCAACAATATACCACCAAGTTTAACGAGTTGGCGCTGTTGGTGCCAGAGCAGGTGACGCCGGTGTCTCGAAAGATCAACCGGTATATTCAGGGGCTGCCAGCTGAAATTCGTTGGCACTTGATTTCTGCCCGACCAAGCACTTTCAGGTCGGCAGTGGACTTGGCGGGAAGGTTATTCGATGAACGTGCTGCTTTGGTGAAGGCTGAGGGAAGCAAGAAAGGAAGTGGAGAGAAGAACTGGCAGGGGAAAAGATTTGGTCGGGGTGATACTCCGACAAACAACAAGAAAGCAAGGGTGGATGACCGCCGAGTGGTCGTGTCTGGAGCTGGGGTGAAGAAGTGTGGTAAGTGTGGAAAGGAGCACTCAGGGGAGTGCAAATGGGGATACAACATCTGCTTCAAGTGTGGGAGGACTGGGCATATGGCCAAGGATTGTCTGAAGGGCAAGTGTTTTAACTGTGGGGAAATTGGTCATATGAGCAAGGATTGCAAGAAGCCGAGGGCTGAGGGCTCGGGAGAGAAGAAGAAAGGAGGAGAAGCACGAAGGCAAAGGCTAGGGCGTTCACGATGACACAAGAAGAGGCTAGGACGGACCCCGATGTGGTGTCAGGTACGTTTCTAGTAAACCAAACTCTTGCTTCTGTGTTATTTGACTCTGGTGCTAGTAGGAGTTTCATTTCTGCTACTTTCTGTGCTAAACTGCCTGTTAAGAGTAAATGCATTGATAAGTCCTTTGATGTAGAAACCGCTATTGGAAAATCCACTAGGGTTACGGATGTGATAGAGGGCTGTACCATAGAATTAGAGGGCCATAGGTTTGCTGCCATGTTACATGTGATGCCTCTAGGAGGATTTGATGTAGTGTTAGGGATGGACTGGTTAGCAACCTACGAAGCGAATATCGTGTGCCGAAAGAAGATGATTAGACTGACGGCGACCGACGGAAGTCCGGTGACGATTTATGGCGATCGAGTTACGACGATTCCGAAGGTGATCTCGATGGCGGTGGCGGGAAAGTTTATGAGGCGCGGATGCAACGCCTACTTATGTTATGTAAAGAATGAAGAGACGCCAACACCACAACTATGCGATGTGCCAGTGGTGTGTGACTTTCCAGATGTGTTTCCCGAAGACTTATCGGGTTTGCCACCAGACCGAGAGATCGAGTTCCAGATCGACCTGATACCGGGTGCCCAACCTGTCGCGAAAGCACCGTATCGCTTGGCTCCGACGGAGATGAAAGAATTGATGGATCAGTTGCAGGAGCTGCTGGACAAGGGGTTTATTCGACCGAGTATCTCACCTTGGGGTGCTCCGGTTCTGTTCGTAAAGAAGAAGGATGGTAGTATGCGGATGTGCATCGACTACCGCGAGCTGAATAAGCTGACGGTGAAGAACAGATACCCCTTACCAAGAATCGATGACTTGTTTGATCAGCTCCAGGGTGCCAGTTGGTTCTCGAGGATAGATCTTCGATCTGGCTACCATCAATTAAAGGTGAAGGAACAAGATATCCCCAAAACAGCCTTTCGTACGCGCTATGGTCACTACGAGTTTCTTGTCATGTCTTTTGGGTTGACCAATGCGCCGGCTGCTTTTATGGATTTGATGAACCGAGTATGCCGACCAATGTTGGATAAATCAGTAATTGTATTCATCGATGATATTTTGATTTATTCAAGAAGTGAAAAAGAGCATGCCGGGCATATTCGGGAAGTGTTGGAAACGTTGAGAAGGGAGAAATTGTACGCCAAATTCTCCAAATGCGCCTTTTGGTTACGCGAGGTGCAATTTCTGGGTCACGTAGTGAATGCAGAAGGAATAATGGTGGACCCAGCAAAGGTTGAGGCTGTGATGCAATGGAAACCCCCAAAGACGCCATCCGAGATTCGTAGCTTCTTGGGATTGGCGGGCTATTATAGAAGGTTTATTCAAGACTTTTCAAAGATAGCCTCACCTTTGACAAAATTGACTCGTAAGGATGTGAAATTCGTGTGGGGTCGAGAGCAGGAGATGGCTTTTGAGGAGTTGAAGGCAAAACTAACACAAGCTCCTGTCTTGACTTTGCCTGAGGGAAGTGAAGACTTAGTGGTCTATTCGGATGCGTCTTATTCTGGGCTAGGTTGTGTGTTGATGCAACGTGGAAAGGTGATAGCCTACGCATCTCGACAACTGAAAACTCACGAAGTCAACTATCCCACACACGACCTAGAACTAGCTGCGGTGGTTTTTGCATTGAAGATATGGCGGCACTATCTATACGGGACGAAGTGCACTATCTTCACAGACCACAAAAGCTTGAAGTATTTCTTCGAGCAGAAGGATCTCAACATGAGGCAGAGGCGGTGGTTGGAACTGATAAAAGATTATGATTGTGAGATCCATTACCACCCGGGCAAAGCCAATGTGGTGGCTGATGCCCTTAGCCGAAAAGAAAGGCCTGAGCCAATTCGGGTGAAGGCTTATCAATTGATCATGACCTCCGACGTGCTGACACAGGTTAAGGAGTTTCAAGATGAGGCTTTGAAAGAAGATCGTCTTAACTCCGAAAGGATGAGAGGTCTAGTGACGGAGTTGGGTGAGAACACTCTAGGTGTTAAGACCCGATTTGGGCGAATGTGGATTCCTCGATACGGGGATCTACGTAGTAGAATTATGGATGAGGCCCATAAGACACGATACTCCATTCACCCCGGTGCTACCAAAATGTACCACGATATGAAGAAAGACTACTGGTGGCCGGGCATGAAACGCGACGTAGTGGAGTACGTAAGTAAGTGCTTGACTTGCTTACAAGTGAAGGCGGAACACCAGAAGCCCTATGGGAAGATCCAACCACTGGATATACCCGAATGGAAGTGGGAACACATCACCATGGACTTCATCACGAAGTTACCGCGTACCCCGAAAGGGTATGATGCTATATGGGTGATAGTTGATCGATTGACGAAGAGTGCCCACTTCCTACCGATCCGCGAGACGTATTCATCTGAAAGATTGGCGGATCTATTCATTAAAGAAATTGTAGCTCGTCATGGCGTACCGGTGTCTATTGTGTCTGACCGTGACACCCGGTTTACCTCCAAGTTTTGGAAGAGATTTCATGATGCGATGGGGACGAGGCTACACATTAGTACAGCATATCACCCTCAGACGGACGGTCAGTCTGAGAGGACGATCCAAACACTCGAAGACATGCTTCGGGCGTGCGTGATCGACTTTGGAGGAAGTTGGGATGATCACCTGCCGTTAGCAGAATTCTCGTACAACAATAGTTATCACGCCAGCATTGGCATGCCACCTTACGAGATGCTATACGGTAGGAGATGTAGGACGCCCGTGTGCTGGGGAGACATTGGGCAGAAGGAGTTAGGAGGTGTTGAGGTGATTGAAGCAACGACTGAGAAATTAGAGAAGATCAAAGCCTTCATGAAGGCGGCGAAAGATAGGCAAAAGTCGTATGCTGACAAGAGGCGAAGACCGATAGAGTTCAAGGTTGGTGACCGAGTAATGTTGAAGGTCTCGCCCTGGAAAGGGATCATTAGATTCAGGAAACGAGGTAAGCTAAGCCCGAGGTATATAGGACCTTTCCGAATTATCGCACGAGTAGGGGAGGTGGCCTATCGACTTGAACTGCCAGATGAGTTAAGTGGAATTCATCCCACATTCCATGTATCTCATCTGAGGAAGTGCTTAGCTGATGAAGACATGGTTGTACCACTGGAGGATATTGAAGTAGACGAACGGCTCAACTACGTGGAGCAACCAGTGGCAATCATTGATCGTAAAGAAAGGAGGTTGAGGAATAAAGTGGTTCCTCTTGTGCGTGTACAGTGGAAGCACAGGAAGGGATCCGAGTCTACGTGGGAGACTGAAGAGGAGATGAGACAACACTACCCACATCTGTTTGAGGAATAACAGGTTTCGGGGACGAAACCTATATAAGGGGGGTGGACTTGTAACACCCGTAATTTCTTATTAAAGAAATTAAAAGAATGAAATAGAAAGAAAGGGGAAAGAAACAAAAGTCAACCAAAGTGAAGGGGCCAAAAGTGCCAAATATGCAAAGTTTATATTTATTTGGCACAAAAAGGTGGAATGGCCACCCATGTTGTCTGCATTTTCACTCATTCGAACTTTTTAGAGAGAGAAAGTAGCAGGAGCAGAAAAACCCTCGGATTTTGAAGAAGAATCTGTGAACTTGGAAGCTTTTGGTAAGAATTCTCTAGTTTTTGAAGTTTTAGATAATTCTAGAACTGTGTGGGTGCTTATAAGTGTGTCTTGTGTGTTCGGGTGGTGTGGTGTGTGTGTTCTAGGTGTTAGAACAAGTGAGCAGGTTCGGGTTAAAGGGTGTAAACTTGAAGAAGACGACTAAGGTGAGTTTCTAGACCCCCTTTTTATTACATGTTTTCTAACGATTTTGGGGCTGGAAAATACATGTATGAATGTTTTTATGAACTTAAGTATGTTACCCGTATGTTATATGCATGTGTATGTTTGTAGAGTATGTTTGAGGTAATGTATTGTTATGTTTATGTTGAGTTCATGCTTAGAACCGTATGTGAATGTTTAGAATTAAGTGACATGATGTTTGGGACTGGAACACGACTTAAAATAAACTAAGTATGGACTAATGTGTCCAATAGGGCTCATGAGTCCAATAGTGCTCATGAGTCTGAAAAATAAACTAAGTATGGACTAATGTGTCCAATAGTGCTCATGAGTCCAATAGTGCTCATGAGTCTGAGAAATAAACTAAGTATGGACTAATGTGTCCAATAGTGCTCATGAGTCCAATAGTGCTCATGAGTCTGAAAAATAAACTAAGCATAAGGTGAAAAGTCTAAACAGTGGTCATATACCTAGAAAAGTCGGCCAAGATGACTAAGTGTATGGTTATAAGTTCAAACAGGGCCCATGTGCCCAAACACTTAGAATTTTTACAGGAAATTTCCGGGAATCCGGATTTTAAGGATTTGACCAGGGTTGACCAGGGTTAATAAATGATGATGTCTCATGCATATAATGATGAGTATGATTAACCCTAATTGTTACTAATATTATTATTAGTATATTATTGTTAACAATATTATTAAAATATTGTTAAGTAAGGTATGATGCTATGCATGATGATGAACGTATGATGATGAATGTATGATGATGAACGTATGATGAATATGTATGATGTGTGTATGTTCCTTGTGATTGTGTATGCTTATCTTTCTGAAACTTTACGAATAACGAGAAATGAATTAATGAAGTATTATGTATCGTAAAGTGAAAGATAATGAAAGAGGATTGTGTATGCTTATCTTTCTGAAACTTTACGAATAACGAGAAATGAATTAATGAAGTATTATGTATCGTAAAGTGAAAGATAATGAAAGAGGAACGTGATGATGAATGCATGTATTAACGAATGAACGAAAAGAAGAATGATGATGAATACATGCATTAACGAACGAACGAACGAAAAATGTCTTGCAAACGTTGGATAAGTTTAACGGGTCCCTTCTTAGTGATTGACCATATGTATGGTACCCCTACCGCTTACCTCTAGTACCGTGGCATACGTTTTGTTGTTCATATGTTGACTTCGGCCCGGTAGCTAATAACGTTCGGGGTATAGCAGATGGTAGTGGTACAAAAGATATCCAATGTGCAAGAAAAGATGTAACATGTATTAATGAATGAACGAATGATTAAATGATGATGAATACATGCATTAATGAACGAATGAGTTATGTCTTGCAAGCATTGAATAACGCGATTGGTCCTTCTATGTGATTGACCATGGTCATGGTACCTCTACCGCTTACCTTTAGTACCGGGCATACGTTTTGTTGTTCATATGTTGACTTCGGCCCGGTAGCTAATGACGTTACCTCTAGTACCGTGGCACTATGTTTTGCTGTCCCTCCATAGACTTCGGCCCAGTACGTGGCATATGTTTGTTGTTCATTTGTTGACCTCGGCCCGTACTGTGGCAATACGTTTTGCTGTCTATGGATTGACTTCGGCCCGGTAGCTAAGACTGTTCGAGGTGTAGCATATGGTATTGGTACAATTAACCTTTCAATGCGTGCAAGTAAGTATTTATGTGTATGGAACCCTACCGCTTACTTCGAGTACCGGGCATACGTTTTGTTGTTCATTTATTGACTTCGGCCCGGTAGCTAATAACGTTTGGGGTATAGCACAAGGTAGTGGTACAAAAGATAGTCAAAGTGCAAGTAAGTATGAACGGGATTCGTGTCATTCGACCACCGTAATCATAGCCGAGTGCTATGAAGTGGGAAAAGTCTGACAGAATCCATACGAGATGTTGAAGAGAACGATGAATAATGAATGATGAAGATAATAATGAACATTATCTATGTGTACATATGATGTATGAACGTATGAACGAAAGGATACTTTTAAATAAGTAAAAGTATGTTTTATTACAAACTAGAACTCACTCAGCAACGCTGACTTTTATGTATTTTCCAGTTGGCAGGTAGTGTTGCTGAGGATGGCACGAGGCGGCTACTCAGCTTTATTTTGGGATGGCATTCTTTTGTTAATGTTTTTGTATTGTAATGCAAACAAAGGATATTTTGTAACAGGTGTTGTATTACTTTGCAAAAGCATTTTTAGTAAAATTTAAAGTTTCCGCTGCATTGTTTTTATTAGGTTATATCAAATGTATGTTTTCTGGGTAATGACGACCAACTGTGAGGTGCCCGGGATCGGGGCCTTACAATTTAATAATAATGGGCTTTTAAGGGTTAATTTAAGAAAGAAAGGTAAATTAGTGGGCTATAGACCAAATTAACCCTAATGGGCTATGTGTTGATGGGTTTAAGGGCCCTAATCAGCCCTTAAACAATGCATGATCAGCTCCATTTCTAGCATTCCAACCCTAGCCCCCAAATTCGTAGAGAGAGAAAGTAGAGAGAGAAAGTGAAGAAAACTCAAGATTTGGAGCTTGAAAGGTTGAAAGATTGAAGATCTGGGTGATTGGAGCATCAAATCCTAAGAAAAGAGCAACAAAACCAGGTAAGAATCAACCTCTAAACCCTTCTGCTGATCAAACCCGGATTCTAGGGTTTTGGGTTTTGAAAAGTTTCAAAGAAACACATAAAGGCCAAATTTTTACGTATGAAAACGTGTAAAAAGGTTAGATATGGCTTCATGGATGGTAAACCAAGGATTTGGACGTAAAAAGTTAAGATTTTGGGTTAAAAACGGCCTGGTTCTTAGTTTCTGTTCATCCAGCGAAACTGGGCCCCGATCCAGCGAAACTGAGTATTCATCTAGCGAAACTATTCATTTATCCAGTGAAACTAAAGGATTTCTAGCGAAACTACAGTTTCGCTACTGCGAAACTACAGTTTCGCTGATAATTTCGCTAAGTACTTAGGCTGACCTATAGACATTGCGAAACTAGGAAATTCCAACGAAAGTTGGGCGCTCATGGCAGCGAATCTGTCCAGCGAAACTGGCAGTAGTGCTGTCCAGCGAAACTGGTAGCGAAACTGCCAGCGAAACTGGCAGCGAAACTATCAGCGAATCTGTCAGCGAAATTATGAAGAAAATGACATTTTCGTGTATTAACTTTTGTGCAGCTCGTGTATTCAGGCTATAGCTTAAGTGACCTTGAATATAAGCTATTTGGATAAGTTCAGGTGAGTTCTAGATCCTCAATTTATATATGTTTTAAATGTTTTGGGGCGATATGCATACTAAATACATATTTTTCTAACGAATTGATATCGTGCTTTTCTCATTGTGTTATGACTATTGATCCGATAAATTATCTGGTTACATATTGCGATTATATTATGTATAACTTAAACATGACAGTGAAACCTAAAGAAAGGTTATGAGGCCCATAACGTGTACCTTGATAAAGTAAAGCCTTGCAAGCAATTGATAAAGGAGGGTTGCGTTCGTCGTGCCCTCACCCTGATAAAGTGATAAAGTAAATGCTCGAACAGGCAGGTCAGTAAAGCCTAGATTGGCATGACAGTAATGGCCTGATTGGGTACGACAGTAAGTCATAAATTGGCGTGTCGGTAAAGTCCTGTGTTTATCATAGGCACCGATAGTGACAGAGAATTGACGGATAAAGAAGAATAATATAACAAGTAATGATAAAGTATCGATAAAGTGAAACTTGTGTGTACTGATGTTCTGATAGATGGTGATTATATTCAAACTGCTAAAGCTAATACTTTTTACAAAAGTTATTTAACAAAGTAAAACTAGAATTCACTCAGCGAAGCTGACTTTTGTATGTATATCAGTTGACAGGTGAAAGTTAGGGCTTAAGGGATGGGAGCATGGATCTGAAGCTACTGGGCATCTAAAGACTGGCATCCCTGATGAAGAAGAGTTTAAGAGGACGTAAAGACTCTTGATGTTTAAAGACAATTTTTATATCCTAGTTTAACTACGTTGTAATGGATTGAAATTACTACCTTTTCCGCTGCAATGTATATATATATATGCTTATATATAAGTAAATGGAAGTTTTAAATCTATGTTTTTGCTGTGAATGACCAACTGTGAGGTTTCCTGAGATAGGGGCCTTACAAGTTGGTATCAGAGCCAATGTTTAAGAGATTTGGGAAAACTATTTTATAAACCTAAACTTAAACAGACAATGGGACCAAGTGTCAAGGATGCCAGTCCAAGAAGCTCCATGCCAAGAGGTAACAAAAGATGTTGTAAGTATTATTCTGATGGGTAGTGCCTTCTTAATTAAGTTAGAATCGAGGGTAGGGTATGATAATATTATCTGTGGTGCCTATCTGAATTTATGTGACCTATACGTGCATAGAATAGGTATAGTAGGTTCTAGTGTTAGTGTGGTTTAGGATAGGAGTGTTTAGGACATGAAAAGTTCTGTAAGTAGTTAATCATAACTGGCCACTGTTATTAAAAACTTACAAAACTTGTCATGATCTGAACTTGCCTTGAAAGACCATATTGACATTCTGAATCTTATAGGAAGTAGAAAGAATAGCACCAAAGAAAGCAATTCCAGCTATGGTCACTCGGAGAAGCACTAGGGGAAGGCCCCCTACTAAGGCAAAGGAAATTGCAAGGGAAACTGCGAAACCGACCAAAAGGTCAGCCAGAAAGCCGGTTGACGAACCAGTTAAGGAGGAGGTTGAGTTAGAAACGGGAGCCGAGGGGCCTACCCCTGACCATGCAAAGCTGAAGGAGACAGTAAAGGAAGCTATTGCCCAAGAGGTGCACCAGATCCTATCTGGAGTGATGCCTGATCTGCTTGCGGAGGTTGTGGAGCAGGTTAAGGGTGACGGTAAAAAGAGTACTGCTTCAAGGAAGGTTGATAATAAGGGAACGGTCAAGACTGAGGAGATGAGCGATAAGGAAGATCGTCTGGATAACAATGATGATTCTGAGGTTGAATAGGTGGCAAAGGGATGCAGCTACGGGGCTTTTCAGAGGTGTAAGCCCCAACATTTGATGGCACTGGTAACGCTGTTGCTGCTCAGCGTTGGATCAGGGAAATGGAAGTCGTGCTGAGAATCAGCGAGTGCCGGGAAGACCAAAAGGTGAAGTTTGCTTCCCATTCCCTTTTGGATCCAGCACTGTGTTGGTGGGATAACATCGTTGAGTCTTATGGGGAGGAAGCTATTAAGAGGATGAAGTGGCCGGAAATGAAGAGATTGGTGATAGAGGAGTACTGCCCGGAAAGAGAGCTTGACAAGATTGAACAAGAGTTTGTGAGCTTGGAGGCTGGAAACATGACACATCAGGAATACACTACAAAATTCAATGAAATGGCACGTCTGGTGCCTGACTTGGTGACTCCTGAATCCAAGAGGATCAAGAGGTACATACAAGGGTTGCCTCTGGACATTCGTAGGGACATGGTCACTGCTCGATCTAGTACTTTTAGGTCAGCAGTGGACCTCAGTGGAAGGTTGTACGATCATCGCAGGCCAGTGACAGTGGGTGAGACGAGGAAAGTTTGGAATCACAATGGGAAGAGGTATGGAAATGGTAACTACCAACTGGGAAACAAGAAGGCAAGGGTGGATGCAAAACAAGTGATTGTGAAGGGGGTCGAGGAAGTTAAGAATTGTGGGAAGTGTGGGAGGAGGCATCCCGGAGAGTGCCGAGTGGGTAGCTATGGGTGCTACCGGTGTGGAAAAACTGGTCACATGGCTAGAGAATGCCCAGAATTGAACAGGTGCTTCAACTGCCATGAGTCAGGGCACCACAGCAGGGATTGTAAGAAAGCTAAGCCGGGAAACTCAGGAACAAGCGGGGATGATGACGAGGGGGATGATGGAAAGCCCAAGGTCAGGGCAAGGGCTTTCACTATGAACAAGAAGGAGGCAAGGAAAGACCCAGACGTAGTCTCAGGTATGTTCCTTGTCAATGATGTTTGTGCCTCCATATTATTTGATAGTGGTGCCAGTAAGAGTTTTGTATCTGTACCCTTCTGTGCTACACTAGATATCCAAACTAAGGAAATAGATGATGCTTTCGAGGTAGAGACGGCCGATGGTAAGTCAATTAGAATAGTCAAAATGTTAGAGGATTGCCACATTAAACTAGGAGGTCATTACTTTCCCGCACAATTGTTTGCCATGTCCTTAGGAGGTTTCGATGTCGTACTAGGGATGGATTGGTTAGCTGCCCATGATGCTAACATAGTATGCCAACAAAAGATGATCCGATTAACGACTCCAGATGGTAGTCTGGTTACGATCTATGGTGATAACGATTGCAAGGTTCCAAGGATCATTTCCATGATCAAGGCGGAGAAATGTATGAGGCTAGGGTGCGGAGCTTATCTAGCGTATGTGAAGGATGTTAAGGGTAAAGCGAAAGAGTTGTCTGATGTACCAGTGGTGCGGGACTTTCCTGAGGTATTCCCAGAGGATCTGCCCGGAGTACCACCGGATAGGGAGATAGAGTTTCAGATTGATTTACTGTCAGGAGCCCAGCCCATTGCTAAAGCACCCTACCGCCTAGCCCCATCCGAGATGAAGGAGCTCATGTCACAACTGCAAGAAATTCTTGACAAAGGTTTCATTAGGCCCAGCATTTCTCCATGGGGTGCTCCAGTGTTGTTTGTGAAGAAGAAGGATGGCAGCATGAGGATGTGTATAGATTACAGGGAACTGAATAAGCTGACCGTGAAGAATCGATACCCTCTACCCAGGATAGACGATCTGTTTGATCAGTTGCAAGGGGCAAGCTGGTTCTCCCGAATAGATCTCTGATCCGGATATCATCAACTGAAGGTAAGGGAGCAAGATATCCCAAATACGGCCTTCCGAACGCGCTATGGACACTATGAGTTTCTGGTTATGTCTTTCGGGCTAACCAATGCTCCTGCGGCATTTATGGACTTAATGAATCGCGTGTGTCGCCCGATGTTGGACAGATCAGTAATAGTCTTCATTGACGATATCTTGATATACTCAAAGAACGAAGGAGACCACGCTTGTCATATCAAGGAGGTGTTAGAAACATTACGAAAGGAGAAACTGTATGCGAAGTTCTCTAAATGTGCATTCTGGCTACGGGAGGTGCAATTTTTAGGGCACGTTATAAACTCCGAGGGAGTTATGGTTTGTTAGGATCTCAGCCTCTAGTTTGATCAATTAGATTATATTCGCAGTGGATTTAGCATGAATATTAGCAATTAAAGCAAGAACATAAAGAATATTGCATGCAAACCAAAAGTAGATGTAGAGAGAATAATTCTGCCTTGAAGGAATAATATTCGTTTATTTCATGTTTCGGCGTCGAATACATTCAGGTCACTGCCCTTTTATAGGCAAATGACCCATACTGTGTCAGATTCCACTGACATTAAACAATTATTAAACTAACTACTGATTAAACACAACTACTGAAGATGTCACAACAGCTGACATCTTCTTACAAAATTTCCTAAGTGTTCTACCTGTTACAAGTACTGAAAAGGAAACTACTGAAAAGCTACAACGACTGAAGAACAAACTCTTCAGTCGTTTACAACTACTGAACTATAACAGCTGAAGAACAAACTCTTCAGCTGTTGTACAAACTACTGAAATAAAAAATATAAAACTACTGAAAAGAAAATAAACCATAACAACAACTGAAGAAGACTTCTTCAGCTGTTGTGACAAACTCTAAAACTTCAGCACTTTGGTCTTCAGACTTTGGTCTTCAGATGATTCATCAGCTGATGACTTCAGTAGTTGTCATCAGCTGATGTCTTCAGTCGTTGTCTTCAGACTTTGTGCATCAGCAGTTGTTCATCAGTTCTTCAGTTCTTCAGACTTTGATCTTCAGCACTTGTCTTCAGTACTTGAAGTCTTCAGTACTTATGTTCATCAGTACTTTAGACTTCAGTACTTATCTTCAGTACTTTGGGATCTTCAGCTGTTGTACTTCAGTTCTTTGAACTTCAGCTGTTGATTCTTCAGACTTTGTCAGAACAGCTGATGAGGGTCTTCAGCAGTTGTTGTGATGTCATGTGGGACTTAGAGGTTTTCCTGATCTTGGCTCATTGGTTCTTTTGGTCCAACAAACTCCCCCTGAACCAATGCAGCCAAAACCTCTAATTATTTGTTATCCCACTTATTGGTGGCATAAAGATTGGTCTATTTACTTCTGGATCAGATCAGAAGTTGACCCTGATAAGCACTGGCCTGGGAGAAGGTTTCAGGTATTTGTTTGGCTAAGTATGGATGGGAGCTCCGTTTTGGGGAATTGGACACAGAGCTGTTATCCCATCCATGAAACCTACCTCCCATGTACTAGCCTATAGGATTCTCTGGTGTAGGCTCGGACAAAGATCATTTGTTCTTCTTTGGTCATGCCTTCAGCCCCACCATCAAACAATCCTTCACGGTCGTACATCTCTGAGACATGCTTGACCTGTTTCCTATTTTTGAGCTCAACTGTTGTGATTTGCTTATATGCAAATTCATCTGGATGTCTGCCTTCTAGCAATAAGTTGAGCTCATCTTTGCGGAAGTTCTCAAGCTTCTTATAAACTAAGCCTTTTCTAACCATCCTGTTCTCCAACATCATTTCAGGAGGTTGCTTAGACTTATAAGCTTTCTCGAACTCATCCACAATTTCCCAGGGTGTTACTACAAGAGCCACTGTGATTACTTCATCTACAATCCTCTTCATCTGGCTCTTGTATCTCACAGGAATATCTTTCTTTATGATCCTGTGAGCCACCCTAGGATCAGGCCAAGTCCTCACTCTCTCTTTGTTATATTGGAAGGTTTGTTTGAGAGTGAAGAGTCTCAGAGCTTCTTTCTTCATATTCATGATAGAGGTAGAGGCAGCATATGCTTGGTCAATAGTCTTAAGCATTTCAGCATCATGAAGCTGCTGCTGTGCCTCTTCCTTTATCTTCACCCTCACAGTGTCCATCTGTGAGGTGGGAGTGATGGTTTGGGATTTGGCTTTTGGTAGAGGAATGACTGCTGAAAGGGGCAGTCTGTCCTCCTCATCCTCCTCTTCTTCTTCTTCTTGCAGCCTCAACACCATTCTCTTCTTCTTCAAGGGTGGATCATTGGCTGCGGGTTTTGATGGTGAAGGGGTTGGTTTAGTGGGTTGTGGTTGGGTTGTTGGTGTGGGAATGTTGGCAGGCACTGCTAGTAACCTAGAGATAAGGGCTGGTTTGGTCTGTTTTACTAGCAGTGTCCTGTTCCCAGCACCTGCTTCAGAGAGGGCCTCAGCGACCAGTCCCTTAGTGAAATCACCAGCCGAACAAATCTTGGTAGTTATTGCCAAGAGTCTGTCCCTGGTCCATGCCTTGACATCAAGGACTGGTCTGCCCAGGTACTTCGAAGTGAACCTACTCATAGCCTCAAGTTTCCTTCTTTCCTCTTGGCTATAAGTAGTCCATCGGTACTCAATCTCTCTTCTCTCCATATTCCTGATCTCTTGATCTAGCAGGCCAGTATCCTTGTCAAAGCCTTGCCTGAACAGCTGTTCAATGACAGAGTCCATTGAACGGCTATGCTCAGCATCAGCCTCCTTGACAAGGGCTGCTAGATCAGGATCAGCACTCTCCCTCACCTCTCCTCTCTTTTGATAAGTGACACTGAAATCCTTTTGGATTCCAGTCACTTCTTTCTCAGCTCTCTCCTCCTCCTCCCTCCCCTTCCCCTTGGTCTCCTGAACCTTCTCCCTCTCAACCACCTCCTTTCTACCTACTTCTAACTCCTCCTCTCCCCTCTTCCTCTTACCTTGCACTGAGGTCTCCCCCTTTTTGGGTGCATTGGTTGGGGTTTGACTCTCAGCAAGGGCTATAGCAACAGCAACCTTCACCAGAGGTTGGATATGTGTGGGAAGCCTCTCACCAATGGTTTTCATCACAATTTCTGTGATTATGGGAGTGATGAGAGGTAGGGATTTCTGGAGGATAGCATCTAGCTGCTCAGGGGGGTTCTGACCCTGAGAGCTAGTGCCAGAAGCAGGGGCTGGTGGCTGAGTTTGTGGGAGTGGCTCATTGTATGTGAGACCTTCGGGTGAAGGTGCGATCTGTGGGTTGGTGGTGGCAGATGGACTTCTATCTCGACTCATTTGAGCAAGCAGCTCTTTGAGTCTGCTTATCTCATCCTCTAAGATAGTGTTGTGAGCAACTACATCATAGAAGAAGCTCAGGTCATCATCAGTGGGAGCTGAATCACCTGACCTCCTGAGTGTGTCAGGATATACATGCTCTGAGTGTGGCTCAGTAGTAGCATGTGCCCCTTTGTATTGGTACTGGGGACTTCCAGCCTCCGGATTGGATCCATCATCGGCAGTTGCCTCTGGTGAGGTCTTATTGCTTGTACCAGCTTCACCCTGCTCATGTGCTGATGCAGGGGAAGTGGCAGCCTCACCAGATTGTCCTATCTCCCTAGCCACACTGGGAGATTGGACATGTGATTCTCTGTGTTGGGGGCTCCCACCGGCAATAGTATCCACCCCCTCTTTGGTTGGAGTCTCCCTAGTTGTAATAGGTTTCTGGGGAGAGGGTGGAGTGCTCAGGTGGGTCAACACTTTGGCAATCATTAGGGTTGGACTTTGTGGGGCGGCTTCTGTGGGAGATGGGCTAGAAGCAGAGTGCACATGGGGAGGAGTGTGCATTTCAATGGCAGTCTCCTCAAGTGAGAAAGACCCCAGATGTGTAGGTGCCCCAGTTGTGGTTGCATCAGGCTCCCGTTGAGAGGAAACCTGTGCGGTTGTGGTGGGTGGAGTCATGGTAGCTGCTGGGAGAATCGAACCAGTAGCCACATCCTGCCTTTGTGTTGCAGGGGCATCCTCAGGGGACTCATTTCCCTGAGTAGCCTTTTTGGGCTTCTTGGCTTTTGGCTTGGTGGGGACTTTGGATTTGGAGGTGGAGGCTGTGGGTTCCTGCTGCGTGGGTTTTCGCAGCCGGCCAGCCTGTTTGAGTGTGTGGTCGGTGTTGTGCCTGGAGTATACCTCGGCTAGAACAGCCATGGCAGGGACTCCAGTGCCAACAAGTCCCTCAGCTTGAAGCTGGCTTTGGATGATGGCCATTATAAACCGAGGATACAAGATCCAACGGTTAGAAATGGGTTTTGTGGCCATATCCTTGAGTTCCCAAAATATAAGATCAGTAAAGTTTAGGGGTTGTTTCTCAAGGATAGAATACAATACCTGTTGCCACCTTGTTGACATCTGGTCCCATGAAGAAGTTTTGGGAGCCAGACACACATTCACCATGTGGAAGATCAGTCGTTGGGGATCTGGGAAGTGTTTCTTCAACAAGGTGGTGGCTGAAAGGTTGCCCTGATAGTCATTGGCAGTGAAGCATAGATCAAGGGCGCCTTTGGGGTAGGAGGTTGGGTAGGTGGCATCCTCCAGCTTTAGGGTTTCTCGAAGAGTAGCTGGAGTAATAACCACTTGGTGGTGTTGACGGAGGACCGGAGAGAGACCACGCCGTTATTCTCTCCGGTTTGGACGGTGATATTCGTCCAGAACTCCGCCAAGGATTCGGTGTATATGGTGGGGTTGAGGAGGAATGTCGTCTGGTATTGTGAGTCGGTCATCAGATCGACGGCATTGTGGAACTTGGCCCAGAATGGCGGTTTGGTGAGATGAGCGACACAGTTATGTCGAGGTTTGAGTTGCATGGCCGCCATTAATGGTGTATGGGAATTTTAGAGGTTTTTGAAAAAGTTAGGTCAAGTGAGAATGAAAAGCTCTGAAGGTTGGGTATTTATAGGGTATGGCAAAGGCTGAAAGAAAACTACTGAAGGTTTGGTGTTAGTTATCAGTTGTTGAAACTACTGATGACGTGGTTTTAACCTTCAGTGGTTGTAACATCTGAGGACTTGGTGTTAGTCTTCAGTAGTTGAAACTACTGAAGCCTTGGTTTTGTCCTTCAGATGTTGTCGCTGAAGACTTATTGTCAGTCTTCAGTAGTTATAAACTACTGAAGACCTAGTTTTCATCTTCAGACGTTGTAACAACTGAAGACTTGGTGTTAGCCTTCAGTAGTTGTGAACTACTGATATCAGTAGTTGTGAACTACTGAAGACATGGTATTGCTTCAGTTGTTGTAAACAACTGAGGACGTGGTGTTAGTCATCAGTAGTTGTGAAACTACTTAAGACATGGTTTTGTCTTTCAGTTGTTTGGGTATGAAACAGCAGCTGTTGACATCAGCTGAAGAGTAAAAGTACTCATCAGTTGTTTCCGTCAAATCAGTTGTTTCATGCTGACCTCCACATTTACTCATCAGCTCTTTGGCTGACTTTCAGATGTTTCATTGACCCTTCAGCTCTTGTGAGTATTTATGCCTTCAGCTCTTGTGATCAGATGTTCACAAGTGCTGATGAAATACTCCAGAGCTGGTGAACAAATTTTGTCTTCAGTACTTGTGTAAATTACACATCAGTACTTGTGAACAAAATTTGTTCTTCAGTACTTATTTGTTTGAAACTGATACATCAGTAGTTGTAATCCACCTCACTACATCAGTTGTTTTCAATAAATAATATACATCAGTACTTTGAAGCCTTTTAGTCTTCAGTAGTTGTGAAACTGCTGAAGACTAAATTACTCATCAGTACTTATATTTGACCTTTGCATACTAATGCTCATCAGTACTTGTGAACTGAGAGCATCAGTATTGGTCAAATTATTCGAGCTGCAGCATACCAAGCCTTAGTACCAAGTTTTGAAATGTGGCACTATCTAAAGGCTTAGTAAATATATCTGCAAGCTCATCAGCACTAGGCACAAACTTTAGATCAATCAGACCTTTTTCATAGCAATCCCTAATAAAATGATGTCTGATCTCTATATGTTTGGTCCTAGAGTGCTGGACTGGATTTTTGACAATGCAAAGAGCTGAAGCACTATCCATTAATAATGGAGTCTTAGTTTCTGTAATGCCATAATCCAAGAGTTGGTTCTGAAGCCAGAGTATCTGAGATGTACAACTTGCAGCAGCAATGTACTCAGCTTCAGCAGTGGATGTAGCAATTGATGTTTGTTTCTTACTCTGCCAAGAAACTAAACCATTGCCTAGGAATTGGCAACCACCAGAAGTGGATTTTCTGGTGACTTTGCATCCTGCATAGTCACTATCAGAGAAAGCAACTAATTTGCAAGAATGCCCAGTTGAATACCAAAGACCTAGTGATTGGGTACCTTGCAGATATCTAAAGATCCTTTTGACTGCAATCAAATGGGATTCTTTAGGTGCAGCCTGAAATCTAGCACAAACACATGTTGCAAACATGATGTCTGGTCTAGAAGCTGTAAGGTACATCAAGGACCCAATCATACATCTGTAAAGGGTTTCATCAACCGCTTTACCTTTCTGATCTGCATCTACTTGTGTGATGCTGCTCATGGGAGTAGAACAGGGCCTACAGGTTTGTAAATCAAACTTATTCAACAACTCTTTGGTGTATTTGGACTGATGGATGAAAATTCCATCATCCCTTTGTTTGATTTGCAAACCTAGAAAGAACTGTAATTCCCCATAGCACTCATTTCAAACTTTTGCTTCATGAGCAATGTAAATTCATCACACAACTTTAGATCAGAGGATGCAAAGATGATGTCATCTACATAAATTTGAACAAGGAGCTTATGTTGTCCCACAGTCTTGATGAATAAGGTTTTATCAATGGTGCCTCTAGTGAACTTATTCTCTAAAAGAAAAGTTGAGAGTGTCTCATACCAAGCTCTAGGGGCTTGCTTCAGCCCATAAAGAGCCTTATCAAGCTTGTACACCCAATCAGGGTGTTTGTTATCCTCAAAGCCTGGTGGTTGACACACATAAACTTCTTCTTTTATTTTTCCATATAAGAAGGCACTTTTGACATCCATTTGATAAACCTTAAGACTGTAAAAGGCAGCATAAGCCAAGAACAGTCTGATTGCTTCCAGTCTTGCCACAGGAGCAAAGGTCTCATCATAATCGATGCCTTCCTCTTGTGCAAATCCTTGGACAACCAGCCTGGCCTTGTTCTTGACAATTTGGCCCTTATCATCAGTTTTGTTCCTGAATACCCATTTGGTGCCTATTGCACACTTCCCTTGGGGTAAAGGAACAAGCTCCCACACTTGCTATTTCTTGAATTGAAGAAGCTCAAGCTGCATTGCTTCAACCCATCCATTGTTTCTTAAAGCAACATGATAGTTCTTTGGCTCTTGCTGACTGATGAAGAGAGCATAGAAGCAGAAATTGGACAATTGACTCCTGGTTGAAACTCCAGCATTGATATCACCAATGATTTGAGATGTGGGGTGATTCCTCAGCTCTTGATAGACTATAATGTCTGTGCAAGTGTTTGTAGGACTTTCAGCAGCAACAAATGGTGATGGAGATTCCTGAAACCATGTAGGAGATGGCAGCTCAAATGAAGTGGAGCTTGCAGAAATCTCATCAGCATTTGTTGTGGATGGGGCTGCTGAAGCTACAGGAGCATTAGGTTTAGTGAACTCAGGCAGGTTGTCACTAAACCTGAAGAGGTGAGTACTGACTACATCATCATCAGTACCACCAGGTGGAGAACTGTTGACAGGCTCAACAGCTGGAGGCTGATAAGGAACATATTACAGTATGTCCAGATCAAACAACTCCACAGGGTTTTGTGGAATCTTGTCCTTTGGAGATTCATTGAACTTAACATGCAGAGTTTCTTCAACCACTTTTGTCCTACAGTTGAAGACTTTGTATGCCTTGCAAGTTGATGAATAACCAACAAAATACCCTGCATCCACCTTACTAGCAAATTTCTGGAGTGGGTTGCTAGTGTTGAGAATAAAACATGGACACCCAAAGGCTCTAAAGAATGAAATTAGAGGAGCCAAATGATGAAGAATTTCATAAGGAGTCTTTATCAACCTCTTATTCACTAAAGTTCTATTTTGTACATAGCAAGCTGTATTGACAGCTTCAGCCCAAAAGGTCAGTGGCAAACCTGAGTCAGCCAACATTGACCTTGCTGCTTCAATGAGAGTCCTGTTCTTTCTCTCCACCACTCCATTCTGCTCAGGAGTTCTAGAAATACTAAACTGCCTCTTAATTCCCTTGGACAGGTAGAAGTCATCAAGTGTGTGGTTTCTAAATTCTGTTCCATTGTCACTCCTCACACACTTGACCTGTAGGGAATACTGCTTTTCTACAAATAACACAAAGTTCATGATAGTCTTGGCTGCTTCATCCTTAGAGTGCAAGAAGAAAGTCCACACATACCTGGAATAATCATCCACAATTACCAGGCAGTATTTCTTCTTTGCCATGCTCATCACTCTGACAGGACCAAAGAGATCCATGTGCAGGAGCTGCAAGCAGGCAGTGGACTTTGGTTCTTCTATTGAAGGGAATGAAACTTTGTGTTGTTTTCCTTTTAAGCAAGCAGTGCAGTTGTCTTCACACTTGAACTCCTTCAAGGGCAATCCTCTTACTAAACCATGGCTTATCAACTGATTCATGTTCTTGAAATTAATATGCCCCAACCTTCTATGCCATAGAATAGATTCTTGAGAAGATGCCCTGGAGAATAGGCATGGATGGCCTTTTAGATCTATCTTTTTGGAAAGATCTAAGGCATACACTCTTCCTGTCCTGTTGGCCTTCAGGAGAGTGTATTCATCCAACACCTTGTCAATCAATTTAGAACTTTGGATGACAGAATCCGACAGTTCTGGCTTGTGAAAAGGGCAACACGGCCTTTATCACACATTTGACTGACACTCAAGAGGTTGTACTTGAGATTCTCCACATGGTTAACATCATCAAACCTTTTTCCCCATTGGAAACAAAGCCTTTTCCGTTGATGTAACCCTTTGCATCATTGCCAAAGGAGACAAATCCCATCTTTCCTTGAGAGTAGTCATTAAGAAGGGAGCTGCTTCCAGTCATGTGCATGGATCCTCCACTGTCTACATACCAGATGCTTCTTTGGCATGTTGAAAAACCCTGCAATCATAACCACATGTTAGTTAGTTTTAGAGACCCAAACCTGTTTGGTTTTGGGTCTGTTCTCAACTATAGGTGCAACACTAACAGGTGTGTTATATGTAACAGCCTGAGGTGAAGAAGATGGTGTAGAAGAGGAACCCTTTGGCTTGGACTTCCTTTTCTGTGGTTTCAACACAGGAGCATCTAAATGGTTGACTCTTCCCATTAGATGCTGAACCATCATCACCAGTTGTGTCTGACTTTGTGATAAAGCTTTCAGCTCTTCAGACACACTGGAGTTTGCTGATGATGGATTCCTATGTTGTACCATCTTTTTCTGAGCAACCTCAGCTGTTGCCTGAGTATTCCCTACTTTCTTTTTAGATTTAGCTTTGGGCTTAGGGATTTCAGGCTTTGATGTTGCTAGTACAAACTTGGTTTCAAACTCATTTTCATTTTCTTTATTTGCTCTTTAATTTCCTCCTGTTGTTTAAGTTTGGAACCCCTTTTGTACCAGCAATCATTAGTAAGATGATTGAACAAGCCACATATCTCACATGGCTTCTTCTTCATCTTGTGTTGATCATCAACCAAAGAAGATGAAACTACTGAAGACTTGTTCTTCAGCTGTTTGTTATCAGTACTAGCAGCTTTCTTCCCTTTAGTACCTGCTTTCCTGACCTCTTCTTTAGTTATCTTCAAACCTTTTCTACTGTCAGTTTTCTTCTCATCAGTGCTGGCAGTAGTTGAGGTTTGAACTTCAAGTGTTATCACTTGCTCTCTAGTACTTTCAGTACTTCTAGAGACAACACCCGAGTTAATCAACTTTTTGATCATGTGACAGTCAGCATTTGAACCATCAGCTCTTGTAGCATCTGCTGATTGGTTGCTTACTTCTATCTCAGATGATGCTGAATCAGAAGATAGTAGATCACATGATGAGAAGGATTGGTTATTGCTCTCTCTATCAGATTCAACTTCTGCTCTTGAAGAGAAATCTGTAGGAGGAGCAGTGTGATTATAACCAATCCCAAACTTCACATTGGAAGCTGATTGCTTCTTAAGAAGCATTTCAAAACCCTTGCATGATTGCACCCATCGATCACACTCTACTTGGGTGTTTGCAAGAGTTTCCTTGAGGTCTCTGTACTTCTTTAGAAGTACATCTTCCCTAGCTTTACCATCTTTGATTTGGCATTTAAGCTTGTAAATCTCATTATTTTTCTCTTTTAGTACAACCTCAAAATCAGCTTTTCTTTTGGAAATAGAGTGCTCTAGCTCAAGATTTTTATCTATTAAAGCTACATTTGCTTCTCTAATAGAAGCAAATGCTGCTATGCATGATTCAGAACAAAGCTTGGCTTTGGCCTCAGATGATACCTGTGATGAGGCATTGGATGATGACCCCTCAGCAGACTCAAGGGCCATCAGAGCAAGATTTTCAAAAGGACTATCACCACCATGTTGACCAGCACCTTGGAGTAGTTGTTCCTGACCAGATAGATCATCTGGTAGACTACTCCAGTCAACAACTCCTGGGGTGAAGAAGCTGTGTTGTTGAGGTTGTGTTTGATGATGAGATGGGGAAGATTGAGGCTCAGGAAGAGCCTGTGGTGGTTGAGCTGAAGGTGCTTGAGTTTGACTGGGCTGAGGCACATAGTAGCAGGGGTATGAGTATGGCATATACCCCTGAGGCACAAAATAAGCAGGTGATGCCTGTGCTTGTGATGGATGACTAGAACTGGAGGAAGGTTGCCCTCTGTGCTGTGAGCTATTGCTTGGAAAAGTCACAAAGGGTGCAGAGGAGTTAGATCCAGATGATCTACACTCTCTAGCAAAGTGTCCAAGCCTTTGGCACTTGTGACACCTCAACTTGCTCTTGTCAAAACCAACTTTGGTTTTGCCAGAGAGACCAGGGAATTTCCTACCAGTTCTTTTGTAGAACTTTTGAGATCTGATATTGATCATTGCTATTTGGCTCAAAATATCCATCTCTTCCAGATCATCATCTGGAATGCCCTTCAAATCATCCATCAAGAAGCACCAGTTATCACTACAGCCTCCTGAACTACTACCTACACCAACAAAAGCTTGTTCTGAGTTGGTAGAGAAATCAATATGCTCATCATAAGAACTTTCTGATGAAGCATATTCTGACTCCTGACTTATCAAGGCAGCATTTCCTTGAACAAAGTCATCAGCGAGCTTGCCAGAGGTGGACAACTTTCTCTTTTGCTCTTTCTCTCTCTCAAAAGTGAGCAGTTTCCCATGAAGTTGGGTGAGAGATAGAGTTTCCAGATTTGCACTGGAGCGTAGGACAATGGTATAAGTGTCCCATCTCTCAGGCAGTGATCTGAGGAACCTGTTGTTCATCTGGCTGTTGGAGTACTCTTGTTTGACCATCTTTAGCTCAGAAATCAAACAAGAGAACCGCTCAAACTGCTGGGTCAGAGTCTCACCCTTTCTATATGAGAATGTCTCATATTGTTAGGCGAGGATTTCCCTATTGTTTGCTAAGACCAAATCAGTTCCTCCAAATTATTCCTTTAGAGCAATCCATAGGTCATGAGCAGTTTCATGATGCAAGAGCCCTGAGTAAATCTCATTTGGAATAGCCATGGCTAAAATTCCATGGGCTCTAGCATCAATCTCGAACAGCTTTAGATCTTCGTCCGAATATTGTTTAGGTTTCTTTGGAACCTGTTCATTAGATTCAGGGACGCTCACCATAGGCTTGTATGGTCCATGCACCACTGACTTCCAACAACCAGCACTATTGACAGACAAGTGGTGAAGCATACGTCTTTGCCATATGTTGTACTCATTCCTCACAAGCATCGGTGGCTTGGTTGAGGAACCAGTATTGTGAGGATCGTTTGTTTGTGTAGTCATCTCAGTTATTAGTCAAACTCAAGTTTAAACAAAACAAATGTAGCTCAAAACCACCAAGAGAACCTCAAGTTTTTGGCCAGAAACAGCAGAATCTCTCTCTCTACAGCTAATTCTTGCAAATTGCTAATTCGATCAAACTTAGAGATCAAAAGAGCAGTTTCAAATGATCAATAGTGAAATTGATCAATGATTAACCTGCTCTGATACCATTTGTTAGGATCTCAGCCTCTAGTTTGATCAATTAGATTATATTCGCAGCGGATTTAGCATGAATATTAGCAATTAAAGCAAGAACATAAAGAATATTGCATGCAAACCAAAAGTAGATGTAGAGAGAATAATTCTGCCTTGAAGGAATAATATTTGTTTATTTCATGTTTCGGCGTCGAATACATTCAGGTCACTGCCCTTTTATAGGCAAATGACCCATACTGTGTCAGATTCCACTGACATTAAACAGTTATTAAACTAACTACTGATAGAACACAACTACTGAAGATGTCACAACAGCTGACATCTTCTTACAAAATTTCCTAAGTGTTCTACCTATTACAAGTACTGAAAAGGAAACTACTGAAAAGCTACAACGACTGAAGAACAAACTCTTCAGTCGTTTACAACTACTGAACTATAACAGCTGAAGAACAAACTCTTCAGCTGTTGTACAAACTACTGAAATGAAAAATATAAAACTACTGAAAAGAAAATAAACCATCACAACAACTGAAGAAGACTTCTTCAGCTGTTGTGACAAACTCTGAAACTTCAGCACTTTGGTCTTCAGGCTTTGGTCTTCAGATGATTCATCAGCTGATGACTTCAGTAGTTGTCATCAGCTGATGTCTTCAGTCGTTGTCTTCAGACTTTGTGCATCAGCAGTTGTTCATCAGTTCTTCAGTTCTTCAGACTTTGATCTTCAGCACTTGTCTTCAGTACTTGAAGTCTTCAGTACTTGTGTTTATCAGTACTTTAGACTTCAGTACTTATCTTCAGTACTTTGGGATCTTCAGCTATTGTACTTCAGTTCTTGGACTTCAGCTGTTGATTCTTCAGACTTTGTCAGAACAGCTGATGAGGGTCTTCAGCAGTTGTTGTGATGTCATGTGGGACTTAGAGGTTTTCCTGATCTTGGCTCATTGGTTCTTTTGGTCCAACATGGTTGATCCAGCGAAAGTTGAAGCAGTTACGCAATGGAACTCCCTAAGGACGCCATCCGAAATCCGTAGTTTCTTGGGATTGGCTGGCTACTATAGAAGGTTCATCAAAGATTTCTCGAAGATAGTTTCCCTATTAACAAGGTTAACGAGGAAGAACGTGGTGTTCGACTGGGGAAAAGAATAGGAAGATGCGTTTCAGGAATTGAAGGATAGATTAACCAAAGCTCCTGTACTAACCCTACCGGAGGGAGATGAAGACCTAACGGTATACTCCGATGCTTCTTACTACGGGATAGGCTGTGTGTTGATGCAAAGATGGAAGGTTATAGCTTACGCATCCAGACAGCTAAAGGACACGGAGGTTAATTACCCGGTTCACGATTTGGAACTTGCCGCAGTAGTGTTCGCATTAAAGATATGGAGACATTATTTGTATGGAACTAAGTGCACCATATTTACCGACCACAAAAGTCTGAAATATTTCATTGAGCAGAAAGACCTAAATATGAGACAGAGGAGGTGGTTGGAGCTAATAAAGGATTTCGACTGTAAAATTCATTATCACCCAGGTAAGGCAAATGTGGTAGCCGATGCCCTGAGCCGAAAGGAAGGATATGAGCCAATCTGGGTGAAGGCATGCCAACTAGTAGTGACCCCAGATGCTATGAGGTGGATAAGCGAAGCTCAAATAGATGCTTTAAAAGAATAACAAATCAAGAAGGAAAGGATGGTGGGAAAAGTAGATGAATTGGTAGAGAACACCTTAGGTGTTAAGACCTTCCACGGTAGGATATGGGTTCCGAGGCATGGCGAATTGCGAGAAAAGATTATGGATGAAGCGCACAAAACCCGCTACTCAATACACCCAGGATCAAATAAGATGTACCACGACTTGAAGAAAGATTATTGGTGGCCTGGGATGAAGAGGGATGTGGTTGCATATGTAAATAAATATCTCATGTGCCTACAAGTGAAGCATGAGCACCAAAGACCTTATGGTTATGTTCGGCCATTAGAAGTACCAGAATGGAAGTAGGAACATGTTACCATGGACTTCATCACTAAATTACCACGCACGACAAAAGGCCACGACGCGATATGGGTGATAGTTGATAGACTGACTAAGAGTGCGCATTTCCTGCCAATCAAGGAAGCAATTAGTTCAGAAAAGCTTGCTGATCTGTTTATCCGAGAAATTGTGGTGCGGCATGGTATGTCCGTATCGATTGTTTTAGATAGAGATACGCGGTTCACCTCAAAGTTTTGGAAAAAGTTCAATGAAGAAATGGGCACAAGGTTGCACGTTAGCACCGCATACCACCCGCAGACCGATGTGCAATCAGAAAGAACGATCCAAACACTGGAAGATATGCTTCGGGCATGCGTTATCGAATTCAGCGGTAACTGGGATGATCATTTGCCACTAGCAGAGTTCTCTTATAACAACAGCTATCACGCCAGCATTAAGATGCCCCCATATGAGTTATTGTACAGTCGACGGTGCAGAACTCCTATTTGTTAGGGTGATGTCGGTCAGAAGGAGCTAGGAAGCTTAGAAGTCGTGGAAGCCCTAACGGAAAAGTTGGAGACAATCAGAGCATGCATGAAGGTGGCAAAGGACTGACAAAAGTCATATGCCGATAAGAGGAGGAAACCAATAGAGTTCAGAGTTGGGGATAGAGTAATGTTGAAGGTTTCGCCATGGAAAGGGATTATTCGATTTAGAAAGAGGGGGAAGTTAAGTCCAAGATTTATCGCGCCATTCAAGATAGTGGCTCGGGTTGGGAGTGTAGCTTATAAGTTGGACCTCCCCAACGAGTTAAGTGGGATTCATCCTACCTTTCATGTCTCGCATTTAAGGAAATGTTTAGCACCGGATGAGGCAGCTGTGCCTCTAGACGACATTGAAGTGGACGAGAAGCTGAATTATATTGAGCAACCAGTGGCTATATTGGACCGGAAGGAGAAACAGTTGAGAAACAAAGTAGTCAAGCAAGTCAAAGTGCAATGGAAACACCGAAAGGGGTCAGATGCCACCTGGGAATCCGAGGAGGAAATGAGATGACAATACCCCGATCTATTTAACGACGAGGCGGGTTTCGAGGACGAAACCTAAATAAGGGGGGAGACTTGTAACGCCCCGAAATTTCCCGAAACAAGCCATTTAATAATAATGGGCTTTTAAGGGTTAATTTAAGAAAGAAAGGTAAATTAGTGGGCTATAGACCAAATTAACCCTAATGGGCTGTGTGTTGATGGGTTTAAGGGCCCTAATCAGCCCTTAAACAATGCATGATCAGCTCCATTTCTAGCATTCCAACCTAGCCTCCAAATTCGTAGAGAGAGAAAGTGAAGAAAACTCAAGATTTGGAGCTTGAAAGGTTGAAAGATTGAAGATCTGGGTGATTGGAGCATCAAATCCTAAGAAAAGAGCAACAAAACCAGGTAAGAATCGACCTCTAAACCCTTCTGCTGATCAAACCTGGATTCTAGGGTTTTGGGTTTTGAAAAGTTTCAAAGAAACACATAAAGGCCAAATTTTTACGTATGAAAACGTGTAAAAAGGTTAGATATGGCTTCATGGATGGTAAACCAAGGATTTGGACGTAAAAAGTTAAGATTTTGGGTTAAAAACGGCCTGGTTCTTAGTTTCTGTTCATCCAGCGAAACTGGGCCCCGATCCAGCGAAACTGAGTATTCATCCAGCGAAACTATTCATTTATCCAGTGAAACTAAAGGATTTCTAGCGAAACTGTAGCTACTGCGAAACTACAGTTTCGCTGATAATTTCGCTAAGTACTTAGGCTGACCTATAGACATTGCGAAACTAGGAAATTCCAACGAAAGTTGGGCGCTCATGGCAGCGAATCTGTCCAGCGAAACTGGCAAAAGTGTTGTCCAGCGAAACTGGTAGCGAAACTGACAGCGAAACTGGCAGCGAAACTACCAGTGAAACTGTCAGCAAAATTATGAAGAAAATGACATTTTCGTGTATTAACTTTTGTGCAGCTCGTGTATTCAGGCTATAGCTTAAGTGACCTTGAATTTAAGCTATTTGGATAAGTTCAGGTGAGTTCTAGATCCCCTATTTTATATATGTTTTAAATGTTTTGGGGCGATATGCATACTAAATACATATTTTTCTAACGAATTGATATCGTGCTTTTCTCATTGTGTTATGACTATTGATCCGATAAATTATCTGGTTACATATTGTGATTATATTATGTATAACTTAAACATGACAGTGAAACCTAAAGAAAGGTTATGAGGCCCATAACGTGTACCTTGATAAAGTAAAGCCTTGCAAGCAATTGATAAAGGAGGGTTGCGTTCGTCGTGCCCTCACCATGATAAAGTGATAAAGTAAATGCTCGAACAGGCAGGTCAGTAAGGCCTGGATTGGCATGACAATAATGGCCTGATTGGGTACGATAGTAAGTCCTAAATTGGCATGTCGGTAAAGTCCTGTGTTTATCATAGGCACCGATAGTGACAGAGAATTGACGGATAAAGAAGAATAATATAACACGTAATGATAAAGTATCGATAAAGTGATAACTCGTGTGTACTGATGTTCTGATAGATGGTGATTATATTCAAACTGCTAAAGCTAATACTTTTTACAAAAGTTATTTAACAAAGTAAACATAGAATTCACTCAGCGAAGCTGACTTTTGTATGTATATCAGTTGACAGGTGAAAGTTAGGGCTTAAGGGATGGGAGCATGGATCTGAAGCTTCTGGGCATCTAAAGACTGGCATCCCTGATGAAGAAGAGTTTAAGAGGACGTAAAGACTCTTGATGTTTAAAGACAATTTTTATATCCTAGTTTAACTACGTTGTAATGGATTGAAATTACTACCTTTTCCGCTGCAATGTATATATATATATGCTTATATATAAGTAAATGAAGTTTTAAATCTATGTTTTTGCTGTGAATGACCAACTGTGAGGTTTCCTGAGATAGGGGCCTTACATGGTGACTACAACATTTACTTAAGCACTGACTCAATCGTGCCTCATTCAAAAAGTCAAGGTGATCTCGAACTTCTATATCCAGTTGAATATTTGAATGAACTGAACTTCAATGGATTACCACCACATAACTTGAAACTTAAGGTTAGACACCCATCATCCTACTATGAAATATGAACCAAAGAGGTGGTCTATGCAATGGGACAATATTGATCATAACATAACTGCTTCCAAGAGTCCTCGAAGCACAAGTTATCACTTGTACGGCGGCATGGCATAAGGTGTACATACCAAGAATAGTTCTAACTCACACTGACCCAGAGCTTCCACTTGTGTTTAAATGAAAACAATTTCCCATTAAACTTTGCTATGCAATGATAATTAACAAAAACCAGGGACAATCTTTGAATAAAATTGGTGTTTTCTTACCACAACATGTTTTTAGTCATGGCCAATTATATATAGCTTTCTCAAGGTCAACTTTACTAGATGCTTTAAAAGTTTACATAGAATCATCTGAAGAAACACTTGCTAATATGACAAAAAATATAGTTTATTCAGACTTTTTAGATGAAATACATCACATGCAGTTGCAATGTATTCACTGTGCTATTGTCTTAATAGTTACCTGCAAATATCTTACTATAGTTTGACCTTATATTTTAGGGAGACGCTATAGAGGCCACTACCGATGCGCACAACGGAGCACACTTCAATGACCTTATTAGACCTAAGGCTTGCTACAGAGTTACAGGTTTCGTCTGTGTAGAAGGCAAAACATCCAACAACGTTGTCAACCGCGATGCAATGATTTTGTTTTGGCCAAATCTGCAACAATTCTGCTTACCGAAAAACACACAATACCTGTATACTACTTTGAGTTTGCTCCATACTCAGCTTTGCAAACACGAATGTTTGACAAAAACAGAGTTCTCACAGATACATGTTCGTTATATTAACCTTGTATATATTTACAACATCTTGTAATTGCAGACTTCATAGGACGTTACATTAACGCTACAGAGGTGCCGAATCGCACAAAACAAGAGCTTCTACGTGTTAGACCGCAATATGAAAGGTACCAAACTTGCTATCAAGAAGGATAAACAACAGATGAACATAGATAGTTATATAACTACCACATTTTCATAATGAGTGCTAAAAATCATGATATTGGTTACGAGTCAAATACTTTGACATTTAGAACAAATCAAGCAAGATAATATTTAATATGGTAACAAACAACTGTTGTTGTAGATTTCATGCAAGATTTTTGCAGGTTTACATACATCATATTAAGCCTATACATGTAATAGCTAGTGTCTTTTTATTTTCCATACAAATCTATATGTTTTAATTATCTATTGGTGATAAACATATACATAAACATAGAAATTCTGAAAGCCAAATTTAGGATAAAACAGGATGTGCTTTGACATTGTATATGCGTTGTTTATGTCTGTACAGTGGCAAGATCATCTCTAAGCGTTATGGCAAGAAATTGCAATAGGTTTCAACTGAAGGGCAGCTGAAAGCAACCCAGACCCTGCAGTAATAGCAATCACATCTCTCAGGTTTCCACATTCGGAGATATTATAAAATTAACCACTAACACTACAAACACCAAAAAATCAAGTGTTACAACACTAAATAAGTTTTGCTTTTAGGGGAACTACAACTAGTTTCCACGTTTGCATGTGAGACATATATCAATCCATGCATTGCCCAACTGCCAACATTAATCCAAAGGTACAACAAATATCTACATATTTGTAGGTTCACCACTAACCAACACTAACAACATTATTATTTCATAAAATTAGATTCAAACATATGCCAGCACATGAGATACCATCACCACCAATCAAAAACGAACATGTAGAGTCAAATCTGAGACAACTTTCTCAGATTATGGACCAGTTGTACAAAACAAAAAAGTAATAATTATCTTAAAATTGTTAGATTGATGAAAGTCAATTTTGGCTACTATCCAACTATAACCTTCTTTACCAAAATTTATTTTTCTTTATGACAATAAGTAACCTACATGTGTTTGTGTACAATAGCAGAAATTCGCTGTGGCGATGGAAAAGACTGGTTTTATCCTTCATACATAAAATGTCCAAACAAAGTGTACCAAGGTGGCCACCAATACTACTGTCCTACTCACGGCTTCCGCGAGGAACATTCGTACTGGTAATCAAATTACAAAAAAAACACTCTTCTTACATAAAACTTCTACACGTCTAACCTTCTGGATGTACACTAACAGCTACAGATTCACCGTTACAATCACTGACGACAGTTGTAGCACAGACGCCGTGTTCTTCGACAACATCGTCACATCGCTAGTTAGCAAAACATGTGAAATGATCGACTCTTTGGACGTCCCGAACACATGGTTGTCACAGAGCAAAACAGTGACCCAAAACACTTCCTGCAGAACTCATCAATCTGATAAACAAACCCTTTATCTTTGAAATCCAGCTGAAGCCTGATAGCCAAAATGAAGAGATGACAGTGAACAAAGCTTATGAGGCACCACCATCAGCCACAACTACAACAACATCTACCAAACATGACACCAGCTCTTCAACAGTCACACCAGCAACCCTATCTATAAAAACTCCAAAAAGAACCCGTGAACAAGGTACGAAAATATTAACAATCACAGATATAGTACAAAACTACTTTCTCTACATCATTTAACCACAAATACAACATAATTACAGGTCCGGAGCAGCCCCTGAAACAAAAGACTAAAGGACAATAGATGTGCATATCTACGCATCCAGGTTCATCTTTTGGAATCAACAGCTTTTGGAAGCAAGGGTTACGGGCCATCTTTTGGAAGCAAAGGTTACAGGTCATCTTTTGCGAACATACCCGCTTCAACATCTTTTATTACATCAGCGAAGCATAGGGCTCTTCCTAAGGGTTACAAGCCATCTTTTGCAAGCAAACTCCAGCATCTACAGGTCATCTTTTGCAAACAAACATATGTATTTTGGTTGCCAAGGCTAGGAAGAAAATATTTAAATCATCACTCTATGCAATTATAAACATATGTATCATACATTGTAACTTTACCCGAGGCAACGCGCGGCTTAAAAATCTAGTTAATATTCATTCTAATGTTATAAATATAATATTTTAATTGTATTTAATAATTCTATCATTATTATTTTCAAACACAATCACCTAATCAATATATTATATTTTGTTTAATCAAGTTGTATAGATTAAATTATACTATTTTATTTAAAACTATTTTGACAAACCTAAATCTCAATTGAAACCCTATTTCACATCTAGTCCATGAATTATATTATTATTCTAATCTAGGACACTGTTATTAGGTTATTCGTGAGGAAAATCTTACACATTCTAGAATTCAAATCATTTATATCCGATCATCAAGTGAGTATTCATTGCACTTTTTATGTGTTTTATATTTTAGGGACATTATGTGATTCAATATTTAATCATTAATATTCATTGTTATTCTATTTCATTCTAAATTCAATTCAGGACATGTTATGTTATTAATTGTAATTATGTGTTCATAGTTAGATAAACTTAATAATAACATAATTATTAATTTATGAAACCCTGGTTACAATGATAGATATATTGGTTTGATAAACACACCCTATTTGTTTAGTCGTATGATGATTTAAACTAGAATCATTCATTCTATAAGATTTTGTCTGCGGATCGAGTAAATTCAGTCATTAGGTTTGATCGTGTTGGTTTGTCTTTCATGTTACACTATTACGTTATAAGTCTTGACATTGTCATATGAATTGAATTGTTTCAATCTATTTAATCAATCTATATATGTAATCAAACCTATGTTTACTCACCGGCTAATTCGTTAGCTGACCTTGTTATTTTTTCAAATGATTCACGAAATGCTATTTAGTGGACTTCTTCATGTTCACATAGGATTGGACTCAGTCAAAAATAAAGAAAACCATAATTTTTACATGCAATTTTTAGTCAAAAATAAAGAAAACTGATCCCCCTACCCCCGGTCCCACGGTAATATACAAGCCCAAACACCTTTAATATTTAGTTTGCAAAGAAAATGTCACCGACTATTGGTTATATGTTTACCTATCCTTTTAGTTAAACCATAATTTTGACATGCAATTCTTTAGTTTTCTAATATAATATTTATTTTTAATCAAATCCAGTATGCCTCCATATGTAACATAAAAAAATGTACAACATGCAAGTTCCCGTGAGGTATAGGAGTACGACACAGCTGTGGAACATGAACACTTATGTGCAAAAGATTTCTCCATTCAAACCAAAAAATAATGTTTAATGAGATCATGACGCATGTTGTTAATGATTGTGCAGGTGTGTTCATTATAGATGGACTAGGGGGAATAGGAAAAATATTTTTGTATAGACCTTTGTTGGCTCAAGTTCGTTCATGTGGTCTTATTGCTCTCGTGACTGCTTCATCAGGTGTCGTGGCTACTTCATCAGGTGTCGTGGCTACTTCATCAGGTGTCGTGGCTACTTCATCAGGTGTCGTGGCTACTTCATCAGGTGTCGGGGCTAATAATATTCCACGAGGTAGAACTGCACTCTTAAGATTCAAGATTTCTATTTGCCTTAACAATAATTCAATGTACAACATCAAAAAACAAAGTGAGGACATTGGAGGACATTAAAGACGTTAGTCTCTCGTTTGGCGGAAAGATAATGGTTATGGGAGGTGATTTCAGGCAGGTGTTTCCAGTCAATAAACTCGACACTCGCGCACAGATTGTCGACTCTAGCCTACGATGTCACCACTATGGTCCATAAAGAAAAAGATGCGGTTGACCATTAACATGAGAGCGCAAAACGATCCATAGTTTTTGGATTTTCTTTTGAGAGTAGGTGATGGAACCAAATAGCCAATCGAAGGAAGCTTCATCCGCATACTAGACGAAATGACAATTCTAAGCGTTGATAAAGAAAACTCCATAATAGATTTGATCAATGGTGTTTTTTCTTCGATTCAATAAAATGTACATCCTTCTAATTATATAATCAACCGAGCAATATTATCCACACGAAATGAGAGTATTGACGTGATTAATAATCAGATGATTGATATTTCTCAAGAGTATGAGAAAGTTTACTACAGTTTTGATGAAGTAGAAGATGATCGTCAGAACCTTTATCCTGTCGAGTTCTTAACTCACTAATTGTTAGTGGTCTACCTCCTCATAAACTTCATTTGAAAATTGGATGCCCAATCATATTGGTACGGAATATCGATCCATCCAACGGTCTATGTAATGGCGCGCATTTGACACGTAGAGGTTTCTAACAAAATGTTATTGATGCCGAAATAGCTATTGGTCAGCATATTGGAAAAAAGAGTATTTTTGCCGAGAATCCTTTTATTTCTTTTTGAAGAAGACATGTTCTCTTTCAAGTTAAATCGAAAACAGTTACTCATTCGACTTAACTTTTCCATGACAATCAACAAAGCTCAAGTTCAAACGATTCCGCATGTTGGTGTTTACCTTCCCGAATCTATTCTTTTGCATGGACAACTTTATGTTGATTTATCAAGAGGGATATCATAAGAAAATACAAAGGTGTTAGTACACCCTTCCAAAAAATTCAGACGGCTGAAGTGTACTCCTCAAATGTTGTATATCGGGAAGTCTTACGTGATAGAGGAAATGTACGTGTGCCAAAGCCTAAGACTGTTATTTTTTAAATTTTTTGGCATATGTTTTATATTCTTGATGTCAATTTTGATTAATAATCATTGCATTTTTCTATGGATAAAAGTTTTTTTATTTATAAAAATAATGCCATAATTTACCATATACTGACTTATTCTATTTGCTTTTACATAATATAAAAATCTAATATAGAGGAGGCAAAGAATATTTTGGAAGATATATCAGGTGTTACTATAACTTTTAAAACTCTAATTCTATCTACTTATTTATGTTATCTAACATTATTAGTTACGATAAAGTCACATATAATAAAATAAAATATTATTGTTTTTTCAGTTCCAAAACTTTTTGTACCTACCGACGATTTTGTCAAAGTGGAGAATAGTTTTAAAAACCAACCTCCGGAAGATGTAGCGGTGAATCAAGAAGAAATAACGGATGTTCATGGGTATGCTCTTGATAACGAATGGTGGTGGGCCAACATAGTTGCGATCATTTAGATGTGTGAGCATTTCGATTAAATTGATCTTATCATGATGAGATTACTTCACTACTGAATAAAATGAGTACCGAATATTTTTTCTTCCATTTTTATATGTAAAAGGTATATTTGCTTTTTCGTGTATTACTTTAATACATTAATAATCTTTTAAAGTATTTAATAATTAATTTCTTTTTTCGTCCCCCGTATCGCGCGGGTACCCTGCTAGTAATATACTAAGAATCATAATAGACTCAAACTAGCATGCTCTCTGCTTTAAAATAATATTTTGAATATTATAATTACATTGATCACTTAGTTAATATTACTTTAAAATATCTAACGGTGTTTGTTACATTGTTTATGTTAAACTAAAGTGTTATTTTGGATTTTCTTTTTCAAAACCTATTTATTACTTTCAATTTGTTGTTTATGTTAATATGTTATAATTATATGTTACATCCATGAGGCATCATAATATGTAACTTTACGATGAAATTTTGAAATAAGTTTTGGTTCTTGCTTTGCTCAAACACTTAAAACGGTTAACCCGTCCGTGACCAAGCGCATAGAGAAAAAAATATGTTACTCATCCTAATAATAACTACAATCTCCCTGCTCTAATAAAAAGGTATTTAAGAGGACACATGTCAACACCATATTCCTCCTCAACAATTTTTTCCCGCTTCTCTCTCCTATTTAATAATAACATTAATTACTAATAATATTATTTAATTTTTTTATTAAAATAGTTTTTTAATAAATTAAAAGAGATATTTTTGCTACTGTTATTTCTAAGGAAATATTTTTTCATAATTTAAAAAACTTTTTAGAACATCAAACTTTTTAAAAATATAAAATATTTGATAAATAGTGTTTTTAAAAAGTAAAACTTTTATAAACAAAAAATAGTTAAAACTGAGTCATAGAAGAAAGTTTTTAAATATGACATTTCTAAAATGTTTATTTTAAAATAAAAATTTTATTTTATTTATTATGAAAAAAGATTTCAATTATATCTTATTTTAAAATATTGATTTATAATTAATAATTTTTTATTCTATTTATTAATTTTTATTCAACCCGTGTTTAATAAAACTAGTAATTATAATAATAACATTTTCTCTGCACTCTATTAACGTAACAGGTGATTTTGAATTAAAAGTTTGATGCTTAAAGATGCTTTTGAGCATGCGCATATTCTTACTAGCATATTCTTAGTATCCCACCAAAATCACATCAACAAGTCCCTCACGATAATAAGTTGCTTACACTCAACCACATCTAATAGAAATAACAATCAGGATATTGGTGGGGTTGGTCAAATACATAAAGTTAGAGTATTTTTCTAAAGTTAATGTTTTGAATTCCACCTGGGCGGATTAATATTTATTAATTGTAGTGTAGATTAGGTGAAATACGACCAACATACTAATAATAAAATGTTTTAACTTGGTATCTTACTTTTTCGTTCATTGTAAATATAATAAACATCTATAACTTAATACTTTTTTATGAAAATCCCAAAAATAAGACAAAAAAAATATATATTAAGATTAAAAAAAAAAAGCCGTGTGAAATGTTTTAAATTTCTAATATTATGTTAAAAAATACGCAAGTGGATAATTCAATTACAATTTCAATACTCACGTCAATACTTAGGACACCGTATAACAAGGGTAGTAACGTAATTTCACAATTTCCCGCCAGGTAAAACGCAAAGTGAATAAATACATCAACGTAACGTAACTGCTTTCTGGAAACATTATTATTTAGAAGTGTCGTTGAGACTCCAGAGTCTCACCGTTGGCGTTGCGGAGTCTTCCCACAGACGGCCACCGCGAAACGCCACCACTCATCGAACGATTTTCGAGCATGTCCAATTCAGACCAACGATTTGATCCTCATAGTTGTAAGTGATTATGTTCTTCTAGTGTTTTTGTGAATATTCCCCTAGTTTAATGCTCCATTTCTGGATTAAAGCTAGTTTTCATATATTCTTTGTTTGAGATTTCTAGTTTTAGTTAACTAGACATGTGTGCTTTTGGTCGTATCGTGTGATGATATTATGCTAATTTTTTGCCTAATCGAAATCAATTGTGTAACTATATATATATATATATATATATAACAAAAAACGTTAAGATGAACAGTTAATTCATGTCATTGGGTGGTTTGGGCGGCGAGCCAACCAACACTTGTCACTTGGCAGACTGCTGGTTTTTTTTAGAAAAATTTGCATTTTTACCATCTTTATATGTACATTGAAAAAAATTTTTTGTTAAAATTTCAAATATTAAACAGATGGAATGAGTAATTTTGATTGATGAGAGATAGCTTTGATTCAAATGGTATTGATACTGAATTGTTATGAAATTGATTCTGCAGGTTGTGAAGGAATTTGTAGTTATTATGAATGTAATGAACAAATCTCAGACATTGAAACTTCTGGAGAAGAAAAGAAGGGTAAAATGGGGACATTAAAGAAGGTAGCAAAGAGCGCGTCAAGTCGAATTCAGAGCTCTTTTAGGAAAAAAAGTAAGAAGAAAAACAGTAACCAAATGTTTGTTCCAATAGAAAATGTGCCGGATCCAGTAGAGGTAAAGGGAGTAGTAATGTTTCGACAAGTGCTCGTAGCAGATGATGTGCTTCCTCAAAAGTTTGACGATTATTTTACGCTTCTGAGGTAATATTATTATGTATATAGCTATTTATGATAATATCATTATAGTGTGAATTCATCCATTAACTAAAGTAGATTACATAAAAGGGTAACCAACTGTGTTTTGAGTTAATTGTTGGGTAACCAACTTACTTAATTTGGGTTGGGAAACACAAGTTCAAACTTAAGATAACTGGTTTTCAAGTGAAATGTCATAAAAGGTCAATTGGTCAACATGGTCAAATGTCACAGAAACCTTAGTTGCCACTTCATCATCATTTTAATGTGCTTTATGTCATAACTTGAATTGGGTATTTTACACCAATATTAAAATTAAAAACTAAAAAGAGCATATGGCTTTATAATTCAAACATACTTGTGTTATACACATTTGTACCTTTGGTTGTAAATTTGTCAATTTAGAGTCTTAATCTACAAAAGAATAAAATACTTTTTTTCCATGTCTTGCAGGTTTTTAAAAGCCAGGAATTTTGATATTGAAAAATCAAAACAAATGTGGGTTAACATGCTTCAATGGAGGAAAGCCTTTGGTACTGACACTATTCTTGAGGTATTACCATTAGACAACACTCTGTAGGCTTGTAAAATGACTCTAAAAAGTTACATTCTTGATGTTTTAACAGGATTTTAAGTTCCATGAACTAAATGAAGTTCTGCAGCACTATCCTCAGGGTTATCATGGTGTAGATAAGGAGGGAAGACCAATTTATATAGAATTATTAGGCAAATCCAATCCAGATAAGGTTATGTTAGTGACAACAATCGATCGGTACATAAGGTATCATGTGCAGGAATTTGAGAAAACTACTGCCATCAGATTTCCAGCTTGTTCTGTTGCTAAAAATAAGCGAATCACTTGCGGCTCAACAATTTTAGATGTTAATGGCGTGGTATGATCATTGGTTAATCCGTAATCTGCATACAGCCTTAAGATTGTATTAAACTTATACTTTTTTCATGATTTTATTTTCGTGTATTAGGGTCTGAAGAACCTAACCAGGTCCGCCATCGAGGTTATAAGGAAGTTGCAGCAAATTGATAATGACTACTACCCTGAGGTATGTTTTACATTGATGCAGTAGGAAAGAATCTTAATCTTAAACTTTTGCAGCTAATTTTCTTCTGAATTTTTTTTGTTTTTCTATATATTTTTAAATTTTATGAATATTATTAAAGCTTTAGCATCCTGTTTCGTGCAAATGAACTATGCAGACCCTTGGTCGAATGTACATTATCAACGCTGGACCTGGTTTTAAAATGCTTTGGAAATCCATTCAGAACTTTCTTGATCCCCAAACTAGATCCAAAATTCAAGTAAGATTATAAAATCCTCATAATTTAACTATCCACTAGAAATGTAGAATCTTCTAAAATAAATTATGTTTCAGGTTCTTGGCCATAACTATAATAGTACTTTGCTTGAAGTGATCGATGCAAGGTGAGTCATTATTTATTTCATATAATACACTTTAATTTCCCACATCCAGTATCATCCAAGGTTAAAACAATATGTATATATATTTATATACATATTTTTTCATAGTGAGTTGCCAGAATTTCTTGGTGGAAGCTGTAAGTGTGAACATCAAGAGGGTTGTTTGCAATCTGACAAAGGGCCATGGCAAGATCACAACATAATGCGGGTATAATACATAAATAATATTGTTTAAACTTTGAAATGTTGAATTTTATGATCATATTGCATGCATGCAGATGGTTTCTAGTGGCAAAGCAACTTGTTCTGTCCAAGAAGTTTCAACATTAAGTAGTGACAGGAGAATTGGTAGGGAAGATCATTCTCCAGTGGTATGTTCTATCTAACATTCCTTACAAGTGTTTTCAAATTATTATTATTGTTATTCTCTTCTTCACACTTGGTCTACTACTGAAGAAAATTCCAAAATTTGTCATTAAATCAGGTGAAAAGTGGTGAGGTGTCCGCTGCAGAGTCAGCTTCTGAAATTGAAGAAACCACTATTAAAGGTACAAAATGTTTTAAAGATCCAAGATTGGCCCTTGTCCCTGAAGAAGAAGTAAGTTTAGTAAAACCATATGTAGATTGGAGAATATAAAGGGGTTCTGTTACTTGTTTCTACTAGTCTTTTTTGTATTGTTTGACAACTTGTCAATTATTCTTCTGCAGTCTGAAAATCGTATTCCAATAGATAAAGTTGAGGATGAAGGATCATTTCAAGCTGCAGATGCACAAATAGCTACGGGAAGAACACAAACTCAAGGTCATTTATGGATCTTGATAACGTCATTCATATCCGTTCTTCATATTATTGGATCAACTGGATTACATATTACTAGTAAAGTAGGATTTTTGGCATCTAATTTAGCCAAGAAATCCATTATTTTTATGAGACGGCAAAATGTAGAGCCAAAAAGTTTGTCTCCACTATCTCCTACTATGAAGACAGACTTGATGTTTGTTAAGCTAAAATTGGGTGAGCTTGAAGTCAAAATCAACAGTTTGCAGTCAAAATTGGTGCAGCTGCCTAGTGAAAAAGAGGAACTGCTTAACGCTGCTGTTTGTCGTGTTGATGCTTTAGAAGCCGAGCTCATTGCAACAAAAAAGGTTGGTATCCTTTTAATTAGTAATTTTGTTAGATATTTTCGTGTAATTGGAATGACTAGTTCACCAATGTGATCACAATATCCATCAAACAAGATATAAGGAGAGGAGTGCACGCTTGTTTGAGTTTATTGTGATCTTCGATATTACGCAATAGGGGTTCCAAAGGGCATCACCCCCTTTGATACGGGAGTAGCGATTTGCAAACTTTCAAACGGTAGTTTTTTGACCCCGTCTCCTACAAATTCTTGAATTCCTTTTTCTTTGGTCACTTTTTGAATTTCTTTCTTCTGGTTCATGAAATCACACTATAATCATACTTTGATCTTGAATTTGAGTATTATCTAATTAAACATTTGGTGTGAACTTCAATTAGTTTAAATTTGAAAGCAATTCACAACTCTCAAATTATCCCGGTTATTGAACATCAAATTACGATTCCTTTACATAGTTTCATCAGTAATTTAAATGTGGAAAAATAGACCGCTCGAATGGGTTGGGTAACCGGTCAAACCAGATTAGGG
Organism: Flaveria linearis; assembly: GCA_024085815.1. Classification (NCBI taxonomy): domain Eukaryota; kingdom Viridiplantae; phylum Streptophyta; class Magnoliopsida; order Asterales; family Asteraceae; genus Flaveria; species Flaveria linearis. The sequence continues at coordinate 20,402,144 of CM044007.1, read as the reverse complement.
TTGAAACGGGTCACTTTTTTAGTACTTGTTGAAACCAACTATGTTGTTGACCAACAATTACCTATTTCTTCCTTTTTCCTTTTCTCATTACTTAATGTGTTATTTGTGATTAGAATAACAATATCATTATGATAAAAACTGAATTGTTAAAAAAACAATTGCATTAAAATAAACATGAGGAGACTTTCAAATAACCAGTTTATAAGGTTTTTTGATTTCTTCTGTTTGAGATAAAAAATTCATTCCATTTAAGAACCTGTAACTTATGGTGCTTTGACAAATAAAATGCAATATATTTAATTGAAGAAAGTTCCATATAATCCGAGTAATGCTTTCACTCTTACAGAACAATTATAAACTTTTAACGTCAGCCATAGGAAATTGAGTCAAAATATCACATTTACAACTGAAAATAGTAATTTTTTCATGTTTAAATAACTGCATGATCATGATCATGGTTTCTAATTAACTTTCTTCTTGGATTTACCCACAAAAAAAGTTCATCTACTCACTGAAAAATTTCATCAACCCAACATATGTTCATTCTCATGCATAAACATAATTATAAAACCATAACTATTGTGCTATACTTATTGTTAGGCCTTACATGAAGCTTTAATAAAACAAGACGAAGTTCTTGCATACGTGAATAGACAAAAGAGAGTAAAGCCACCTCGGGTACGTTCTTTATTGCCTCCTTTTCATCATATGCACAACCTTTTTTTTCTTTCTCTAGTTCTAATATTTGAGAAAATACAATATATCTTACAACTTACAAGATTTAGCAATCGATGTGTCTTGATGTAGCAGGGTATGAAACTTTGCTGCTAACACCATGACCTCATGGATTTTGATCATATTTTGTATATGGAACGGAACTGATTGGTGCCTGTGTAAAGATTGGAACCAATGCTTTTATTTTACTAAATGTTTATTCATATTCTTTTTAGGAATGGACAGAATGAGAAATTGTATGTATATATATGACTTGAGAACACCTATGCCTAACATTCTCTATACGTATACCATGAGACTTTTCATACGAAAAAGATAATATTATCTATTAGACAATATTATTAGGGTTATTAGTATGAGCTCACAAGCCCAGTTAGATTTTAAGGTTTGTATTATAATATCTATATATTGTAACAAAAAATATCAATAATAGTAAAATCAATTATTTTACCATCTTACATGATATCAGAGTCTTAGGGTTCTAGTTACCTTCTTCTCCGCTGCACCACCACAAAACATACAAACCGTAGCCATCGCCACTGAGTTTAAACCCTGGACACGGCGGTGTGCCGCCATCGCCGCCGCCCTGTCCCACCTTCGTCTTTTGTTCCGTTTCTTATCTATTTTTTAGTTTATGTTGAATAAAGCTTCGTTATTGGTTGAGGATTCAAACCTATTACCCATATCCATTCTCTTGGTTCGTTCACATCCATTATCTTGGTTTGTTTCTGGATTATGGCTCCCAATTTACAGCGGTCACTATGTTTTCCTTGTTTTTTTATTTTTTTTACAATATATAGATATTATAATGCAAACCCTAAAATCTAACTGGGCTAGTGATCTCATACCACTAACCCTAATAATATTGTCTAATATTATCCCTAACTAGCTTACTATAAATCTGCATACTTACACATGAAACTCAACTTTTAGAAGTTCTTGTCTGCATCCACACTTTTGTGGGAGATTTTATACTCAATCATAATTGAGATTTTATACTCAATTATATTCAATAAGTATCTCAATCATTTTCATCTTGGGTTGCACGTAGCGGACTATGCTTTATGTTAACTTTTAGGGGGAGTTGAAATACAAAGAAGAAAAATTAGAGACTAAAGAACTTGATCATCAATCTTATTCAAGAGAATCACAAACTTTGTTGTGAATTATTGAGCCATTACCGATGATTCAGGTCCTTTTATGCCCTAAATCACCTTTAACAACCTCTTACAACCAACTTTACAAGTTTACATATTCTACCCTCAAACTATGGAAATTACATAGAAATAATAGAACCCGCAACTTTGAAAATATAACATTTTTGACTCTAACATTGAGAACTAATAAGTCAACAAGTAACTTGACTTACTAACTCATAAGTAACAATCAAGAGTCGGCACATCATTGCAATCACCACAATTTACCTAACAATCTCGACCTTGGTGAGCAATGATCAATCAAGAATTAACTCTTGACTAAGTAATATGTAAAAGATTTAAGCACTGCATAAACTTTGGACCTGGAAGACTTTTAGTCAATGTATTTATAGCATTACAGCTTGTACTAATATGCTCCACCCTTACAACCTTAGAGCATATAATATATCTAATCTAGTGCAGCCTTACATTTATGTGCTTAGACCTCTTATGGAATACTTGATTTTTAGATAACTGTATTGCGCCCATGTTATCATAATGTAATAGAACATCACTAGACTTCATACCCATCTCAGCCATAAATCCTTAAGCCATATTGCCTCTTTAACAGCTTCAGTCAAAGTAATATATTTGGCCTCAGTAGGGGATAAAGTCACAACATGCTGAAGACTAGCTTTCCAACTTACTGTACCACCTAATACTTGAAAACATAACCGGTAATAGACCTTCCTTTATCAATATCTTTGGCAAAATCTGAGTCCATAAAACCCTCAACCACAGGCACCTGATCCATCGAGTTTCCAAACACCAAAACCAAATCTCTAGTACCATTTAAGTACCTAAGTATCCATTTGACCCCTTCCTAATGTTGCCTTCCAGGACTACTAAGATACCAGCTTACCAAGCTAACTGCATACCCAATATCATGTCTTGTACAAATCAAGAAATATATTAGACTTCCAACAACATTAGAATAAGGGACACTCATCATTAACTGTCTTTCATTTTCAGATCTAGACTTGACAATTTAAAGTGCATACTTAAAGGTGTAATCATTGCCTCGCTATTATCCATGAGTAATTTCTTAACACGTTAGCCAAATAGGACTTTTATGATAACTTGATTAGACCTACCTTTCTGTCTCGAGTTATCTCCATACCAAGTATTCTTTTAGCTTCCCCAAGTTGCTTCATGTCAAACTTAGACATTAGCAACTTCTTGGTTTCTTCAATTGATTTCATTACATGCAATAAGCATGTCAGACACATACAACAACAAATATATAAAACTTCCTTTACTATACTCTTTAAGAGACACACATGTATCATACTCATTTCTACTAAAACCATGAGTAACCATATGGCCATCAAACCTTAAATACCATTGTCTGGGTGATTGCTTCAACCCATACAATGATCTTTGTAACAAACATACTTGATCAGATCCACTCTCCACCTCAAAACCAAGTGGCTGCTTCATGTAAATTTTTTCATCAAGATTTCCATGTAAAACAGCAGTCTTGACATCTAGTTGTTCTAATTCTATATCATGGACTGCAGTTAAGGCCAACAGGGCCCTTATAAAAGCATGCTTGATCACAGGAGAGAAAATCTTACTGTAATCAATGCCTGCTCTTTAGGTGAAACCCTTTGCCACCAGCCTAGCCTTGTACGTAGGTTCTTCACTTGGCAAACCTTCTTTGACCTTGAATAACCATTTACAATAAACTAATTTCTGATCTCTTGGCTTCTCAACCAATACCCAGGTCTAATTCTTGAGCAATGAACTTATGTCATCTTCCATATTTGCTTTCGATTTTAACCTATCCTTAGATAACATGGCTTATTGAAATGATAAAGGTTCATGATAACACTCTTCGTCAGCTACACTGAACACATAAGTTGAAATATCATCTCTATATCTAATTGGCTAGACAATCTGCCTTTTGGGCCTATCTTCTACTATACTAGTCTTCATTGTAGGTGGATGTGAGCTTCCGGGTTGGTCTAGCTCACCTTCTGAACCCTTTAAATCATCTTCAATGTACTCCACCTTAATTTGGACTTAATGATCAGACTTGTTCCCACTTTATGATGATATCATAACATCTTTGTACATTATATTCTCATCAAAAGTTATATTTCTACTAACAATAACCCGGAGTGTTCCACTATCTAATATCCAAAGTATGTATCCTTTAACTCTATTAGGATAGCCCAACATCATGCATTTCTATGCTCTAGGGTCTAACTTACCCTAACTTATATGAGAATATGCTACGCACCTAAACCTTTGAGATTATCATAGCTAGTTACAATGCCTGACCACTTTTCTATAGGTACCTTCATGTCTATAGTAGATGAGGGTGTTCTATTGGCAACATACACAACAGTCTTAAGTACTTCATCCTAAAAACTCTTAGCAAGACCAGCACCAATTAGCATGCATCTAACCTTTTCCAGAAGAGTTCTATTCATCCGTTCAGCTAACCCATTTTGTTGTGGGGTTCCCGGAATAGTGAAGTGTCTATCTTTCATACTAACCTCACATAAATGATTAAAGTCCTTATTATAGAACTCCAAACCATTATCTATTTTAAATTTTTAACCTTTCTCTTAGTTTGATTCTCCACAAGCATCTTCCATTCCTTGAAATTATTGAAGGCCTCATACTTGTGTTTCAAAGCGTAGGCCAACACTCTCCTAGAATAATCATTAATAATTAATAGAAAGTAAGAAGCTCTACCTAAAGATAAGTTCTTTATGGGTCCCTAAAGATTTGCATGGACATAATCTAGAATTCCTTTAGTCTTGTTAATACCCTTTGAAAACTTAACCTTTTTTGCCTTCCCCGTAATATAGTTTTCATATGACCCATACTCACAACTACCTAGATTACCAGTAACCCATTGTTTCTTTAATTCTGTCCACCGTTGGTGACTTAAATGTCCAAGTCTCTTATGCCATAACATAGCTATTTCTCTTTCTGAAACAACTACAGCAGAGACTGAACCAACTTCTACCTGACCATCTAGAGCGTATGTGTTATATTACCTACTTGTATCAGTTAGTAACACTAGATCACCTTTTACTACTTTAGTCTTTCCATCATTAAAGGTCACATGTAGCCCTTTCTTTCAAAGATGCCTAGAGATCTCAAGTTTCTCTTTAACTCAGGATATACCTTACTCCATATAGATCAACAGTGGTGTCATTAGTTAGTTTTAATGTTACAACACCAATACCCTAATTCGACATGGTCTGTTATCCCCTAACTGAACTACACCATGGTTCTTTAAGTCTAGATCCTAAAAGAAATCCTTATATGGAGTCATATGAAAGGAACGCCCTGAGTCTAGAATCCATACCTGTTTGGGGTCTGTAGTTGAAACCATCAACACCTCTACACTCTCATACCCATCTGTGGAGTGTTCTTGAGTACTCATGCCTTGGTTCTTTGGCTTATTAAACTTAGCCTTCCTCTTTCTCCACTCAGGGCACTCCTTTTTTAGGTGTTTGTTTGAATTGCAGACAAAACACCTAAACTTTCCCTTTGACTTGGACCTTGACCTCATAATTCTAGATTTATTATTTCTATTCTTAGGTCTTCCTCTCACAACTAGACCTTTTGATCCATCATCCTTTGACTCTCCCCTTCTGTGAAGTTCTTTTGAATTCATTGCAGACACAACCTCCTCCATTGACAAGCTTTCTCTTTCGAACATTAGGGTGTCTATGAAATGTTTATACAAAGGAGGTAAAGAAGCTAAGAATATTATAGCTCTGTCTTCATCTTTAATTTCAACCTTGATGTTTTCAAGATCCAACAAAATCTTGTTGAACTCATCGATATGATCCTCTAAGGACTTCCCAGCGATCATCTAAAACATGTACAACGTTTTCTTCAGGTATAGTCTGTTTGCCAGTGACTTTGTCATGTACAAGCCTTCCAATTTAGCCCACACCTGAGTTGCCGTTACTTCCTTCGAAACCTCTCTCAAGACTCTGTCATCGAGACTGAGAATGATGGCGTTATGCGCCTTCTCCATTTCTTTTTCTTTTCTTTGTCAAACACCGACTCCGGGAGACCGGCTTCCCCTTTTAGCGCATCAAATTCACCTTGATGAACTAGTAATGCTCTCATCTTCAACCTCCAAAGGCTGAAATCATTTTTTCCGTCAAACTTCTCGATGTCAAATTTGGCTGAATTCACCATCCTTGAATCCTTTCATGATCACAGTCTGTGTTTGTACCCTTCTTTCGATCGAGAGCCTAAAACTTTGATACCAATTGTTAACTTTTAGGCGGAATTGTAAATACAAAAGACGAAAAATTAGAGTATAAGAACTTGCTCATCAATCTTATTCAAGAGAATCACAAACTCTGTTGTGAATTACTGAGTCCTTTTTCACTGATGATTCAGGTCCTTTTATGCCCTAAATCACCTTTAACAACCTCTAACAACTAACTTTATGAGTTTACACATTCTACCCTCAAACTATGGAAATTACATAGAAACAATAGAACCCGTAACTTTGACAATATAACATTTTTGACTCTAGCATTGAGAACTAATAAGTCAACAACTAACTTGACTTACTAACTCACAAGTAACAATCTTCAATAGTTAGCATATCATTGCATCTCCATAATTTACCTAACACTTTATAATGAATCAAGAAAGAACAATTAAACTTTAGACACGTAACTTAGGGCAAAAAATGAAAGATAAGTTATTAAGTATGTCTTTATGTGAATTTTATTAGGGATATTTCATTTAAACAAAACTATCTTCTAAAAGTATTGTTGATGTCAATCCTGTTCAAGCATTGATATCGGGTGGAGCTTTGGCGAGCCTTGCCGAGCAGGTTTGGTGCTTAGATCCGAGCTATAACGTGGAAAGAAATTGTTATAAGGTGACCCAAAGACAGAGGTCCTAGTACAACCTCTTACGCTCAAGCTAGTAATCCATACAAGATAAGTAAGTATATAATGTACTTATAGTATATATAAGTATATTTAATTGATAAGGGAGAGAGAGAGAGAATGAGGGAGAATAAATGATGAAAGAAGTTGGTTTAGCACCAAAAGAAATTGGTTCCACAAGGGAAATAAGTTGTCGAAGAGGGAGAAGTTTTCTTAAGTAAAGAGAAAGAGATTAGGTATCTAGTACATGTTTTACTAAGGTAAATGAGATAATTTGTGTGAAACTAGAGCTTTCGCATATCATTCGCATATACAAACTTACCTTCTCCTTTTTAGATACCGTAGTCATGACAACTTTCATCGGTTTTGATCTTAACTCTTCAAGAATCTCAGTTTTTCCATTGAAGCTCCTTAGTACCTTCTCACAACATCATATATATGAAGTTTATTAATCAGGTGCAAACATTAATGTGAAGTGTGAGGATGATGAAACTCGAATCCTTGATCTGTTTGATATCTAACAACACTTATTGATGTAAATCAAACCAAACTAACACTTGAATCCAACATATCAAAGAAATGAAAGGATAAATTTTCGGTTAATCTTAGATACATATAGACTACCAAGTTTAATTGAAGTGCAACGATTACTAAACCAATACAACCATGCCACCTGACCAAAAACCGGTTCTAAGATCACCACTCAAACTACACTTTTGAGCTAGCAAAGATGTTTATAATTCAAACCATAAACAGCAAGATAAACTATAGAAGATTTTGATTATCAAACTCACCACTTTCATTCATAACAAACAAACAAACATACCCAGTGTATCTCGCTGGAGAGCAGAGTCTGGGAGGGATATACATAAACAAAGTAAATACATAAAGAAGACTACCCTAACCCACATCCTAATCTACAATAAATTAGAAACTATTTTGCTACTTTCTTTACTACTTATAAAGCTAAAAGTGCAAAAAATTAGTTTTTACTGATCGGGGTTGTTCGATTGTTTGATCATGATTAATGTTTGATTGTTTTATGTATAAAAATCAGTTTTAGATATACTTTGGCAGTTGAAATTCATTTATAAACAATATCCTAATATTGTTTCAGAGATCAAGTCAAGTGCAAAACCGAATCATTCTTTGATTCATAATATCATTTTACAAAAGTTCATATTCATATTTACAAGCCACAAGAGTCTTAGCTTCGAGCTTGTTTAAATTCAACATTTGACATTAGATACATCTACAGAGTTTATATTGTAGCATGTTCTAATGTCATATTTTGTTTAATCATTCATTACATGTAAAAGCTTAAAAATTAGTTTTAGATATACTTTGGCAGTTGAAATTCATTTATAAACAATATCCTAATATTGTTTCAGAGATCAAGTCAAGTGCAAAACCGAATCATTCTTTGATTCATAATATCATTTTACAAAAGTTCATATTCATATTTACAAGCCACAAGAGTCTCAGCTTCGAGCTTGTTTAAATTCAACATTTGACATTAGATACATCTACAGAGTATATTGTAGCATGTTCTAATGTCATACTTTGTTTAATCATTCATTACATGTAAAAGCTTAAAAATTACAATATCAGTGAAAAGCTAGTGAATATCATTCATCATACTCAAAACATTTTTATAAGCGATCATGAGAATATTGATTTAAATTAACCTATTTCGTTGTACACTATAGGTTTGCCCGTGGGACCATCAATTCCTAGGGAGTCGTAATCCTATGAGCACCAAACCATTACTATCCATGCTTAGGCATAGTGCCATTTTCGTCGTCCAACCCTTCACATGTGTATTGTTTTTTTATCAAACCCCATGTAATATTTGAACTATTTCAAATTATAAACCCAAATCCCGTTGGGCTCAAATATGTAAATGAAATTCATTATTGAATCAAGTTATTTATGTTGGCGTTCAAATGCATTAATTTAATCATTTATTCAAATTATAGTAACTTTAAAATTTATAAAATTAATTTTATAAATTTATAGAGTTTTTATATTGATTATGAGATTTTAATTACATGATTAAAATAAATAACAAAATTACAAGTTTTCAAGTTTTATAAATTTTATAAATCAATAATTATTTAATTATGAAATTTTGGGTGTATTAAGTTTATGTTCAAATTGTAATTTTTAGAACTTAATTTAAAAATCTTTTAGGATGAAATAACAAGCATACAGAATGCAAGGACCAAAGATGTAAATTCCGTTTAAACACTTTTCATTCCCGCTGATCACCTTTTCAGTCAACTTATCGACCATCTCCGACGACCACGAAAACACTTAAAATCGATTGATCAAAAGCAATCAAACCGTTTTTCATCGCTCGCAACCTTGATTCAAACTTGTAACCATAAAAAATTCAAAATAATGTCATTTGTTTTGATCTTGATAACCTGACACCGAACTTATTCAAACCAAATCTGTTTCGACTCAAATTTCCATCAATTGGTTTAAGTAATTGACCTAAAAAGCACACACAATCTCTATGAATTCAAACTCCAACGTAATTGCATTAGAAATCATACAATTAATATCAAATTAGACTCGAAACTCTAGAATCGAAGTTATAACTCATGGATCTTGAAACAACTCAAATTGTATCTATTTAACTGAGGGAGAATTATCATCTCACCCCTTTAATACTTCCTAAACACTCAATTTCCCTTAAAAAACACACACACATACCACAACCATCATTGAATTTTCATTACCTTATTATTCTTAATAAAACATATTTTAAATATACGAATAAATATGAATTTCCAAAATAACGATTTTAAAAACAACAGTTTTAAAATAAACAACTTTTATTAAAAAAAGAAACATTTTTAAAAGAATGTTTATAAAACAATGATTAAAAAAGGGTTTAAAATAAAAAAAGTTAAAACTCATTCCTTTTTAAATCGTTCTTTTTTAAACTTTCCTTTACAAAATCCTTCTTACTTAAACCGTTCTTCTCAAAATAGTTTTTTAAATCGCTTGTTTTTAAAACCATTTTTAGTCATTCTTTTTTAAGACTATTTAATTTAAAATTATTTTTAACAATTGTTTTAAAATCATTCTGTTTTAAACCGTTATGCTTAGAATTTATATTAGTATAAGTGGGTAGTTTACCTTGAGATTCTATCTTACTCATGGATTTTGCAAGTTGAGCTATTTGTTGCTCTAACTTTTTAAAGCTAGCTCTTGTTTCTTGTTAGAATGTGTATTGATTGTTAAACTCTTGACAATGTCTTCCAAAGACATCCTCAAAATCCCCGCTTCTTGTTGTTGTCGAGGCTAAAAGTCTTATTGATTATTTTTCATCTAAAATCAAGTTCTTTAATGGAGTTATGGAGGTATTTGTGGATAGCCAACATTAGGTTCCTGTCCTCATTTTTTATTATTTCTAATTTATTCATAAGCTCTTGAATTCTATCCCGGATAACCTCTTATTGCTTGTGCCTCTTCTACATCTTCTTGAGGTGTGGGACGCATATCAGTGGTGTGTCCAAACTGTAGGCATATTCAACACACTCGAGGTTTTGACTCAGCATCCTTTCCTTTTGTAAGTTGCATTACAACTTTAGTCAATTAAGTAAGTTGACTTTCAATGTGAGGGGTGCTCACTTCTTTGACCACCCGTGGTAAATCATCATACTATACATCTTTTTATGAGAAATGTTTGGTACCTTCAGTTATAAAGGTTATCAAGGCTATGATTTGACTCGGTGTTTTGTAAAGTAAAGCTCTCCTAGTATAAGCATTTATGAAACGTCTCTTTAGTGGTGCTAAACCTTTACAAAAGTACTTACGTAGTTGATGTGCTGAGATGCCATATTGTAGACATCAAGCACATAACTTCTTGAATCTTTCTCAATAGGTATGCAAAGCTTCTTTCTTTGCTTGCTTCATCCCGATGATCTCTTTACATAGAATGGAGGCTTTGACTTCCGAGCGTACTTGTCTAATAATAGTTTTGCAAGATCATTCCATGTGTTTATCGACCCCGGTGGTAGGTAATAAAACTATTCTTTAGTCGAGTCTTGCATAGCGAAGTGGAATGCCCTAAGCTGGATTTGATGTTCAGTTCGTTGTATGGCTTCATTCCGAAACACAAAACATGGAATTCCTTGAGAAACATCCTTACCTCTTGTAAGTTGCATTACAACTTTATTTAATTCAGCGAGTTGACTTTTAATGTGAGATATGCTCACTTCTTTCACTACCCATGGTAAATCATCATACCATCCATATTATTATAAGTAATGTTTGGTATCTTCAGCTATTGAGGTTATCAAGGCTTCTGATTTGAGTCGGTGTTTTATCAACTAAAGCTCCCTCACTATAAGCATTTATCAAACGTCTCTCTACTTGTGCTAAATCTTCATATAAATACTTAAGTAGTTGATGTTCCGAGATGCCATGTTATGTTATGGGCATCGGGTACATAACTTCTTGAATCTTTCCAAGTAGGTATGCAAGGCTTCTCTCTTCACTTGCTTAATCTCGATGATCTCTTTGTGTAGAATGAAGGCTTTGACTTCCAGGAAATACATGTCTAAAAATTGTTTTGCACGATTAGTCCATATGTTTATTATAACCATTATTTAGCCGAGTCTTAAATAGTGAAATGTAGTGCTCTAAGCTTCATTTGATCTTCAATAACATTGTGTGGCTTTATTCCAGAACACACAACATAGAATTCCTTAAGAATCATCCTTTCCTTTTGTAAGTTGCATTAAAGATTTAGTCAATTCAGCAAGTTGATTTACAATATGAGGGGTGCTAACTTCTTTGACTGCTCATGGTAAATCATCATACCATCCATCTTCTTATGAGGAAAGTTTAGTATCTTTATCTATAGAGGTTATAAGGCTCTGCTTTGAGTTAGTGTTTTGTCAAGTAAAGCTCTCCCAGTATAAGCATTTATCAAACGTCTCTCTAGTGGTGCTGACCCTTCACATAAGTACTTAAGTAGTTGATATTCCGGGATGCCATGTTATGAACATCGAGCAACTGGAGCAACTCTTCTTGTTTCTTGAACTGGAGCAACTCTTCCTGCATTGCCTCGATCTAGTTGTTGTCTTAAGAGCCTCTTTTATGTTCTTGGGTACTGTCTGACATAGAAAAAAAGAAAACAAACATATGTTTGCAATACTTGATTTGCTTCTAGTCACCCACTCATCTAGTTCACCAAAGATGCATGACACTGGATGATCCTTATATATCCTGGTGATTGGAATGGAGTCACCAGTAATTGATACATCAAAGTTGGATACATTCAGATCATTGTGGTAAGAGGCACCTCCAGGTTATGATGTGGGTGAGTGATGTAAGTAATCAAAGGCTTCATTTGTTTCTGCTTAGGCATCTGCTGCACTTTGAACACTATCATCACTTACATTTTTCTCAGTCTCAACTAGAGTAGTAGCTGGTTCTACACTCTCACTTCATTTGATGGTTCATGTGAAGGAGTTGGCATGAGCTAGGACCAGCCTCAGCTGAAACACTTTGATTTTATGGTGCTTGTCTGATAGGATCAGCTTGTAAAGGAACATCTTCATCTAGGTGATCAGTAGAAGTAGGAGTAATCATGGGAAAATCATCTCTTCTTTCTACTATTCTTGAAGATCTAGCTGATTGTAGGTTACCTTCATTTGACAAGAGAAACTAATTAATAGATCTAGTAAATGAATCAATATCAAACAACCAGTCTAGACCATTTGTTGACTTAGGAAATAAATGTTCATTGAATGAAGATTAATTGATACATCAATAATGTTTATTCTGGGATTAAACACTCTGTAAGCCTTTGAGACAAAGGAATAACCTACAAAGAATCCCTCATCAGACTTTAAAGCAAACTTTCCTAAATGATCTCTGGTGTTTAATATTGATACAGGATTACGAAATGACTTGAAAAATCCAATGTATGGTTTTCTGTGATAAAGAAGTTCATATGGTGTTTAGTTGCTTTCTTTGATTATCGAAGTTCGATTTTGTACAAAGCAAGATGTGTTAACTGCTTCTACCCAAAAGGTAATAGGCAGTTTAGCATCTGCTAGCATTGTTCGTGCCGCTTCAATTAGTGTTCTATTTCTCCTTTCAGCTACCCCATTTTGTTGAGGAGTCCTAGCTACACTAAATTGATGAGCAATGCCTTTGGTTGTACAAAATGAAATTAGATTTCATTTTTGAATTCAGTACCATTATTACTTCTGATTGATTTTACTTTATGATCAAGTTGGTTCTAAATTTTGGTGATGAAGTCCTTTATTATTTGTGATGCTTCATTTCTGTAAGTAAAAAAAACCATGTAAAATGTGAATAGTCATCAATGATCACTAAGCAATACTGAATCTTTCCCATACTCATAACATGAGTTGGTCTGAAAAGATCTATATGAAGTAGCTTTAATAGAGTATTTTTTGTGTTCACAAGCTTTGGTTTGTGAGACGACTTGTGTTGTTTTCCTTTGAGACATGCAGAACAATGGTCAATATGGAATTCTTTTTTAGGTAAACCAATAACATAGTTTCCTTTGATTAATCTGTTCATGTTTTTAAAATTTATATGTCCCAGTCGTCTGTGCCAAAGTTGTGACTCATCAAATGATGCTTTAGACACAAGACATGTTTCTTCTTTAGGATGTGCAGAATTAAGGTTTAAGACATAGGTATTATTCTTCCTCTGAGTCTTCAAGACAACCCATTCTTCAGAGCTTTGAAATCTTGGTTTCAAAATGTAACAATGAGTGTCAGTGAAGTGAGTTGAATATTTCTTGTCATAGATTTGTGACACGCTAAGAAGATTGAAGTTCAGCTGCTCGCAGTAAATCACTCTACCAAAGCTCAGTGATCCATTCGTCACAGATACTTCACCGTTAGTTCTGCCACCTTGTGAATCTACACCAAATACTACAGTTGTTCCTTGAATGTGCTTGAAGTCATGAAGGAGGGAACGATCTCCTACCATCTGTCTTGGGTTTCTCGGTTCTATTTAAGACTGTAACTTCTTGGTATTTTCCTCTTAGGTTAAGACTTAAAGGATGATGCATTGATTGATTTGTGTGAGGTTCTTCTTGTTTTCTTTTGCTCACTTTTAACTGAAGTGGCAGAAGAGTCGTCAAACCTTTTATCCCTATTCCTAGATAGAAATTGGGCAAACTTTGATTTCTAGAAATCACTTTTGTTTTACATCTTGGGAAAATATTGAGTGATTGTTTCCTATTTTTTATTTAACTTTTGTTTGACACTCATTGAATACCAATTGTCATGAAAGTCATAATGAGAATTTAAGATTCTTGATTGTCTAATATGATGTGGACTTCTAGCTTTGACTTTAACAGCTGAAATTGGTGAAATGGCATTGTTTTATGGAATTCTCAAGCCTTTCTGATTAAAGAAGCAGCCAGATATATTGTGATTTGTCATATCACATACATAACAATACTTGTTAAAATAGCAATTTTTGGTTGAATGATTGCTCATGTCATAAATTGAGCAATATTGACTGAAATAGCAATCATATGTGTTGTGATTTGACATGTCATAGTTGTCATAGTACATCCGTTTGATCTTTGCTTTAGAGGATGAAGCTTCAAGATGCTTAACTGGTTTTAACTTTGACTCTTGTTTTGTTTTTGTTAAAGAAGCAAGTTCATTCTTTTTTATATTAGTAGATTGTATCACAACTCTACTGTGCTTTTTGTTTGAAGGATGTCTTTGCTTCTTTTGAGCCTTTCTCACCTTTGAATCAAATTGTTCAACATCCTTTATGTTCAAAAATGTCAAAACCTATTCCTTGTTTTGACTTATGAGGCGAGTTTAGTTCAATTTTTATTCTTGGTGATTGATTCTTTGGTGATTTTGCTTTGAATGATGGAGATGCTAAAGTTTTTCCTTTAGGTTTCATTGAAACCTTGTCTGATTTGCTTGAATTGTTTAGAGATTTAATCTCACCATCAGACTTGCTTTTAGCAGTTTGTTTCAAGGTAACTTTAGCATTCTTAATCACTGTGAGCTTTTTCGGGATGAATTTCACAAAAGGAACAATTTCCTAGACTGGACTCTTTTGTTTCTTGACAATAGTATGTTTGTCTGAGCGCTGTTTTATCTTAATAGGATGACCTAATTTGATTTTATCATCATTTGTTTTTATGTAGACTTTTGGGTTATTTTGAGGATTAGTTGTTTGTAAAACTAATGTTTTAGTTTTAGTAGATTTTGGTTCAATTGATTCAGACAAAGTGAGTCTCTCAGGCATAACAGTGTAATTGTCATTGTAAGGTGGAGGACAAGAATTGTATCCTATCCCAACCATGTCATTGTGATCCTTTTATGAATTAAGCAACTCTTGTAGTTTGGTAGATGAGAATTGAAACTTTTCAAGTTTCACTTCAGTAGCTTATTGCTCAGCTTTTGTTTTGGTTAACAATACTGTTAA
The DNA here is from genome assembly GCA_024085815.1 of Flaveria linearis. Lineage (NCBI taxonomy): Eukaryota > Viridiplantae > Streptophyta > Magnoliopsida > Asterales > Asteraceae > Flaveria > Flaveria linearis. The sequence continues at coordinate 20,386,864 of CM044007.1, read as the reverse complement.
CATCTCATTCTCAGAAACTAGTGTATACTTTTCACCATGTAGTTTTTCAATATCTGAAAGTAATGACTTGATTTTGATTTCAAAGCTTTTTATTTCATGTCTTAACATTTTAGATTTTACTTTTTCTTCTTTGATTATAGCAGCCTGTTTGTGATTGTGTTCTCTGTATCCTTGTAATTCATTAATGCATTTTTCACTACCGGGATTTTATTTTACCTTAGATGGCATGGGAGTCGGGCTACAATAGATGTTAGCCATGAGTGCATGATTTTGAAATTGAGGTTTGACTTCCTCTGCATACAAGCACCAGTCACATACTCCATCTTGTCCGATGACAAGAGCATTTGAGGTTGATTGGTTGTGGCCATGGGGTTGCTGGGTTAGTTGATGTTTATTTTGATGTGATTGGTGATGATGTTAATGCTAAAACTGATTTTGATGACTTGATTGAGGAGTTGATGTTGATTGAAAAGAAGAAAGTTGACTGTGTGAGCTTCTTTGGTAGTTGTTGTTGTTTCTACGGGGTGCACTGCATTCCCTTGAGAAGTGACCAGTCATGCCACAGTTGAAACACTTCGCCTAGGATTTGTCATAACCAAGCTTAGTGTTCTCATTGAAGCTTAGCTTTTTCCCTTTACCAAAAATTTTCTTTGTTCTCATAGAAATCATGGCCATTTGCCATTGTAAATCCATTTCTTCAACATCATTTGGGTCCATTTCTTCCAGATCTTCTTGAATTAAGTGAGATGAACTAAGTCTTCCTCCTAAGTATGCCTCAAAAACTACAACAAAGGCATTGTAAGCTGCCTTTTGTTCTTCAGACTTCTGATCAACAGGCAAGCTAGTGGGTGTGGAGGTGGATGGATTGGGAGATGATTGCTTATGTTGTTGAGATGATGCAATGAATCCAGTGGTCCTAGATTGATCTATAGAAGACAAAAAATCATCATCTTCAGTTATGAAGGCATTTTCCACAGAATGAGTTTCTGATGAGAATTGGTATGCCTCAATAACTTAAGGTCCACTTAAGTTTTTGCTTCTTTCATCCAACTCAAGAGCTTCAATTTTGGCTATAATGATGTCTTAGCTAGTGCTCTCCAAATCAAGTATATTTTTCAGCATGGTCATATTCTGCTTCCAGCTCTCAGGTAGACTGTGCAACATTTTCTTGTTCATTTTTTCTCTTTGTAAGTGACCCCCATTATCTCCAGATCATTTACCAATTGGACAAATCTATGAAGCTGTTTTGAAATAGATTCTCCTTTGGTGTTATGGAAGGTTTCATATTGATTAATCAGCTTGTCTTTGTTAATCCCAGTCACCTCACTAGTACCTTCACACACGATCTGTAGTGCATCCCATACACCTTTTGTTATGCTGTATTTTTCTAATCTTTTAAGGACATCCATCTTTAAAGCCTGAGTTAGAATGGAGTAGGCCTTAAAATGAATCTTGATCTTCTTATAATCATCATGATCAAGATTAAGATTTGGATCCTCAATAGGGATTCTGACTATTATGTATTGTGCGGCTTGGTCAGCAGTCAACGAAATTGGAATGTAAGGCCCCTTGCATATCAATATCCATTAATCTGGATCTACACCTGTAATATAGTTCCTAAACCTGATTTCAATTGCTTAAACTCAGATTTGTGTTTAAGCATTGAAGGTTTAGAAGCATGACCAAGTTCAGCAAAGTTAATAGAATCCATGGTTAATAAACTGATTTTAGAAAGTTTGAGTATGGTTTTGATTGATTTTATGTTCCAAAGTTGAAACAATCCACAGTTTTAGTATATTGTGTGAGTTCTATAAACAGTAGCAATCAGTAGGGTTTTCTCAAACAGCAGCAGTTATATTTTGATTCTGTTTTGTTGATTTCTATGTAATTTTTGTAGGTTTTATTCATAGATCTGAAGTTTACTGATAAGTTTCAGTTGGTTCTAGTTGGAGATCAGTGAAAGAGGATGAAGTATTTTGGTATTTTCAGCTGTATACTCATTAATAACTGAGACTTGTTAATAAGCAACTCAATCACCAGATCAATCGATTTTCATCCAAGATCTGAGCAAATCTTAGGATGAATCTGAGAGCCAAAGCTCTGATACCAATTGACTGGGTCCGAGAATTAAATTCACTATTGATGTGACTTTAACAAGGATCGAATATGATGATTGAGTCAATGATTAAGTAGTGAAAATACAGAATCAAAGAACAATAAATGCAGAAAATATACTCATAAATGCTTTGTATATTGATTGGTGAACAAACAAGTTAGAGTCAGTGCTAGGTTTTCACAACAGTGATATGACAACCTCAGAACCTCATAACTTGAGTACTACGTATCTTACCAAACGAATAACTTACATATGATGGATATTCTGTTCTATTTATAGGCTGACATAAAGCCTGTATGAAAAGACTAAATTACCATAATAACTATATTAAAATACTATTCTAAGTACAAGAGTCTTCATCAGCATTTGTGGTTGAACATTCGCATTAACTAATACGGATGCCTTGGGTTTCATCAACATTTCTTGATCGTTTCATCATTAAGTGTTTGGTCATCAGCATTGACAAATGCCGATGAACAAGCACTTATCATTATTTCTTTGTATATCCGCATTGGTTAATGCGGAAGAACAAATGCTCATCCGCATTTGTTCTTTCTGTCCATATTTGTACATGCGGAAGAACAAAATATTTATCAGCATTTGTTCTTTGGTCATCTCATATACAAATACAGATAGCCAACACAGTCATCTGACCTTTACCCGCATTTCTTCTTGGACTTATGGGATTTTGCCAAAGAACAACCATTAACCACCACTTGAATTGGCATGTATGATCCTTTCAAGGTCCAACATTTTTTATCACTCCTCTCATAACTTTATTGTGGAAAGAGAGAATGGTGAAGTCAATAGACTTGACACACCATCTCTTCTATACTCAAGCAGGTTTGACATTGCTGAGCTAGCAAAGAAGGCATTCTCCAACCCCTCGAACTCGCAAGAAGCTAATATCAGAAATCATCTAGGCGGTCTTCATCTTGCTGAGTTAACAGAGAAGGCAAGAATTAAAGTGGAGTTAAAACTAAGAAAGGATAAAGAAGAAAGTGTCACTACTGAAGTAAGATCATTCCTTTAAATGATTCAAGGCACTACTTTAGAATCCATAGTTAGATGGGAATATGACTATAATTCCAATCAACTAACTCTCTTCAGAGGGCCACAACAAAGTGTACACGTCATTCACCGAAATAGATTAGATCTCCTATCCACTAATGACCTATACAAGCTTCTCAGTACCACTTCTGGCAAGAACAAAGAAACAGAGAAGTATCTTCTTTCCTTGGTGCTGAAGGTTTTGAGAAGAAGAGGAGAGTGATGTTTTGGTAGCATCAGCCTAGGGGGAGCTTGTTGGATCATATGAGGATGGTGCAACCAAAACTACACTTAGAAGATTTTTTAGTGCAACTGATCAAAGGCTTCTGAAGACAAAGATGCACTTATGAAGCAAAGTTAAAGATTTTCTGAAGCTTAAGGATGAAGAACTTTCAAAGGAAGAACTAAGTCTTTCGAGACTAAATGGTTCCCCTTTGGAAGTACAACACTTGGAAGATTCAAGACAAAAGCCTTCTGAAGGAAAAGGCCATGAAGACCGGGCTGAAGTCTTGGAAGAAGTTAACTCTTCCAAGGTATAAATGGTTTCGAAAGACTTTGTTCTTCCGATGCCATTTTTCCTTCGGGAGAACTAGCTATAGACTTGTGGACATAAGTATGGTCGTACTGACAAGTCTAATATACTGCACGGCGTTTTCTCACGCCCATGTAGTTAACCATACTTTATTCCACTGTTAACCTTTATCAGTTAGTACAGTTACCAACTTTAGTAGGTAATAAAGGGTAAGTCATGGACCTGTCATGACTACCTAATCCAGGATAATATTTTATCTTTGATACCTTATGTCTAGCAATGTAGTATTTGTTTAGATGTAAGTTCCAACTGGTTTTCAAAGTATAACTGGCTATAGATAGTAGTATATATAGTTTCTTATTGTTACTCATTATGCATGCTTTGTAAGAGTCTTGTAAACACTGAGTTGAGAAATAATATATACAAGTATCTTGAAAAACCATTTCTTGTGTTCATTAACTTAATATATCATTATCCACTCAGTTTGAGATTCTTCATTCATCAAGCGTGAAACTTAGTTTGAGAGAAAATAGTGTGTTGAAAGAGACCAATTTGAAAGGATCTCAGATCAAGTTTGATCAATTAGGTTATGATTTGCAGCGGAATAATGTTAGAATTAGATGAAATTTAAGCAAGAACAAGATGAATATTTAATCAAACAGTAACGGTTATAGAGAGAGAAAGTTTTCTGCAAAAGAGAATGTTTTCATTCATTCATATGCTTCAGCCATCATACAATTAGGTCAACTTTACTTTTATAGGAAAAGATAACGTCAGCAGATGTCACCTGATAGTGACATCTAACCGATTACACAAACAACTGAAAATAACTAAAACTACTGAAGATGTCCATAACAGCTGAGGACATCTTCTTACAATAAAAGCTTAAGTGTTAACTAATTCTACAACTACTGAAACTACAACATCTGAAGAGTAAGTTCTTCAGACTTTTTACATCTACTAAACTACTGATTACAATCTACTGAAAATATAAAGACAACTACTGAAAGTAAACCATCACAACTACTGAAGAGTACTTCTTCTGCTGTTGTGACAACCTCTGAATACTTGGTCTTCAGACTTTGTCTTCAAACTCTGTCTTCAAACTCTGTCTTCAGACTTTGTTTTTAGCTTTTGTCTTCAGTCTTTGTCTTCAGACTTTGTCTTCAGACTTTGTATTCAGCTTTTGTCTTCAGACTTTGTCTTCAAACTTTGTTTTTAGACTTTGTCTTCAGCTGATGTAGTCTTCTTCAGTTGTTATGATGTCTGTGGGACTTAATGGTTTTTCTGATCTGGCTCATTGGTTCTTTTGGTCTAACAAACTCCCCATGAACCAATGCAGCCAAAACCTTTAAGTTTATTGGTGTCCCACTTATTAGGCAAAAATATTGTCTTTTTCTTTTGGATCAGCTCAGAAGTGACCAATTTAAGCACAGGCCTGGGAAGAGGTTTCAGAAGATTTGATTGGTACGGGATGGATGGGAAATCTGTCTTGGGGAATTGGACACAGAGTTATTGCCCCATCCATGAAACCTACTTCCCTACAATGAGTTTGTAAGACTCTCGAACATAGGCATCAAGGAAGACAATCTGTTCTTCTAGGGTGAGCTCTTCAGCTTCTGCATCGAAGAAGAACTCTGGCCCATAGTACTCAGATAGGTACTTAACCTGTTTCCCATTCTTTACTCCATAGTTGTTATTTCTCTATAGGCGAACTCATCAGGATGATTACCTTCAAGTAACAACTGGAGCTCATTGCTTCTGACTTCTTCAAGCCTCTTATAGATCAACCCCTTTTTCACCATTTTGTTTTCCAATAATGTTTGTGGGGTAAGATTAGACTTGTAGGCTCTTCTGAAGTCTTCTAGGATTTCCCAGGGTGACACTACAATGGCCAGCATTATCACTGCATCTACAATCTTCTTTACTTGGCCATTGTATTTTCTTGGGATGTTCTTCTTGTGTATTCTATCACTCACCCTGGGATTAGACCAAATTCTAACTCGCTCTTTCTGATATTGAAATGTAAATCTGAGAGCATACAATCTCTGAGCATGTTTCCTCATAGTTTGTATTGATGTAGACTGAGGAAACTCTTTATCAACCAGATTCAATAGCTGCTCATCATGTTGTTTGTGCTTTTCTTTTTCTTCAAGCTTTACTTTTACAGTTTGCCTCTGGATGGCAGGTGTGATTGTTATCGGTTGACTTCTGGCAATTATCTTTAATGCATCAGGCATCTTCCCTTTTGTTTTAATAACAGTTGAAATGGACAACCTATCTTCCTCATTATCTTATTCTTCTTCTTCTTGAAGCCTCAACACCCTTCTCTTCCTCTTGGGTGCATCATCGGCAGTTATTTGTGTTGGTTTCTTGGGTAAAGAAGTTTGTTTTGTGGGTTGTGATGTTGGTTGTCCTAGTGTGGGAGAGTGTACAGGCTGTTCTAGCATTTTAGTTGTAAGTGTGGCTTTGGAGCACTTTGCCAGATCTGTCCTGCTCCCAGCACCAGCTTCATCAAGTGCTTCTATGATCAATCCTTTGGTAAATACTTCAGACGAACAAATTTTGTTGGTTATCTCCAAAATACTGTCCTTGGTCCATGATTTCACTTAGAGGATTGTCCTCCCTAAATACTTCGATATAAACCTGACCATAGCTTCCAGCCGTTCATTTTCTTTCTTACTATAGCTGGCCCATCGGTGCTCAATCTCTTGTATTTCTAGCTTTCTGATCTCAGTGTCAAGTTTGGCAGTGTCAAATCCTTGTCTGAAGAGCTGATAATAATTTTATCTATTGATCTGCTATGTTGCTCATCAGCTTCTTTGATCAGTTCTTCTAATTTCTTCTCAAGGAGAGTCTTTTCACCACCCTTCCTCTTCTTGTAAGAAACATGGAAATCCTTTTCTTTCTCCTTCTCCTTTTCCTTTTCTTTCTCCTTCTCCTTTTCCTCTTCAACTCTCTTCCTCTTGTCTACTTTCACTGACTTAGACTCCCACTTTTTGGTTGCATTAGGTTCAGGGGTTTGAATGTTAGAAAGTCTTTTAGTGACTGCATCATCAACTAAGGTCTGAATATTGGAGGAAAGCCTCTTATCAAGAGCTTGATGTACAATGTTAGCTATAATGGGAGTGATGAGAGGCAGGGAAGATGTAAAGGCAGCAACCATTTGCTCAGAGAGGTTCTATCCCAGAGAAATGGGCCAGAATCAGAGGCTGGTGGCTGAGTTGTTGTGAGTTGCTCAGTATGTGGGAGACCTTCTGTGACGCCCTAAACCCGGCAGAGCACCGGAGGCACGTCACGCAGTTGGATTAATATTTTAAACACAAATCAGAGCTTTCTATTTACAGTGGAAGACTTTAAACATTATTAGATATTAACCCAACTTTTAAAAACATTTTACATGTGACTGTATTTAATTATACATTATTGACAAGTCCTGAGTCCTATGCCAGCAGTTGCTCCAGGATAGCGTCCTCATCAGCTCATACTTGCTTACCTCTATTATCAGAGGATCCCTCCTTACCTAGCACACACAACACACTCAAAACATCAGATAAACTGGTGAGTTCTAATTTTCATTAAAACATTAACAACATTTTCACACACACCACAGCTATCTTTTTATTGGCAATATTATAAATTCAACTTTTATCATTATTCTGTCCCACTGGACCTGTCCCATCGAACGTCGGTTGCCCACATCTAGCAACTACCAGTTCCACATTCCCAGTAACGTCGGTTGCCCACATCCAGCAACTACCAGTTACTACACTTAGAAACATCGGTTGCCCACATCCAGCAACTACCAGTTTCTCATACTTGGTAACGTCGATTGCCCACATCTAGCAACTACCGGTTACCATACCCAGAGACGTCGGTTGCCCACATCCACCAACTACCAGTCTCCCATACCCAGTAACGTCGGTTGCCCACATCCAGCAACTACCGGTTACTATCTCTCATCCAGTAGGATGCCAAATAATCATCTAGGGTCGTCACCACAAGATGTTCACAAAGCTGAGTGATCGTCATCACTCCTATCAAACTGTACAGTTTCACACTCAGGCATCTTACCCTAACTGGCCTGTTGAGATTTACATTACATTACCATTTCAAAAATATTTCTTTCATTTATTGCCAATATTATCACATTCACTCACACCCCACACATTCTTTCTTTTAGCACCAGTTTTAACATATTTTCATTAATCATCACACCCCATCCGACCCATTGGAATCATTACCATCACGTAACGATTACAATGTTCAGATGACTATCTTTTACACTCTACCTGACCCATTGCAATCATTACCGTTATGTAATGATTAACAATGTTCAGGTAATCATTTATTACCCCCCACTTTCCCTCTAACAGCTTGACAACTGTTAGAAACATATCAACATCACTATCCTAATTCTGGTACTAAAACATTCAATTCATTTATCAATATGTGTGTGCTAGCCCGAATGTTAAAACCAAACATTTAAAAAGGGCTTAGAACTCACCTTATCATTTTTCTCACCATAGTCTACACAATCCACGTACCCAAGATAACTAGTGCTTCCTCTAATCAAGGTATATCTAAAGCAATAAACCCTGATTCAATAAACTTATTCTCAAACAGACCCTCATGCGATTGAACACTTATGCGAATGAGCAATCATGCGACTGGACCTATGCGAATGAACCATGCGACTGAACCTTCAATCGTACGACTAACCGTTCATTCGCACGATTGAGTTCTCATTCGTATCCAGTGTTCACTCGTCCTCATTCGGCCTTCTAACCAGGCGACTGAGTTCCAATCGCGTGACTGAACCTCCATTCGCACTCAGTTGTACGACTAAATTCTCATTCGTGCGACTGAGGTCTGCGATTGAGCCCATTCGCCTGAAACGGATCAGCAGCTGTGTTCTTGACGTTTTTGATCCAAACTCACTCAAAATTTGAGTTTTAACCATCCAAATCATACCATATTCAAAACAGATCCTATACACATCGTTTACAATGGTTTCAGACCATTAGTTCATCAAAATTTCACAAAAACTTGGATTTGAATTCTTAGATTTAAATTCAGAAATGGACCAGACCAATTTACAGATTTAAACAGGTTATTGGATCAAACTCAACCAGTTACACAACTTATAACATCTCCGGATTAATCCGTGATGTTCAAAACTTACCAAAACGGAGTTTCGCCTAGTCGATTTCGTGAGAACAGGGTTTTTGAATGTGAAGGGAATAAGAGAACAGAATAGGTGCAGATAGAGATCTGCCCTTAAACCCCTGCACCACCCTACTTATCCATAAACTAAACTTAACCGCCTCACCTTCATTCGTACGACGGAACCATTCGTACGACTGAACCGTGCGACTGAAGCTCATACGCCTACGATTCGTACGACTGAGTCTCAATCGCACATAACTAATGCGACTGAAGTTCATTCGCATATGACTTATGCGACTGAACACTTAAACACTCAAACAACTCAACTTAATTTAATTAATTATAACTATAACATAATTTACAAGTCCGGATTTAGAAACCGGATGTTACAACTCTCCCCCCCTTAAATAGGTTTCATCCTCGAAACCAACTATTCGAACAACTGGGGATAATCTCTCTTCATCTCCTCTTCTGACTCCCAAGTGAAATCAGACCCCTTTCTATTCGACCACTGCACTTTAACTAAATCAATAGCTTTATTCCTCAGCCTTTTCACCTTTTTGTCTACTATAGCAGTAGGTTTCTCAACATAGTTCAACTTATCATCCACCTCTATATCATCGAAAGGTACATAAGCATTCTCATCGGCCAAACACTTGCGTAACTGGGATACATGAAAGGTAGGGTGGATTCCTTGCAATTGATCAGGTGATTCTAGTTTATAGGCCACTTCCCCAATCCGTTCTATAATGCTAAACGGTCCTATAAAACGAGGACTTAACTTTCCCCTCTTTCTGAATCTGATAATTCCCTTCCAAGGAGATACTTTCAACATAACTCTATCTCCTACTCCAAACTCTATATGCCTTCGCCTTTTATCTTCATAAGACTTTTGTCGATCTTGAGCTGCTTTAAACCGAGCTTTGATCTGATCCAATTTCTCATTCGTAGCCTGTACAATTTCCAAACTGCCTAACTCTTTCTGCCCAACTTCTCCCCAACATATGGGACTCCTACACTTCCTGCCATATAACATCTCATACGGGGCTCTCCCAGTTGTAGAATGATAACTGTTATTGTACGAGAATTCAACTAATGGCAGATAACTATCCCAGCTACCCCCAAAATCTATAACACAAGCTCGTAACATGTCTTCAACTATTTGGATAGTTCTCTCAGTCAACCCATCAGTTTCTGGGTGGAAAGACGTGCTGTGTAACAGACGAGTACCTATATCTTCATGAAACTTTCTCCAAAACCTCGAAGTAAAACGTGTATCTCTATCTGACACAATAGACAATGGTATCCCGTGTCGAGCAATAATCTCTCGAATAAATAGTTCTGCTAACTTCTCAGAGTTATACGTCTCTTTAATTGGTAAGAAATGTCCGCTACGTGTCAGTCTATCTACTATGACCCAAATGGTATCATAACCTTTAGCTGTACGCGGAAGCTTAGTTATGAAATCCATTGTCAATTCTTCCCACTTCCATTTCGGGATCTCTAAGGGTTGAAGCTTACCATATGGTTTCTGATGCTCAGCTTTAACCTGAAGACACGTCAAACACCTATTTACGTACTGCATCACATTAAACTTCATACCGGGCCACCAATATTCTTGTTTCAAATCTTTGTACATCTTAGTAGCACCAGGATGTATAGAATATCTGGATTTATGAGCTTCATCTAACACCAATTCCCTTATCTTAATAGGAACCCACATACGACCACATTTCGTTTTAACCCCAAAGCTATTTTCTTCCAGATCCTTTGTTTGACCCTTCATTCGTTCCTGTTTCACGTTCTCTTCTCTCAAGGCTTCTAATTGAGCTTCTCGTAACTGATGCATAAAATCTGGGGTTATTATTAACTTGTATGATTTAACTCGAATTGGAGGGTGTTCATTCTTTCGGCTTAATGCGTCAGCAACCGCATTTGCTTTACAAGGATGGTAAAGTATTTCACAATCATAATCTTTCCCCAACTCTAACCATCTCCGCTGACGCATGTTCAATTCCTTCTGATCAAAGAAATATTTCAAACTCTTATGATCTGTGTAAATCGTACATTTCGTCCCATATAAATAATGCCTCCATATCCTCAAGGCAAATACCACTGCTGCCAGTTCTAAATCATGCGTCGGATAATTCTTTTCATGTTCTTTTAACTGTCGGGAAGCATAAGCAATTACTCGTCCCCTCTGCATTAAGACACAGCCTAGACCTTGATACGAAGCATCTGAATAAATCACCAAATCTTCATTTCCATCTGGCAACGACAGCACTGGTGATTGGGTTAATTTCTGCTTCAGTTCTTGAAATGCATTTTCTTGTTCTGGTCCCCAAACGTATTCTTCATTCTTCCTCGTCAATTTCGTTAACGGGGATGTGATTTTGGCAAAATCTTGAATAAATCTTCTATAATAACCAGCCAGACCCAAGAAACTGCGGACCTCAGATGGCGTCTTTGGAGGACTCCACTTCACTACTGTTTCAATCTTAGTAGGGTTTTCTAAAATACCCTCTGCATTAATCACATGTCCTAAAAACTGTACTTCCCGCAACCAAAACTCACACTTAGAAAATTTTGCATAAAGCCTTTCTTTTCTCAATCTTTCCAACACTTCACGAAGATGGCAAGCATGATCCCCCTCATTCTTCGAATATATTAGTATATCATCAATAAACACAATTACTGATCGATCTAACATCGGCTTGCACACCCTATTCATCAAATCCATAAAAGCAGCAGGGGCATTCGTCAACCCAAAGGACATAACCAGAAATTCATAATGACCATAGCGGGTACGAAACGCTATCTTAGGCATATCTTCTTCCCTAACTTTCAACTGATGATATCCCGAGTGAAGGTCTATCTTAGAAAACCAACTGGCTCCTTGTAGCTGATCAAACAAATCATCTATTCGTGGGAGTGGATACTTATTCTTTACTGTCAACTTGTTTAATTCTCTGTAATCAATACACATACGCATACTCCCATCTTTCTTCTTCACAAACAATACTGGAGCACCCCACGGGGAAGAACTGGGTCTAATAAAACCTCTTTCTAGCAAGTCTTCAGTCTGTTTCATTAACTCCTTTAATTCCGATGGGGCTAGTCTATAAGGTGGCTTAGGGACTGGCTTAGCACCCGGAATCAAATCAATTCTAAACTCAACTTCACGATCTGGAGGAATACCCGGTAATTCCTCTGGAAACACATCTACAAAATTTCTAACCACAGGAATGTCTTCTATCTTTCTTACAGGCTTTTGGGAATCAATTACATATATCAAATAAGATACACACCCGCGACTCATTAGTTTATCAGCTTTCATCATAGATATTATTTTCACAGTTGACTCCTCTCTATCACCATATACATTAATCGTACTCCCATCTGGTGCTCTTAATTGAATTAACTTCTTATTACATACAATATGGGCTTCATGGTTTACCAACCAATCCATACCCAATACTACATCAAACCCTCCTAACACCATTGGATATAGTTTAACAGGTAATCTATATCCATCTAATTCAATATAATAACCATCAATCATACTACTAATTATCACAGATCTATCATTAGCAGTTTCAACTACAAAAGCTACCTCTAATGGTCGAACTTCACATGCAAGCATAGGGCAAAAATCAATAGATACAAAACTTCCACTTGCACCAGAATCAAATAACACATTAGCTGGAATTCCATTCACTAAAAACGTACCTGAAACTACATCCGGCAACGCTTTAGCCTCACTGGCTGTCATAGAATATGCTCGCCCCTTGGCCACACTCGATCCTTCTCCTGACCCTTTCATCGATCTAACCGGTTCAGGCTTTCTAACTACCAACTTTGGACATTCACTTCGAATATGCCCCGTTTCTCCACACTCATAACATTTAAGAGGGCCTTCACTACATTTATTAGCATAATGTCCCATCTTTCCACATCTAAAACAATTCCTGCTACCCATCATACATTCACCCTGATGTCACCTACCACATCTCCCGCAACGTGATAACTCATTTCTGACATTCCTCGGGAATTGACCCCTTCCAAACCTACCTTTCTTTTGAGAACTGGGATTCTCAAATCTTCTTTGCACTACAGGTTCTTCACGCCTCCTTTTACTCCCTTCCGGAACAACATTGCTACCATAAACATCTTGGTACATATCTGCAGCTAAGTTTACCGTCAACTGGTAACTACTCGGAGCAGATGATCTAACCAACTTTCTGACTTCTTGAGGCAACCCCTGTGTATACCTCAAAATCTTCTTTTCTTCGGGAACCACCAAATGAGGCACCAACCGCACCATCTCCTCAAACTTAGACATGTATTCCCTATGAGACATATTACCCGCCTGAAACTGAAGGAAACTCATTTCTATTCGATCCATCTCGCCTTTTGGACAAAACTTGTCCGACACTAACTTTCTAAATTCAGGCCATAACATTTTGTCAGTAGCCTCCTCGCCTAACGTCTGGATAATCGTATCCCACCAATACAGAGCCTCACCTACAAACGATTGGGCTGCAAACTTTACTTTCTGATCCTCCCTACACTCACTCAACTTGATCACGGCTTCCATTTCACGAAGCCATTTATAAATGACTACCACATCCATAGCCCCAGAAAATCATGGAGGATTACACTCTTTAAACTGACTGTACGTAACTCCCTTTTTCTCGCTAGACCCTTCAGCTTTATCAACATTCCTACTTTCATCAGGTCTAGCTACATTCAAGGCTTTACGAACCTCCTCAGCAATTACATCACGGAATTGCTGCCTCGTCATACTAAGCACCTCGGTGCTCTCATCAACATTTCTTTTCGAGGTTCCACCTTGCATTCTTTCACTCTCCCTATCAGCCATAACCTATTAAAACGAGATCGGGATTATTTGGTACTCGCATGTAAGTATATAACCAGAATACTAATAGTAAAGTAAATTATTAATAATGTTGGCCAAGTACTATTAATTGTTTACTTTACTTATACTATTCTCGTTATTCCTTCTCATGATAGTCCCATCACCTTTTCTTGTTTTAATAAACTATTCTATCTAGCTATCCCTGCTGACATATCTATTTTCTAGTTAAAGTCTAGTTATTATAATACTAGATCCCTTTAACTACTGCTCTAATACCAACCTGTGACGCCCTAAACCCGGCAGGGCACCGGAGGCACGTCACGCAGTTGGATTAATATTTTAAACACAAATCAGAGCTTTCTATTTACAGCGGAAGACTTTAAACATTATTAGATATTAACCCAACTTTTAAAAACATTTTACATGTGACTGTATTTAATTATACATTATTGACAAGTCCTAAGTCCTATGCCAGCAGTTGCTCCAGGATAGCGTCCTCATCAGCTCATACTTGCTTACCTCTGTTATCAGAGGATCCCTCCTTACCTAGCACACACAACACACTCAAAACATCAGATAAACTGGTGAGTTCTAATTTTCATTAAAACATTAACAACATTTTCACACACACCACAGCTATCTTTTTATTAGCAATATTATAAATTCAACTTTTATCATTATTCTGTCCCACTGGACCTGTCCCATCGAACGTCGGTTGCCCACATCCAGCAACTACCAGTTCCCCATTCCCAGTAACGTCGGTTGCCCACATCCAGCAACTACCAGTTACTACACTCAGAAACATCGGTTGCCCATATCCAGCAACTACCAGTTTCTCATACTTGGTAACGTCGATTGCCCACATCTAGCGACTACCGGTTACCATACCCAGAGACGTCGGTTGCCCACATCCAGCAACTACCAGTCTCCCATACCCAGTAACGTCGGTTGCCCACATCCAGCAACTACCGGTTACTATCTCTCATCCAGTAGGATGCCAAATAATCATCTAAGGTCGTCACCACAAGATGTTCACAAAGCTGAGTGATCGTCATCACTCCTATCAAACTATACAGTTTCACACTCAGGCATCTTACCCTAACTGGCCTGTTGAGATTTACATTACATTACCATTTCAAAAACATTTCTTTCATTTATTGCCAATATTATCACACTCATTCACACCCCACACATTCTTTCTTTTAGCACCAGTTTTAACATATTTTCATTAATCATCACACCCCATCCGACCCATTGGAATCATTACCATCACGTAATAATTACAATGTTCAGATGACTGTCTTTTACACTCTACCTGACCCATTGCAATCATTACCGTTATGTAATGATTAACAATGGTCAGGTAATCATTTATTACCCCCCACTTTCCCTCTAACAGCTTGACAACTGTTAGAAACATATCAACATCACTATCACAATTCTGGTACTAAAACATTCAATTCATTTATCAATATGTGTGTGCTAGCCCGAATGTTAAAACCAAACATTTAAAAAGGGCTTAGAACTCACCTTATCAATTTTCTCACCACAGTCTACACAATCCACGTACCCAAGATAACTAGTCCTTCCTCTAATCAAGGTATATCTAAAGCAATAAAACCTGATTCAATAAACTTATTCTCAAAGAGACCCTCATGCGATTGAACACTTATGCGAATGAGCAATCATGCGACTGGACCTATGCGAATGAGCAATCATGCGACTGGACCTATGCGAATGAACCATGAGACTGAACCTTCAGTCGTACGACTAACCGTTCATTCGCACGATTGAGTTCTCATTCGTACCCAGTGTTTACTCGTCCTCATTAGGCCTTCTAACCAGGCGACTGAGTTCCAATCGCACGACTGAACCTCCATTCGCACTCAGTCGTACGACTAAATTCTCATTCGTGCGACTGAGGTCTGCGATTGAGCCTATTCGCCTGAAACGGATCAGCAGCTGTGTTCTTGACGTTTTTGATCCAAACTCACTCAAAATTTGAGTTTTAACCATCCAAATCATACCATATTCAAAACAGATCCTATACACATCGTTTACAATGGTTTCGGACCATTAGTTCATCAAAATTTCACAAAAACTTGGATTTGAATTCTTAGATTTTAAATTCAGAAATGGACCAGACCAATTTACTGATTTAAACAGGTTATTGGATCAAACTCAACCAGTTACACAGCTTATAACATCTCCGGATTAATCCGTGATGTTCAAAACTTACCAAAACGGAGTTTCGCCTAGTCGATTTCGTGAGAACAGGGTTTTTGAATGTGAAGGGAACAAGAGAACAGAATAGGTGCAGATAGAGATCTGCCCTTAAACCCCTGCACCGCCCTACTTACCCATAAACTAAACTTAACCGCCTCACCTTCAGTCGTACGACTGAACCATTCGTACGACTGAACCGTGCGACTGAAGCTCATACGCCTACGATTCGTACGACTGAGTTTCAATCGCACATAACTAATGCGACTGAAGTTCATTCGCATATGACTTATGCGACTGAACACTTAAACACTCAAACAACTCAACTTAATTTAATTAATTATAACTATAATATAATTTACAAGTCCGGATTTAGAAACCGGATGTTACACCTTCAGAAGAAGGTGCCATCTGTGGGTGAATTTGGGCAGATGGACTTGATTCTTGAGACATTTTGGCAAGCAGTTCTTGTAATCTGCGTACCTCAGCCTCAAGAATAGTGTTGTGGGCTAGAACATCATAGAAAAAGCCCAGGTCATCATCAATGGTTGCTGAATCATCGTACCTCCTGATTACATCAGGATGAACATGTGCTGAGTGTAGATCAGCGTTCACATGTGCCCCTTTTTCTTGGTACTGGGGACTTCCTGCCTCTGGATTATGCCCTTCATCGGCAGTTGCCTCTGGTGAGGTCTTAGAAATGTTACCAACTTCAGCCTGTTGATGTGCTGAAGTAGGAGAAGTGGCAGCCTCACCAGAATTTCTGATCTCCTCCTCCACACGGGGAGATTGAACTGTGTAATCCCTGTGCTATGGGTTATCAGCAACACTATAGTCCTCCCCCTTAACTGCTGAGGTTTTCCCAGTTGTAATAGGTTTCTGGGGAGCGGGTGGAGTGTTTAGCTGACTCAGCACTTCTGCAATGATAAAAGTTGGGCTTTGTGGGGTGGTTACAGTAGGAGATAGGTGTGAAGTAGATTGGACCTGGGGTGAGTGGTACTCTTCAATGGCCGCCTTCTCAAATGAGAGAGGTTCCAGTAATGTGGCATCCCCAGAAATGGTTGCTTCAAGATCCTGTTGAGAGGATACCTGAGCGGTTGTGGCTGGTCGAGTCTGTGTAACTGCTGGTGGATTACTACCAGCAGTTTCATCCTGCCTTAGTGTTGTAGGGGCATCCTCAGGGGACTCAACTCCCTGAGTAGCCTTTTTAGGATTTTTTAGATTTTGGCTTGGAGGGGACTTTGGATTTGGAGGATGAGGCTGTGGGTTCCCGCTGCTTGGGTTTTAGCAGCTTGGTAGCCTCTTTGAGTTGTGTGTTCGAGTTGTGCCTGGAGTATACTTCAGGCAGAACTGCCACAGCAGGGACTCCTAGGCCAACAAGGCCTTCAGTTTTTAGTTGGTTTTCAATAATGGCCATAAGAAACCTTGGATATAATATCCATCTATTAGCCATAGGTTTCAAGGCCAGATCTTTTAATTCTAAAAGTATAATTTCAGAAAAATTTAAGTTTTGGTGTTCAAAGATTGAATACAATACCTGAAAGGATCTCAGATCTAGTTTGATCAATTAGATTTGATTCGCAGCGGAATACTTATAAGAGTTAGACGATATTCAAGCAAGAACACAAATGATATTTCAATGAAACAGTACGGTTATAGAGAGAGAAAGTATTTCTGCAAAAAGGAATGTTTTCATTCAACACACGCTTCGGCAATTTGCAAATTAGGTTAACCTTCCTTTTATAAGAAAGGTGACGTCAGTAGATGTCACTTGATAGTGACATCTAACTGTTTTACAAATAACAACTGAAACTTACTAAACTACCGAAGATGTCCACAACAGCTGATATCTTCTTACAATAAAAGCTGTGTAAAGTAATACTATAACTACTGAGACTACAACGTCTAAAGAACAAGCTCTTCAGACATTTTACATTAAGTAAAATGCTGAAAACAAACTACTGAAACTATAAAAGAAAACTACTGAAATAAAACCATCAAAACTATTGAAGAGAACTACTTCAGCTGTTGTGACAACCTCTGAAGACTTGAACTTCAGACTTTGTCTTCAGTAGATGAATTTCAGACTTTGTCTTCAGTTCTTGATCTTCAGACTTTGTCTTCAGTACTTGAACTTCAAACTTTGTATTCAATACTTGAACTTCAGACATTGTCTTCAGTACATGTCTTCAGCTGATGTCTTCAGCTGATGTAGCCTTCTTCAGTTGTTATGATGTCTGTGGGACTTAAAGGTTTTTCTGATCTGGCTCATTGGTTGTTTTGGTCCAACAAACTCCCCCTGACCAATGCAGCCAAAACCTTTAAGATTATTTGAGTCCCACTTATTAGGTAGAAAAGTTGTCTTTTTCTGTGGGGGAAGATTTGCTTTATAGGCTCTCTTGAAGTCTTCTAGGATTTCCCAGGGTGATAATACAATGGCCAGCATGATCACTACATCTACAATCTTCTTCACTTGGCCATTGTATCTATGTGGAATGTTCTTCTAATGAATTCTATGACTCACCCTGGGATCAGGCCAGATTCTTACTCTCTCCTTCTGATATTGAAAAGTGAACCTGAGAGCATATAACCTCTGAGCATGTTTCGTCATTGATAGAATCGATGAAGTGTGAGAAAAATCTTTATCAACCAAACTCAGCAACTGCTCATCATGTTGTTTGTGTAATTCTTCTTCTTCAAGTTTTACTTTCACTGTTTGCATCTGGATGGCAGGAGTGATTATTGTTGGTTGACTCTTGGCCTTAGGCAAGTTAATAACAGCTAAAATGGGCAGCCTGTCCTCATCATCATCATCATCATCATCATCATCTTCTTCTTCTTCTTCAAGCCTCAACACCCTTCTCTTCCTCTTGGGTGCATCATCGGCTGTTTGTGTTGGTTTCTTGGGTAAGGGAGTTAGTTTTGTGGGTTGTGATGTTGGTTGTTTTGGTGTGGGAGATTGTACAGGTTGTTCTGGCATTTTTATTGTAAGAGAGGCTTTGGACCACTTTGCTAGAATATTCCTGCTCCCAGCACCAGCTTCATCGAGGGCTTCTATGAGTAACCCTTTGGTAAATGCTTCAGACGAACAGATCTTGTTGGTTATCTTCAAGATACTGTCCCTGTTCCATGATTTCATTTCAAGAACTGATCTCCCTAAATACTTTGCTATGAACCCGACCATAGCATCCAGCCTTTCCCTTTCATTATCACTATAACCAACCCATCGATGTTTAATCTCCTGAATCTCCAACTTCCTGATCTTAAAGTCAAGCTTAGCAGTATCAAATCCTTGCCTGAATAGCTGATCAATGATTTTATCCATTGGCCTGCTATGTTGCTCATCAGCTTCTTTAATCATTTCATCTAACTTCATCTCTTTAGGAGTCTTTTCACCACCCTTCTTCTTCTTGTATATGACATGAAAGTCTTTTTCTTTTTCTGTCCCCTTCTCCATCTCCTTTCCCTTCTCCATCTCCTTCTCTTTCTCCACCTCTTTCTCCTTTTCTTCTTCAACTCTCTTCCTTTTGATTGCTTTCACTGACTTAGACTCCCTCTTTTTGGTTGCATTGGATTCAGGGGTTTGAATGTCAGAAAGCCTCTTAGTAACTGCATCATCAACCAGCTTTTGTATACTTATGGAAAGCCTCTCATTAAGGACTTGATGAACAATATCAGTGATTATAGGAGTGATGAGAGGCAGGGAAGTTTTAAATTTAGCAACCATTTGCTCAGAGGGGTTCTGTCCCTGAGAAATGGTGCCAGAATCAGAGGCTGGTGGCTAAGTAGTTGAGAGTGGCTCTGTGTATGGGGGACCTTCAGAAGAAGGTGCCATCTGTGGGTGAATATGGGCAGATGGACTTAATTCTTGAGACATTTTGGCAAGTAGTTCTTGTAGTCTACTTACCTCATCCTCAAGAATAGTGTTTTGGGCTAAGACATCATAGAAGAAGCCCAGGTCATCATCAGTAGTTGCTGAATCATCTGACCTCCTGATTATATCAGGATGAACATGTGCTGAGTGTGGATCAGTATTCACATGTGCCCCTTTGTCTTGGAACTGGGGACTTCCCGCCTCAGGATGTTGTCCTTCATTAGCAGTTGCCTCTGGTGAGGTCTTAGAGATGTTACCAACTTCAGCCTATTTATGTGCTGAAGCAGGAGAAGTGGCAGCCTCACCAGATGTTCTAATCTCCTCCTCCACATGGGGAGATTGAACTGTGTAATCCCTGTGCTGTGGGCTATCAGCAACACTTGAATCCACCCTCTCAATGGTTAAGGTTTTCCCAGTAGTAATAGGTGCCTGGGGAGAGGGGGAGTGTTGAGCTGAGTCAGCACTTCTGCAATTATAAATGTTGGGCTTTGTGGGGCGGTTGTAGTAGGAGATAGGTGTGAAGCAGTTTACACCTGGGGAGAATGGTGCTCTTCAATGGCAACCTTCTCAAATGAGAGAGGTTCCAGTAATGTGGTATCCCCTGAAATGTGGCAACCTTTTAAGAGGATTCCTGAGTGGCTGTGGTTGGTGGAGTCATTAGAACTACTGGTGGATTACTACCAGTAGTTTCTTCCTGCCTTGGTGCTGCAGGGGCATCCTCAGGGGACTCAACTCCCTGAGTAGCCTTTTTGGGCTTTTTATGTTTTGGCTTGGAGGGGACTTTGGATTTGGAGGATGAGGCTGTGGGTTCCCGCTTCTTGGGTTTTAGCATCTTGGCAGCCTCTTTTAGGTGTGTGTCTGAGTTGTGTCTGGAGTATACTTCAGGCAAAACAGCCACAACAGGGACTCCTAGGCCAACAAGGCTATCAGCTTTTAATTGATTCTTAATAATGGCCATAAGAAACCTTGGATATAATATCCATCTATTAGCCACAGGTTTCAAAGCCATATCTTTTAATTCCAAAAAGATAATGTCAGAAAAATTTAGATTTTGTTGTTCAAGGACAGAATACAATACCTGCTGGCACCTTGAGGACATTTCATCCCATGAAGAGTCACGGAAGGGCTTCTTCATGATTGTGGTACCACTTAGGTCACCTTCGTATCCATAATGGGCGAAAGATAAGTCGGTTGTGCCCTTAGGATATTCAGTGACGAAGGTGGCATCATTCAGATTTAGGGTTTGTCGAATGATTTCAGAAGTCACAACCACCTTCTTTTGGTTGACATACGACTGGAGAGTTACCTCGACATCATTCTCACCAGTTGTGAGGGTGACATTTGTCTAGAATTGTTTGAGGGATTCGGCGTGTATGATTGGATTCAAAAGAAAGGCCGTTTTGTACGGGGATTCAACCATCAGATCGATGGCGTCATCGAACTTGGTCCAAAAGCTGATTTGGTAAGGTAGGCTACATAGTTGTGGCGTGGTTTGAGTTGTATGGTCGCCATTAATGCAGGAGGGAAGTTCAGAGTTTTTGAATAGTAGGGTTTGAGAGAATGAAAACTCTGAAGTTAGGGCTTGATATTTATAGGGTATGGTTATGAAACGGCTGATGGACAACGTCTGAAGGTTTTGGGGTTAGTCATCAGGAGTTTGAAACTACTGAAGACATGGTTTTAACCTTCAAAGGTTGTAAACGACTGAAGACTTGGTGTTAAACATCAGTAGTTGAGAACTACTGAAGAAATGATTTGAATCTTCAGAGGTTGTAAACAACTGAAGACTTGGTGTTAGTCATCAGTAGTTGAAAACATCAACTACTGAAGACATGGTTTTGGCTTCGGTTGTTTTGAAATGAAATAGTAGTTGGTTGAATCAGCTGAAGAGTAAATTTACTCATCAGCTGTTGTCGTCAATTCATAGGCTTCAGATGTTTCATTCTGACCTCAACATCTACTCATCAGACTTTGTCTGATTTTCAGACGTTTCATTGGTCATCAGCTCTTTTGAATATTTATTCTTCAGCTCTTTTGAATATTTATTCTTCAGCTCTTCTGAACAAATGTTCAGAAGATCAGTTGAAATAAATTATTCTTCAGAGTTTGTGAACAAATATTGTCTTCAGTACTTATGTGTAAGATTACACATCAATACTTTTGGACAAAATTTGTTCTTCAGTACTTATTTGTTAGAAAAAAGGCATCAGGAGTTATAACCACATCAGTAGTTGTAACTTCATCAGTTCTTTTCAACAAATAATGTACTTCAGTATGTTTAAGTAGTTTAGTCTTCAGTCTTTGTACCACTTCATCAGTAGTTATGAAAAATGCTGAAGACAAAATAACTCATCAGTACTTATTTTTGACTTTTTGTATACGAATGCTCATCAGTACTTGTGATCTGAGAGCATCAGTATTAGTCAATTTATTCCAGCTGCAGCATACCAAGCCTTAGCACCAGATTTTGAAAAGTTGCACTGTCTAAAGGCTTAGTAAATATATCTGCAAGCTCATCAGCACTAGGAACAAACTTCGGATCAATCAGACCTTTTTCATAACAATCCCTAATAAAATGATGTCTGATCTCAATGTGTTTGGTCCTAGAATGCTGGACCGGATTCTTAAAAATACAAAGAGCTGAAGCACTATCCATTAGTAAGGGAGTCTTAGTCTCTATAATGCCATAATCCAATAAGTGATTTTGAAGCCAGAGTACCTGAGATGTACAACTTGCAGCAGCAATGTACTCTGCTTCAGCAGTGGATGTAGCAATTGAAGTTTGTTTCTTACTCTGCCAAGAAACCAAACAATTGCCTAGAAATTGGCATCCACCAGAAGTTGATTTTCTGGTTACTTTGCACCCTGCATAGTCACTATCAGAGAAAGCAACCAATTTGCAAGAGTGCCCAGTGGAATACCAAAGTCCTAGAGATTGAGTTCCTTGCAAATATCTAAAGAACCTTTTGACTGCAATCAAATGGGATTCTTTGGGTGCAGCTTGAAATCTAGCACAAACACAAGTTGCAAACATAATGTCTGGTCTAGAAGCAGTAAGGTACATCAAGGAACCAATCATACATCTGTAAAGGGTTTCATCAACCGCTTTACCTTTCTGATCAACATCCAGTTGTGTGGTGCTGCTCATGGGAGTAGAACAGGGCTTACAGTTTTGTAAATCAAACTTTTTCAGAAGATCTTTTGTATATTTGGACTGATAAATGAAAGTTCCATCTGCTCTTTGTTTGATTTGCAAACCCAGAAATAACTGTAATTCTCCCATGGCACTCATTTCAAACTTTTGTTTCATTAACTTTGTAAATTCATCACACAGCTGTAGATCAGAGGATGCAAAAATAATATCATCTACATAAATTTAAACAAGTAACTTATGCTGTTCTACTTTCTTTATGAATAAAGTTTTATCTATGGAGCCTCTAGTGAAATTATTTTGAAGAAGAAAATTAGACAATGTTTCATACCAGGCTCTAGGAGTTTGTTTCAGCCCATATAGAGCCTTATCAAGCTTATACACCCAATCTGGATGTTGATTATCCTCAAAACCTGGTGGTTGACACACATAAACCTCTTCTTTTATTTTACCATATAAAAATGCACTTTTGGCATCCATTTGAAAAACTTCAAGATGGTGGAAAGCAGCATAAGCTAAGAACAATCTGATTGCCTCCAGTCTGGCTACAGGGACAAAGGTTTCATCATAATCAATACCTTCTTCTTGTGCAAACCCCTGTACAACCAGTCTGGCCTTGTCCTAACAATTTGACCCTTTTCATCAGTTTTATTCCTAAACACCCATTTAGTGCCTATTGCACACTTACCTTGGGGTAAAGGAACTAGCTCCCACACTTGCTGCTTTTTGAACTGAAGAAGCTCAAGTTGTATGGTTTCAACCCATCCATTGTCTCTTAATGCAACATGATAGTTCTTTGGCTCTTGCTGACTGATGAAGAGAGCATAGAAGCGAAAATTGGACAATTGACTTCTGGTTGAGACTCCAGCATTGATATCACCAACGATCTGAGACATTGGGTGATTCTTCAGCTCTTGATAGACAATGAGATCTATGCAAGTGTTTGTAGGAGATTCAGCAGCAACAGATGGTGATGCAGATTCTTGAAACCATATAGGAGATGGCAACTCAAATGAAGTAGATGATTCAGAGATCTCATTAGCATTTGTTGTGGATGGAGCTGCTGAAGCTACAGGAACATCAGGTTTAGATGACTCAGGCAGTTGATCACTAAACCTGAAAAGGTGAGTACTGTCACATCATCATCATCAGTACCACCTGATGAAGAACTGTTTATAGGAGGTGATGGATTTTTAGAAACTGCAACAACTGGAGACTGATAAGGAACATATTGCAGTATATCCAAATCAAATAGCTCCACAGGGTTTTATGGGATGTTGTCCTTTAGAGATTTATTAAACTTCACATGCAAAGTCTCTTCAACCATCTTTGTTCTGCAGTTGAAAACTCTGTATGCCTTGCAAGTAGATGAATATCCAATAAAGTACCCTGCATCCACCTTTGATTCAAACTTCTGAAGTGGATTCTTTGTGTTGAGAATGTAACAGGGACACCCAAATGCTCTAAAAAATAAAATCAGAGGGGCCAAATGATGTAGCACTTCATAAGGAGTCTTCATCAGCCTTTGATTTACTAAGACTCTATTTTGCACATAGCAAGCTGTATTGACAGCTTCAGCCCAAAAGGTCAGTGACAAACCAGAATCATCCAACATTGACCTGGTAGCTTCAATAAGTGTCCTGTTCTATCTCTCCACCACTCCATTTTGTTCAGGAGTTCTTGGAATGCTAAACTGCCGCTTGATTCCCTTTGACAAGTAGAATTCATCAAGTGTGTGATTTCTAAATTCTATGCCATTATCACTCCTTACCCACTTGACTGGAAGGGAATATTGTTTTTCAACATACAACACAAAGTACATAATAGCTTGTGCAGCTTCATCTTTTGAATGCAAGAAGAAATCCATAAAAATCTGGAGTAATCATCCACAATCACCAGACAATATTTCTTCTTTGCCATGCTCATCACTCTGACAGGACCAAAAAGATCCATATGCAATAATTGCAAGCAAGCAGTGGACTTTGGCTCTTCTATTGGAGGAAATGATACTTTGTGTTGCTTCCCTTTTAAACAAGCAGATCAGTTGTCATCACATTTGAACTCCTTTATTGGCAATCCTCTTACTAAACCATGGTGGATCAGCTGGTTCATGTTTTTGAGATTCACATGACCAAGCCTTCTATGCCATAGAGTAGTTTCCTGAGGAGAGGCCTTGGAGAATAGGCAAGGATGGCCTTTTAGATCGTTTTTTTCTTTGACAAATCCAAGGCATATACTCTTCCTATCCTGTTGGCCTTCAGGAGAGTATAATCATCCAGTACCTTGTCAATTAGACTCAGAACTTTGGAAGACAGAATCTTGCAGTTCTAACTGGTGAAAAGGGCAACATGGCCTTTATCACACATCTGATTGACACTCAAGAGATTGTACTTGAGATTCTTCACATGGTTGACATCATCAAACCTTATTTCACCATTCGAAATAAAGCCTTTGCCGATGATGTAACCCTTAGCATCATTACCAAAAGAAACACACCCCTTCTCTCCTTGAGAGTAGTCATTAAGAAGAGAGCCGCTCCCTGTCATATGCATGGATCCTCCACTGTCCATATACCAGATGCTTCTTTGGCATGCTGAAGAACCCTGCATTCATCACAAGAAACTAGTTAGCATTTGAGACCCAAACCATTTTGGTTTTGGGTCTGTTCTCATCAACAGATTTTACACTAACTGGTTTTTCATGAGTGACAGCTTGTGGTGATGGAGATGGTGTAGAAAGAAATTCCTTTGTTTTGGGCTTGGGTTTCCTTTTCTGTGGTTTAATCACAGGAGTATCTATTTGGTTGACTCTCCCCAACAAATGTTGAACCATCATGACAAGTTGTGTCTGATTGTTTGCTAAAGCCTTCAGCTCATCAGACACATCAGTTCTTGACATTGATGGATTCCTGTGTTGCACCATTTTCTTTAGAACACCTTCAGCTGTTTCCTGATTAACCCCTTCCTTCTTTTTGGATTTCTTTAAGGATGTTGGGGTTTCAGGTTGAGATGCAGCTGGAACAAACTTGGTTTCAAACTCAACTTTCATTTTGTTAATATTCTTTTTAATGTTCTTATTTTTGTTGAGTCTTGAACCCTTTCTGTACCAGCAGTCATTGGTCAGATGATTGAATAAGCCACATATTTCACATGGCTTTTTCTTCATCTTCAGTTGATCAACTGCTGAAGAAGATGAAACTACTGAAGATTTGCTCTTCAGTACTTTCTTCCTTTCAGTACTTGTGTTAAGTACTGAAGGATTCTTAACTACTAAAGATTTGTTCTTCAGCAGTTTTCTATCAGTACATTCAGACTTTCTGATAGATTCTTCAGCAGTTTTCAAACCCTTTTTACTTTCAGTAGTTTGGGTTTGTTCTTCAGGCGTTGTGGCTTGCCCGTTAGTACTTTGAGTACTTGGTGAGACAACACCTAAACTGATCAACTCTTTTATGATCATGTGACTGTCACCATTAGAACCATCAACTGTTTCAACATCAGCTGATTGGTTCTCAGAGGTATGAATGCTGACTTCATCTTCTGATTTTGGTGCTTTATCAGAGGATGAATTACATGATGAGGTGAATTGGTTATTGCTTTCTGTTAGGACCGTGTACGGATGGAGTACTAACAGATTCTACGTGAAACCGGATCAAATAGCGCAGAATTCTATTTGATTGGCGATCCAATTAGGGAGAACGTTATCCGGATCAAACCTAACGATTAGAAAACGTTAAGAATGAAGTAGGAATGATCTGAAACGCTCTGTGAAGTTGGAAGGGACGCTCTATGTGAACTAGGACGGCTAGGGTTGTCAATTATCAAAGTCTCACGTTTTTCCATGAATTAAGTGGTATTTATAGGTTACAGCATTCATTCGTACGACTGAGCCAAGCGACTGGCTCAGTCTCAGTCGTGCGACTGAGTCATACGACTGATTCATTCGTACGACTGAGTCAGTCTTATGACTCAATCGTGCGATTGATTCAATCACCTGGTTCAGTCGTGCGATTGGCCCATTCGCATGGTCCAGTCGTCCGACTGAATCAGAATACTTAGTTAAACACATTCATGAACCTTTAACAATTCAGAACTATGTCTAACAACTGTTAACCTATATAACATGTTCATATATGCGTGTAATAATGAATGATATTAATAGATATGACATTAAACAACCAATAAACATTCATAGAAGAGTTTTTTCATTTCATTAACAAAACATTACATATGTGTTACAAGATGAAAGTCTATTACATTGAAGCTCACTAGACTAGACCTAGGGATATGTGTACCAACAAACTCCCCCTTGGACCTAGATCTATCTAAACTTTGACTTACTTCTTGAACTCTTCAAATCTCTTCACTTGTTCTTCTTTCCAAACCTCGGCAAGGATATTCAGTGCGAAGCATAGACGTATGATATGCTGAAACTGTAGTGCTTGCACTATATCCTGCATGTCAAAAAATAATGGCCACTTTTATAGCGTATAAACATCTGACGCTGACAAGTTGATAAGCCACATGGGGTCAAACACCCTTATTGTGTCCACCATGCCTTCTCTATCCAAAACGATGACGGCCTCTCCCGAGCGCCAGTCATAGTACCACCACTTAAAGTGTGGGGTAAAGTTCTGTGGCATCTCCCTCAGTGGAATTTGGGACATTGTGCTGCCACTTCAGGACTATCTTAGGTTGACCTGTGATGGGACTCACCTCAGACCTCCTGAGGTACCTAGTAGCCTGCTAAGGTTTGAAGTTCACCCATCTAGTCCTGTACTCCCTTTTCAAGGCAGCCTCAAACCAGCCGGACATCTTTCTAGGATACAGCATACCAGATAAACGAGTTTACAACAACTCAACTGGTCAGGTCGAAGTATGGTGCAATGTCAACGTTCAACAATTCACCATCCCCCCTGCTGGAAAAGGTCCATCGTCATTCTTCGACTACGATGGCTTTTTCAAATCATTCAACCTTCCTCAAATAGATTCAGACAACGAGCTTGCTACTCAGATGATGCACGATGTTCTAAACACACCGAGTCGGGATACTAGCAATCCAACACCTGCGAGTGGTTCATCGGGATCTTCCCCAGCTAATCTGGACGAGAGTGATGACTCATCAGATGATGAAAAAGTAGCTGAGACAGGCATTGAGCATAATGTTGATCAAGAGGAAAGCTCACCAGCTGATGAACATGCATCAGGAAATACTGATACTGAACCTCCAGTCACAAATTTTGGATACTAAGGTTGTCGTCCTTACGACACCTGTGACTAGGATCAGTACGAATCATCCACAGGAGGCTATCATTGGAGATTTACACTCCGGCGTGCAGACGAGAAATCAGTTGTACTTTGCTGATTATGCTGTAATTATGGAAAAGGTCTACATGAATGATGGATCATTCAAATGCTTTGTATCTCAAGTCGAACACAAACACGTAAGTGATGCCCTGAAGGATGAGGCCTGGGTTAATTCTATGCTAGAGGAACTGCTACAGTTCAAGAAGCTTGGAGTGTGGACACTCGTTGACCGGCCCAAAGGAGTTAAGGTCATAGGCACCAAATAGGTGCTACGTTGCAAGAATGATGACCAAGGTGTCGTTATCAGAAACAAGGCATGGTTAGTCATTCAAGGATTCAGACAAGTCGAAGGAGTCGACTACAATGAAGTCTTTGCCCCAGTTGCTAGAATGGAAGCAATCTGTATCTTTCTAGCCTACGCATCTTACATGAAGATCAAAGTCTATCAACTAGATGTAAAGAGTGCATTCTTGCATGGGGAGATCCGTTAAGAGGTCTACGTTAGTCAACCCGAGGGATTCGAAGATCCTTATCATCGGGACAGAGTCTACAAGTTGGACAAGGCTCTGTATGGGCTACATCAGGCTCCTCGAGCCTTGTATGAAAAGCTCTCCACCCACCTACTGAAACACGGGTTTCACAGGGGCGTGATTGACTGTACGCTATTCATTAAAGAAAGAGATGGAGATTTACTGATGGTGCAAATTTATGTGGATGACATAATCTTCGGTTCACGAAACGAAGATCTATGTAAAGAATTCGAATCTGTGATGAAGGCAGAATTTGAAATGAGCGTCATGGGAGAAATAAAGTTCTTCCTAGGACTACAGGTGGACCAGACACCTACCGGTATATTTCTGCATCAGACTAAGTATGTCGGAGACATTCTTAGTCGCTTCGATATGGAAAATGTCACTGCTGCCGGTACCCCACTCACCACAAATCATGATGTGGCTCCTGATGAGAATGGGGATTTGGTGGATGCCACTATGTATCGTGGGATGATCGGATCTCTCATGTATCTCACTACCTCTCATCCAAATATCATGTATGCCACATGTCTCTGCTCCAGATATCAAGCAAAACCGAAAGTAAATCATCTGATCGGGGTGAAAAGAATCTTTTGTTATCTGAAGGGTACTCCAACACTAGGGCTGTGGTATCCTCATGACGATGACTTCGAGCTAATGGCATATAGTGATTTAGATTATGGCGGCTGCAACATGAATTTCAAGTCTACATCTGCAGGGTGTCAGTTTTTGGAAGGCGTTTAGTCACGTGGCAATGCAAGAAGCAGACCTCGGTTGCCTTATCAACCTGTGAAGCTGAATACGTTGCTGCTGCAAGCTGCTGCTCTCAGATTATCTGGATCCAACAGCAAATGCGGGACTACGGTCTACAATTCTCTAACACCCCTATCTATGTTGATAATTCTGCTGCCATAGCTGTAACTAAAAATCCGGTTCAACACCCTAAAACTAAACACATCGGCATAAAGTATCACTTCATACGCGATCGCTATGAAAAACAATTAATCGATGTGGTTAAGATAAACACGGATTTTCAACGCGCTGACCTCTACACTAAACCGTTGATAAAGCTAGATTTTTCTACCTGTTAGAGGTCAACGGTGTTAAAAAGAAAAGTGACATTATCTCAGAAGACACAGACGCGTAGTCTGACACATGTTTAATTTTTCAATTTTCAATTTTTATTTCATTTAATTTCCTTGTCGTATAAAAATCCAAAAACACAAAAGATTTTTTGTTTTAGAATTTTAGGGGGTGATTAGTTTATGTTAAGTATTTATTTACTTAAAAAAAGGGGGAAGGGCAGATAAGCTAAAAGGCAAAAACAACAAAAATAAGACTGTGATACTACACAAATGGAAAGTGATAGTACACAGGCGTCTAGTTACTTGGAACACCAAAAAGATTTTAAATTTATGCAATCTTAAGTTTAATTTAAATCACAGAATATTGTTAGTCAGAGAACTCTTTGTCTAACAAAATGGGAAAATGATAGTACGCTTGGGTGTTACTGTAATTACACGGTGAAAGTTGATCTAGGGAGGTGCTAGTTCACTATACGATGTGTCGGAAGATTCAACACAATAGACTAGTAAACATCATTGGTGAAAACAATTTAAACTAATTGGTTTAGTTGAATGTAGGTTCCCATCTTATAACTGGTTAACACAATCAAGTATATCCAATAAGGAATGACGAGCAAATAAACGCCACTAAAAGTGTGCGGATGACCACAAAAGGAGTAAAGCATGAAAAAAATGAAAATAAACATAATCAAGCTGATAACCTATGTTGTTGGAGTGTGATGTGCAAAAGAAAATAAGAAATGCTCCAACAAGGAGATAGGTTGTGTGCCTCTCTGCTGTGAGATGGCACTGACCTGAGGATAAGCATAGCCCAGATATTCTAGAATTCAATGTTGTTTGCCGCCTCTCTGCTGTGCGGTGGCACTGACCTGAGGCTTGGTTTCTCTTTGAAAATTCTAAGAATAGTCTCTTCTTGTCAAAATACCCGTAGACCGCTCAAAAGTCTCTTGAGGAATGTTGATTACCATATAAGCGTGGGATCCACAAATGTTGTTGAAATAAAATAGTCTAATGCATCACCAATACGTGTCAAAAAGTCTGTGTATGGATTTAAGTGGAAAAGCATACTGACAATCGTCGTGGAAGCACCGCCTGATATTGATAATCAACGTGTGTTACGTATCAGATCAAGCATGATTCCTAGTTAGAACTTAGAAATCCCAGATGAATGAGATACTGTGATATGTAAATATGCTAGTTTCCATTTCAATAAATGTATAAAAGGCTCCAAGTAATTAAGTTTATGTCTGTCTGATTCCATAAGAATCTGTCTTGGAAATGATGTTAACGCTAATAGGCTGATCTACCCAACCCTAAGAAAATCACAAAAACATGTTTATTTTCTTACTTAGTTTAGTTTTGTTTTAACTTATTTGTAAAGTGTGTGAGTGTCGGACTGTGCTATGTTATTTATTGCAGTTAATGTCACAAATGAGCTTAAAGTTTAATCTAAAACAAATTGTTTCTGAAAAGATAAAAGGATCATATCTGAGACGATCAGGTGGATAAATGGATCATGTCTGAGATGATCAGGTGGATAAATGGATCATGTCTGAGATGATCGGGTGGTTAAATGGGTTAAGTCTGAGGTGATCTGGTGGATAAATGGATCACGTCTGAGGTGATGAATAGATTTTAATCTAAAAGTGATCATGTCTGAGATGATCAACTGCTCATAATGTTTATCTATTGTTACACCGAACTAAGGGTCGTAATAGTAAAATGGTCAAAATGTCACAAGTATGGCCCATTCGCACGACTGAACCATAAGTATGGACCAGTCATACGATTGGAGCATACGAATGAGTAAAATCGTACGATTGGATCATGCGATTGAGCCCAATCGCACGATTGGAGGTGACCGACTGTGTCAGACATCTGAATGAAACTCATCGTACGATTGGAGGTATGCGATTGGGTAACTCGTACGACTGAATCTCAGTCGCACGACTCAATCGTGCGACTAGGCTCAGTCGCACAACTAAATCATGCGACTAGGTTCAGTCATATGAATGGAGAGTGCCTTAGTATAAATAGAGGGTGAATCGGACTCTGTCGCTCCATTGACTCAATTCGCCCCCAAATCGTACGATACACCCATACTCTGCCAAAATCTCGTTTGATCTCCTTACACTTGTTTTGACACGTTCTGACCATCTGTATTTGCTCCATAGGTAGTACGCGACTCTAGTTGGCTGTTTAATAGGTTACTACAACGTCAAAATGGATCGACAGTGACCTAAGTTAACACCGAACAAAGCTGGACAAATAAACTAATAAATCTAAGAGTTCTGAACATTTAAAAGTTGTTAGAAGCATAATCGGTCATGTGCGAACCTAATGAGCCATCTTTTAACGTTTAACCACAAGAATAGCTCAAAAATTAAATTTGAATGGACAATCCGTCAGTCATGCGACTGGACACTTTGATGAACTCCAATCGCATGACTGAGCAGGACGACTAAGCTAATTCACACGACTGAGAAAGACGAATGGTTCAATCGCACGACTGAACCATGCGTCTAAGCTCAATCGCACGATTGAGGCAAATGCATGAGAAATCCCACGTCTAAGTCCAATCGCTAGACTCAGTCGCACGTATGAGCTCAATCGCATAACTAGAGCTCAGTCGTCCAGCTCAGTCGCACAACTCAATTCAATTGCTCAGTTCAGTCGCACAACTAAACAAAATGCTCAATTACATGAAACAAGTCTGACATACTCTGACATGTACTGACGTTTACTTGTTCTGTGTCATAGATGGCGAGCAGATGGCCTATGAGCACTAAGCACAACATTTGCGCTTATCTCAACTTGACATCCTGCAATTCTGCTGAGTTTGCTGGGATTATCTCATTCTTACGACGATCACGGATCTATCATGCTATCTTAGCGTCGTGCACTCCTTATCTATCGATACAGAAGGCTTTCTGGGAGAACGCAGCGGTAGACCGGTCGACTGATCTCCACACCATCAGGAGTTCGATTTTTGGGGAGGCTATCCAGATCACGGAAGAGGATCTCCAGACGGTTCTGGAGTTCAGGGATGATGCAGACTGCCCTACTAGATTACATCCCCTGACTGTCCGTGGCTGTTTCATGAGAGCCAAGTACTCTGGGGATATCAACACAAGCATGCTCAACAAGAGCAACTTGTGCCCCAAGTTTAAATATTTGGCACATGTACTTCTGTGATGCATCGCATCAAGGAAGGGTGATTTTGATGAGCTGTCAGACCAGATGCAAAATGCATACGTCGCTCTGGTGCTGAACCATCCCTTCAGTTTCTCAAGGATGATCTTCACCTACTTGGTGGAGAACATCGAGGCAAAGGGGAAAGAGGGCTTTTATATGTATCCTCGGTTCATCCAGATGATTATCGACCAAAAGCTCCCCCATCTGCCTAAAGCTCAAGAAGATGCGGTCGTCCTAGAGATTATGGACGACACTACACTGGGGAGGATGAAAGTTTACCGGGGGAAGCAGGTGAAACCCCTGGTGAGGAGATTGCTTGGGCACCTGGCCCGTGAGGATTACTTGCCGTCAGCTAAGAAAAAGTGGCGTCATAATGATAGTGACTCTGACACGGTGCCAATAGCTGTCCATAGTGATGATTCTGATTATGATGGCGATGATGATAGAGATACTAGTCCTGAGACCACTACTGCAGCTGCTGATGCTATATCTCCACCATCCCCACATGAAGGTTTAGAGACAGCTGGATTTCATCAGGGTTTTCAACCTCTTCCCCTTCTTGCCGTAGGGGTGTGCCATAGTCTTCCTCCTCTTGCCTCTAGATACAAAGGCTCCCCCTTGGCTACTGAGCGGGTCCGGGGCATATGAGGTATAGATTAGATGTTTTACTATTTAACTCTGGTACTTGAATCATCTTTTGCTGGTTATGTAATTAATGTAATTACTGAGTATTTAATGTTTAATTATCTTGACTATATACTAATGACTGTTATGCTTCATGTCTAAATCAAATAGATCCAGCATTCCAGCAAGATGAGTACGATGCTACTCCCCTCCAACAGATCAAGTCTCAACTCACCATGATTCTTGATCTGCAGGGGATCGTCAGAAGTTCTGAGATTTATACTCCTGAAGAAGGGGAAATAATTCACGACCTAACTGATGAGCAGATTGCTAAGATGTTCAGGCTGAATCCAGATAAGATCATAAAGGATGCGCCAATCTTTGATGATGCTAGTGATGACGAGCTCAATGATGTTGAAGAAATAGAGATTGAAGACATCACGGATCAGCATTATCCAGAATACACTGACCGAGAGGGAAATATGTATCCAGATCTGGTTAACACTCTCGGCAGTGATGTTCTGGAGAAGCTCAGCAAGAAGGAGAAAGAAGCGGAAGCATCATTTAGCCAAGCACAAGCCTCGGACGCTGATGTGATATCAGAAAGGCTGAATGGGTGGCTTGCTTCGCCGAGATCTGAGCCCAGCGCGAAACTGCTAAGCAAAGTACCTACACCAAGCTCTACAAAGTAAAGAAGAACATAAAGGTGTCAGGGAAGGTCATAGCATGGGCTCATTTTGAGGATCTTGAAGTTTATACCGTGAAAAGAGAGAGGGGAATAGAGTACTTCAGATTCCCTCACGATCTGAGGACTCTCCCCGGGTTTGAGCTCAATCAGCTGGCGTGACTAAAGCTTCTATATGCTAACCCTAAGAAGATGTCCGGCTGGTTTGAGGCTGCCCTAAAAAGGGAGTACCGGACTAGATGGGTGAACTTCAAACCTCAGCAGGCTACTAGGTACCTCAGGATGTCTGAGGTGAGTCCCATCACAGGTCAACCGAAGATAGTCCTGAAGTGGCGACCTCCGCGCACAATGTCCCGAATTCCACTGAGGGAGATGCGACAGAACTTTACCCCACACTTTAAGTGGTGGTACTATGACTGGCGCTCGGGAGAGGCCGTCATCGTTTTGGATTGGGAAGTCATAGTGGACAAAATAAGGGTGTTTGACCCCATGTGGCTTATCAACTTGTCAGTGTCAGATGTTTACACGCTATACAAGTGGCCATTATTTTTTGACACACAGGATATAGTGCAAGCACTACAGTTTCAGCATATCATACATCTATGCTTCGCACTGAATATCCATGCCGGGGTTTCGAAAGAAGAACAAGTGAAGAGATTTGAAGATTTCAAGAAGGAAGTCAAAGTTTAGATAGATCTAGGTCCAAGGGGGAGTTTGTTGGTACACATGTCCCTAGGTCTAGTCTAGTGAGCTTCAATGTAATAGATTTTCATCTTGTAACACATATGTAATGTTTTGTCAATGAAATGAAAAAACTCTTCTATGAATGTTTATTGGTTGTTTAATGTCATATTTATTAATATCATTCATTATTACACACATATATGAACATGTTATATAAGTTTACTGCTGTTAGACATAGTTCTGAATTGTTAAAGGTTCACGAATGTGTTTAACTAAGTATTCTGATTCAGTCGCATGACTGGACCATGTGAATGGGCCAATCGCACGACTAAACCAGGTGATTGAATCAATCTCACGATTGAGTCATAAGATTGACTCAGTCATACGAATGAATCAGTCGTATGACTCAGTCGCATGACAGAGCCAGTCGCTTGGCTCAGTCGTACGAATGAATGCTGTAACCTATAAATACCACTTAATTTGTGGAAAAACGGAGACTTCGATAATTGACAACCCTAGCCATCCCAGTTCACATAGAGCGTCCCTTCCAACTTCACAGAGTATTTCAGATCAGTCCTACTTCATTCTTAATGTATTCTAATCATTAAGTTTGATCCGGATAATGTTCTCCCTGATTGGATCGCCAATCAAATAGAATTCTGTGCTATTTGATCCGGTTTCACGTAGAATCTGTTAGTACTCCGTCCGTACACGGTCCTAACATGTGGTATCAGAGCTTTGTCCTTTTTAGTTTCTTCAATAGTCTTTAAATAGAATTTAATGTCATTTTCTTGGTTAAACGCAACAACCTCAGTTTCTTTAAGTTGTTTCTTTAATGCATCAATCTTCTCCTTATAGCTGCTCCCATTTTGTTTTAGCACTCTGTTTGCCTCTGTACATAATTTTAAGTCATTTACTAAGTTATCATTATGATCTAATAACCAAGCAAATTTCAGATCAATGCTTTCGCTAAATTTATCACATTCAACACAAGCATGTTTAATAAACATGTCATCCTTTGATTCTACCTGTGTGGATGTAGACATTCCAGCCATGAACGCATTTTGAGGTTCCGGTTGTGCTTCAGTTTCAGCAAGCAGCTTATTTTCAACAAGTTGATTAACAACAGCTAAGGTCTCATCCACATCAGCAGTGTCAAGCTCAGCTGAGTTCTCCCCCTCACTCGCTGAGTCTTCATTCAGATCTTTAACAGATGCAATGTTGGCTTCACTATCAGATAGAAATCGGAAGGACCAGTCCTGTCCTTCATCACCTTGAGCAACCATTGCCTTTGAATCACTGCTGGTTGAAGCTGCCTTTTTCTCTTTATCTTGTCTGTTGAAGGACGAGAACAGGTTCCCATTGCCAGTCTTCTTCGGTTTGACACATTCCCGCTTGAAGTGGCCTTTTTCACCACAGTTGAAACAAGTGACTTAGACTTGTCGAAGCCAAACGTAGTATCTTTTGTAGCCACCAAATTCTGTCCCGTATTCTTCACAAACTTCTTTGCTCGTCGCACAACACTTGCGAGAGCCCACATTATGTCCATTCTTTCTAGTTCATTTTCATCCAGCTTCTCATAGTCTTCATCAGCCAGTTGGTAGTTTCCAATCTTCCCTGCAACCAAACCATCATAAAAATGAACCACGACAGCAAGTAGGTCCATGTGTTCCTTAGCCACTTCCACAGTTACTTTGCCCAGATTTTCTGTCTCTAACTTCGTCGATTGAGCAACTATAGGACATTGTTAAACCCCTAATGAAACATGTGACTCACTACCAGAAGATGAGCTTTGACCAGTTGCAGATGAAACATTTGACACAAAGGCAGTCTGCAGAGGAGCACTGGAGGATTTAGCAGTTGGAGTAGGAGTAACGTTGTAGAGAGATGGATCTTGAGTGTATGCTCCTTTCTTCGTCTTGTACTTGTGTCTAACTTCTTCTTCAATCAGTTTCAGGATGAAGTCATTGATATCCAAAGTCTCCGGCACTGAGTTGTATCTTAGAGTGGAAATGAATGAATCCCACTTCTCTGGTAGCCCATCAGCCAAGCTTGCCACTTTTTCTTCTTTGGATGTTGTAACACCATGAGTGTGAAGTTCACTCATCAAATGGTAGAAGCGATCTATGATATCATCCAAGCTTTCATTCCCAATAGAAGAGAAATTATCAAACTCTTTCTTCAACGCTTTAGCATTCAGTGACTTTACTATTGAATTACTTTCATATCTCTTCTCAAGAGCCTCCCATAACCTTTTGCTCTGCTTATGTTTAGAATATTGATGAAAAATATCTTTAGGAATTGACTGGTTTAACATGGCATAGGCTTTCTTCTCTGCATTGTATGCAAGCTTTTGTGAATCACTTAGTCTAGTCAAAGTCTGGGGTATGCCATCACCACCAACTGACATAGTGTAGCCAGTTTCAATAGCATTCCCGAGATTGGTATCCACTCCATTAAGATGAATCTCAAACCTTTGTTTCTATTAAGGAAATTCATCAAGAGACAATAGCTTAGGTGGTTTATTATGGTTCCCGATCTCATTTTCCAACAGTAAGAGGTTCTGGATCCTGGAGTCCTTCCCTGCCGAGAATGCAAAGTTCTCTGAGTCCATAATGAAGTAGTCTTGAACTTGATAAGCAAACTGTGTATGCGACTGAGAGAGGGCGAATAGGGGACGACTGAAACACAATCGTGCGATTGAGCTTAGTCATACGACTGGGCAGGTGATTAGGGCTGTTGTGCGAATGGACAGACCGACTAAGTCAATCGTGCGATTGAACAAGCGATTGAATTCAATCGTACGATTGGACTGGCGAATGGAGTTCAGTCGTGCGATTGAGTTAATCATGCGACTGAAACTGCTGAAATCGAGATTTTCACACACTTTGACCTAAAAACGCAATTTTTTACACCCTGGACGGCTGCAACTCGCAAAAGACTCAATTTTCAGAACATGCACACGTAAAAACTTGATTTTGAGCAGAAAGAACGGATCTTTTTGCTTAAAAACGTTGACTTTTTCAAAAACAAGATTGAATCCACAAAGAATCAAGAGACAAGACTCTGATACCACTTGTTAGGACCGTGTACGGACGGAGTACTAACAGATTCTACATGAAACCGGATCAAATAGCGCGGAATTCTATTTGATTGGTGATCTAATAAGGGAGAACGTTATCCGGATCAAACCTAACGATTAGAAAATGTTAAGAATGAAGTAGGAATGATCTGAAACACTCTGTGAATTTGGAAGGGACGCTCTATGAGAACTAGGACGGCTAGGGTTGTCAATTATCGAAGTCTCCGTTTTTCCACGAATTAAGTGGTATTTATAGGTTACAGCATTCATTCGTACGACTGAGCCAAGCGACTGGCTCAGTGTGCGACTGAGTCATATGACTGATTCATTCGTACGACTGAGTCAGTCTTATGACTCAATCGTGCGATTGATTCAATCACCTGGTTCAATCGTGCGATTGGCCCATTCGCATGGTCCAGTCGTGCGACTGAATCAGAATACTTAGTTAAACACATTCGTGAACCTTTAACAATTCAGAACTATGTCTAACAGCTGTAAACCTATATAACATGTTCATATATGCATGTAATAATGAATGATATTAATAGATATGACATTAAACAACCAATAAACATTCATAGAAGAGTTTTTTCATTTCATTGACAAAACATTACATATGTGTTACAAGATGAAAGTATATTACATTGAAGCTCACTAGACTAGACCTAGGGACATGTGTACCAACACTTTCTCCTTCAGATTCTACTTCTAACCTGGTAGTAAAATCTGTAGGAGGAGCAGTGTGATTATAACCAATCCCAAACTTCACATTTGAAGTTGTTTGTTTACTGAGAAGCATTTCAAAAGCCTTGCATGATGTTACCTAGCGTTCACACTCTACTTGGGTAGATGCAAGAGTTTCTTTGAGGTCCTTATACTTCTCTAAAAGTGCCTCTTCCTTTGCCTTGTCATCAGTGATTTGGCATTTTAATTTGTAAATCTCATCATTCTTTTCATTTAGCACCGACTCAAACTCAGCTTTTCATTTGGAAAGTACTTTCTCTAGCTCAAGATTTCTATTAATTAAAGCTACATTTGCTTCTATAATAGATGCAAATATGGCTATGCATGATTCAGAACATAACTTGGCCTTGGCCTCTGAAGATACCTATGAAACCTATGACGTTGAAGTATTTAAGGATGAACCATCAGTAGACTCCAGGGCCATAAGAGCAAGATTTCCAAAAGGATTGTCACCACCATGTTGACCAGTACCAGGAAACAGTTGTTCATGATGACCAGAAATGTCATCTGGTAAACTACTCCAATCAACAACTCCAGGGGTGAAAAAGCTATGTTGTGGTTGAGATTGAGATTGTTGATGAGATTGAGATGGTTGAGGCTCAGGTAGGGCATGTGGTTGTTGAGCTATGGGTGCTTAAACCTGGACCGTCTGAGGCATGAAAACGCAGGGGTAAGGATATGGCATATGACCTTGAGGGACAAAATATGCAGGTGATGATTGAGCTTGTGGAGGATGACCAGAACTGGTGGAATGTTGCCCTTTGTTTTGTGAGCTATTGCTTGGGAATGTCACAAAGGGTGCAAATGAGTTAGATCCAGATGATCTACACTCTCTTGCAAAGTGTCCAAGCCTATGGCACTTGTGACACCTCAACTTACTATTGTCAAAACCAACTTTGGTTTTGCAAGAGAGACCTGGGAATTTCCTACCAGTTCTTTTGTAAAACTTTTGTGATATGATATTGATCATTGCCATTTGGCTCAAAATATCCATCTCTTCCAGATCATCATCTGGAATTCCTTTCCAATCCTCTATCAAAAAGCACAAATAATCACTGCTACCACCTGAATTACAATCCACACCAACAAAAGCATGTTCTCCAATGTTTATAGAGAAATCTATATGCTTATCATAGGAACCTTCTGATGTAGCATACTCTGACTCCTAACCAACCAGTGAAGTGTTGCCTGGTACAAAGTCTCAGATCCCTGCCTGAGAGATGGGACACATACACTATTTTCCTATGCTCCAGTGCAAATCTGGATACTCTATCTCTCACCCAACTTCATGGGAAACTGTTGACATTTGAAAGAGAGATAGATCTGGAATTCCATTCCAATCCTCTATCAAAAAGCACAAATGATCACTGCTACCACCTGAATTACAATCCACACCAACAAAAGCATGTTCTCCAATGTTTATAGAGAAACCTATATGCTTATCATAGGAACCTTCTGATGTAGCATACTCTGACTCCTGACCAACCAGTGAAGTGTTGCCTGGTACAAAGTCATCAGTGAGCTTTCCAGATGAAGACAACTTCCTTTTCTGTTCTATCTCTCTTTCAAATGTCAACAGTTTCCAATGAAGTTGGGTGAGAGATAGAGTATCCAGATTTGCGCTGGAGCATAGGAAAATAGTGTATGTGTCCCATCTCTCAGGCATGGATCTGAGAAATCGGTTGTTCATCTGCCTGTTTGTATATTATTGTTTAACCATTTTCAGCTCAGAGATCAAACAGGAAAATCGCTCAAATTGTTGAGTCAGAGACTCACTCTTCCTATGAGAGAATGTCTCATATTGCTGGGTCAGGATTTCTCTAGTGTTTGTCAAAACCTCATCAGTTCCTCCAAATTGTTCCTTCAGAGCAACCCAAAGGTCATGTGCAGTTTCATGATGCATAAGCCCTGAATAGATTTCATTAGGCAGTGCCATGGCCAGAATTCCATGAGCTTTAGCATCAATTTCGAACAGCTTCAGATATTCATCTGAATACTGATCAGGTTTCTTCGGAACCATCTCTTTTGTTTCCGGAAGACTCACTATAGGCTTGTATGGTCCATGCACCACAGATTTCCAACATCCTGTGCTGTTGATAGATAGGTGATGGAGCATACATCGTTGTCATATGTTATACTCACTCCTAACAAGCATCGGAGGCTTTGTTGAGGAGCCAGTATTATGAGGATCATTGGTTGGTGTTGCAATTTTCACAAATTCAAGCAAATTCAAAGTAATTTCAACAAATCTAGCTCAAAAACACGTAGAACCTCAACTTAATTGACTAGAAGCAACAGATACTCAGACTCTATAACGAATTCTTGCAAATTTGCTAATTCGATCAAACGAAGATATCAAAAGAGCAGTTTCAATGATCAATTGTTAAATCGATCAATGATTAACCAGCTCTGATACCATTTGAAAGGATCTCAGATCTAGTTTGATCAATTAGATTTGATTCGCAGCGGAATAGTTATAAGAATTAGACGAAATTCAAGCAAGAACACAAATTATATTTCAATGAAACAGTACGGTTATAGAGAGAGAAAGTATTTCTGCAAAAAGGAATGTTTTCATTCAATACATGCTTCGGTAATTTACAAATTAGGTCAACCTTCCTTTATAATGAAGGTGACGTCAGTAGATGTCACTTGATAGTGACATTTAACCATTTTACAAATAACAACTGAAACTTACTAAACTACTGAAGATGTCCACAACAGCTTACATCTTCTTACAATAAAAGCTGTGTAAACTAATACTATAACTACTGAGACTACAACGTCTGAAGAACAAGCTCTTCAGACGTTTTACATTAAGTAAACTGCTGAAAACAAACTATTGAAACTATAAAAGAAAACTACTGAAATAAAACCATCACAACTACTGAAGAGAACTACTTCAGCTGTTGTGACAACCTCTGAAGACTTGAACTTCAGACTTTGTCTTTAGTAGATGAATTTCAGACTTTGTCCTCAGTTCTTGATCTTCAGACTTTGTCTTCAGTACTTGAACTTCAGACTTTGTCTTCAATACTTGAACTTCAGACTTTGTCTTTAGTACATGTCTTCAGCTGATGTCTTAAGCTGATGTAGCCTTCTTTAGTTGTTATGATGCCTGTGGGACTTAAAGGTTTTTCTAATCTGGCTCATTGGTTCTTTTGGTCTAACAATACCTGCTACCACCTTAAAGACATTTGATCCCATGAGGCGGTCTTAGGGGCAAGGCAGACGTTGACCATGTGGAAGACTAGGCGTTCGGGGTCATGGAAGTGCTTTTTCAAAATTATGGTAGCACTTAGGTCGCCTTCGTACCCATTTTTGGTAAAGGATAAATCTGTTGTACCCTTAGGGTATTCGGTGACGAAGTTGGCATCATTCAGATTTAGGGTTTTTCAAATAATATCATAAGTTACGACCACCTTCTTCTGATTGACAAACGACTGGAGAGCGACCTCGCCATCATTCTCACCAGTTATGAGTGTTACGTTTGTCCACAATTGTTGTAGGGTTTCTAAGTATATGGTTGGGTTAAAAAGGAAGGCTGTTTGGTATTGAGATTCAACCATCAGATCGATGGCGTTATCAAACTTGTTCCAGAAGGCCGATTTGGTGAGGTAAGCTACATTAATGCAGGAGGGAAGTTCTGAGAATTTGAATAATAAAGTTCTGAGAATGAAAAGTTCTGAAGTTAGGGTTTGGTATTTATAGGCTCTGAAACGGCTGATGGAAAACAACTGAAGGTTTTGGTGTTAGTCATCAGTTGTTTGAAATAACTGAAGACATGGTTTTAACCTTCAAATGTTGTAAACGACTGAAGACTTGGTTTTAGTCATCAGTAGTTTGAAACTACTGAAGACTTGGTTTTGGCTTCAGTTGTTTTGAAATGAAACAGCAGTTGTTTGAAATAGCTGAAGAGTAAAGTTACTCATCAGTTGTTGTCGTCAATTCACAGGTTTCAGTTGTTTCATTCTGACCTCAACATTAACAATCCATGATAAAATGATGTCTGATCTCAATATGTTTGGTCTTAGAATGCTGGACTGGATTCTTAACAATACAAAGAGCTGAACCACTATCTATCAGTAATGGAGTCTTAGTCTCTGTAATGCCATAATCCAGTAATTGATTCTGAAGCCAGAGTACCTGAGATGTACAACTTGCAGCAGCAATGTATTCTGCTTTAGCAGTTGATGTAGCAATTGAAGCTTGTTTCTTACTCTGCCAAGAAACCGAACAATTGCATAGAAATTGGCATCCACCAGAAGTTGATTTTCTGGTTACTTTACACCCTGCATAGTCACTAACAGAGAAAGCAACCAATTTGCAAGAGTGCCCAGTGGAATACCAAAGTCCTAGAGATAAAGTTCCTTGCAAGTATCTAAAGATCCTTTTGACTGCAATCAAATGTGATTCTTTAGGTGCAGCGTGAAATCTAACACAGACAAAAGTTGCAAACATAATGTCTGGTCTAGAAGCTATAAGGTACATTTGGGAACCAATTATACATCTGTAAAGGGTTTCATCAACTGCTTTACCTTTCTGATCAGCATCCAGTTGTGTGGTGCTGCTCATGGGAGTAGAACAGAGCTTACAATTTTGTAAATCAAACTTTTTCAGAAGATCCTTTGTATATTTTAACTGATGAATGAAAGTTCCATCAGCTCTTTGTTTTATTTGCAAACCCAGAAAGAACTGTAATTCTCCCATGGCACTCATTTTAAACTTTTGTTGCATCAATTTTGTAAATGCATCACATAACTGTGGATCAAAGGATGCAAAAATAATGTCATCTACATAAATTAGAACAAGTAGCTTATGTTGTCCTACTTTCTTTATGAACAAAGTTTTATCTATGGAGCCTCTAGTGAAATTGTTTTGAAGAAGAAAATTAGACAGTGTTTCATACCAGGCTCTAGGAGCTTGTTTTAACCCATACAGAGCCTTATCAAGCTTATACACCCAATCTGGATGTTTATTATCCTCAAAACCTGGTGGTTGACACACATAAACCTCTTCTTTTATTTTATCATATAAGAATGGACTTTTGAAATCCATTTGAAAAACTTTAAGATTATGGAAAGCAGCATAAGCTAAGAACAATCTGATTGCCTCCAGTCTGGCTACAGGGGCAAAGGTTTCATCATAATCAATACCTTCTTCTTGTGAAAACCCCTGTACAACCAGTCTGGCCTTGTTTTTGACAATTTGACCTTTTTCATCAGTTTTATTCCTAAACACCCATTTAGTGCCTATTGCACACTTACCTTGGGGTAGAGGAACCAGCTCCCACACTTGCTGCTTTTTAAACTAAAGAAGTTCAAGTTGCATGGCTTCAACCTATCCATTGTCTCTTAATGCAACATGATAGTTCTTTGGCTCTTGCTGACTGATGAAGAGAGCATAGAAGCAGAAATTGGACAATTGACTTCTGGTTGAAACTCTAACATTGATATCACCAATGATTTGAGACATGGGTGATTCTTTAACTCTTGATAGACAATAAGATCTATGCAAGTGTTTGCAGGAGATTCAGCAACAACAGATGTTGATTCAGACTCTTGAAACCATAAAAGAGATGGCATTTCAAACGAAGTAGATGATTCAGAGATCTCATCATCATTTGTTGTGGATGGAGCTGCTGAAGCTACAGGAACATCAGGTTTAGATGACTCAGGCAGTTGATCACTAAACCTGAAAAGGTGAGTACTATCATCATCATCATCATCAGTACCACTAGATGAAGAACTGTTTGCAGGAGGTGATGGATTTTCAGAAACTGCAATAGCTGGAGACTGATAAGGAACATATTGCAGTATATCCAAATCAAATAGCTCCATAGGGTTTTGTGGGATGTTGTCCTTTGGAGATTCATTAAACTTCACATGCAAG
The DNA here is from genome assembly GCA_024085815.1 of Flaveria linearis. NCBI lineage: Eukaryota > Viridiplantae > Streptophyta > Magnoliopsida > Asterales > Asteraceae > Flaveria > Flaveria linearis. The sequence goes on along the minus strand of CM044007.1, from coordinate 20,342,046 downwards.
GTCTCTTCAATTATCTTTGTTCTGCAATTAAAAACTCTGTATGCCTTGCAAGTGGATGAATACCCAACAAAGTACCCTGCATCCACCTTTGATTCAAACCTCTGAAGTGGATTCTTTGTGTTGAGAATGTAACAGGGACACCCAAATGCTCTAAAAAATGAAATTAGAGGGGCCAAATGATGTAACACTTCATAAGGAGCCTTCATCACCCTCTGATTTACTAAAACTCTATTCTGTACATAGCAAGCTGTGTTGACAGCTTCTGCCCAAAAGGTCAGTGGCAAACCAGAATCAGCCAACATTGACCTAGCAGCTTCAATAAGTGTCCTGTTCTTTCTTTCCACCACTCCATTTTGTTCAGGAGTTCTTGGAATGCTATACTGCCTCTTGATTCCCTTAGACAAGTAGAACTCATCAAGTGTGTGGTTTCTAAATTCTATGCCATTATCACTCCTCACACACTTGACTGGAAGGGAGTACTGTTTTTCCATATACAACACAAAGTATATTATGGTTTTTGCAGCTTCATCTTTTGAATGCAAGAAGAAAGTCCATAAAAATCTGGAGTAATCATCCACAATCACCAGACAGTATTTCTTCTTTGCCATGCTCATCACTCTAACAGGACCAAAAAGATCCATATGCAATAATTGCAAGCAGGCAGCAGACTTTGGCTCTTCTATTAGAGGAAATGATACCTTGTGTTGTTTCCCTTTTAAACAAGCAGAGCAGTTGTCATCACATTTGAACTCCTTCACTAGCAGTCCTCTCTAAACCATGATGGATCAGCTGGTTCATGTTTTTAAAATTCACATGACCAAGCCTTCTGTGCCATAGTTTAGATACCTGAGGAGAGGCCTTGGAGAATAGGCAAGGATGGCCTTTTAGATCAATTTTCTTTGATAAGTCTAAGGCATATACTCTTCCTGTCCCGTTGGCCTTCAGGAGATTATGTTCATACAGTACCTTGTCAATCAAACTCAGAACTTTGGAAGACAGAATCATGTAGTTCTGGCTGGTGAAAAGGGCAACATGACCTTTATCACACATCTGACTGACACTCAAGAGGTTGTACTTGAGATTCTCCACATGGTTGACATCATCAAACCTTATTTCACCATTGGAAACAAAGCCTTTGCCGATGATGTAACCTTTAGCATCATTACCAAATGAAACAAATCCCTTCTTTCCTTGAGAGTAGTCATTAAGAAAAGAGCTGCTCCCTGTCATATGCATGGATCCTCCACTGTCCACATACCGGATGCTTCTTTGGCATGCTGAAGAACCCTGTATTTGTCAAAAGAAACTAGTTAGCTTTTGAGACCCAAACCATTTTGGTTTTGGATCTGTTCTTATCAACAGATTTTACACTAACTGGTTTGTCATGATTAACAGCCTGTGGAGGTGGAGATGGTATGGAAAAGGATTCCATTGTTTTGGCTTGGTTTTCCTTTTCTGTGGTTTAATCACAGGTACATCTATTTGGTTGACTCTCTCCAACAGATGTTGAACCATCATAACAAGTTATGTCTGATTGTTTGTTAAATCCTTCAGTTCATCAGACGTATCAGTTCTTGTTTTTGATTGGTTCCTGTGTTTTACCATTTTCTCTCTTTTGGAAGACACATGCTTAGTCTGGTGTTTTGGTATTCCATGAGGAATCCATTGAACACCTTTAGCTGTTTCCCGATAAACCCCTTCCTTCTTTTTGGATTTCTTTAAGGATTTTGGGTTTTCAGGTTGTGATGCCTCTGGTACAAACTTGGTTTCAAATTCACCTTTCATTTTATTAATTTTCTTTTTAATGTTCTTATCTTTGTTGAATTTGGAACCCTTTCTGTACCAACAGTCATCAGTGAGATGATTGAATAAGCCACATATTTCATATGGCTTTTTCTTCATTTTCAGTTGATCAACTACTGAAGAAGATGAAACTACTGAAGGTTTGTTCTTCAGTACTTTCTTCCTTTCAGTACTTATGTTAATTACTGACGGATTCTTAACTACTGAAGATTTGTTCTTCAGAAGTTTTCTATGAGTACTTTTGGACTTCCTGATAGACTCTTCAGCAGTTTTCAAACCCTTTTTTATTTTCAGTGGTTTTGGTTTGTTCTTCAGGGGTTATGACTTGCCCTTCAGTACTTTAAGTACTTTGTGAGACAACACCTGAAGTGATCAACTTTCTCCTGATCATGTGTTTTTCAATATTGGGACCATCAGATTCTACAAGTTTTAGATTAAATTTCTTAAAAACTTTTTCACCTTCATTTATCTCGGTTAAAACAACATCCTCAGTTGTTTCTCCCTTGATGACATTTGTGCATCCCACAGTATAAGAATATGTTTGTTATATCAGCTGATTGATTTTCTGAGGTGCTAATACTGACTTCATCCTCTGATTTTGGTTCATTATTAGAGGGTGAGGCACATGATGATGTGGATTGGTAATTGCTTTCTCCTTCAGATTTTACTTCTAACCTGGGAGTAAAATCTGTAAGAGGAGCAGTGTGATTATAACCAACCCCAAACTTCACATTTGAAGCTGTTTGTTTGTTGAGAAGAATTTCAAACCCCTTGCATGATGCTACCCAGCGTTCACACTCTACCTGGGTAGCTGCAAGAGTTTGTTTGAGGTCCTTATGCTTCTCTAAGATGACCTCTACCTTTGCCTTTTCATCAGTGATTTGGCATTTTAATTTGTAAATCTCATCATCTTTTCATTTAAAACAGACTCAAACTCAGCTTTTCATTTGGAAATCACTTTCTCTAGCTCAAGATTTTTATTGATTAAGGCTACATTTGCTTCTCTAATTGAGGCAAAGGTAGCTATGCATGACTCAGAACACAACTTGGCCATAGCCTCTGAAGATACCTGTGATACCTGTGATGTTAAAGCATTTGAGCATGAACCATTAGTAGACTCCAGGGCCATAAGAGCAAGATTTCTAAAAGGGTTTTCACCACCATGTTGACCAGCACCAGGAAACAGTTGCTCATGATAACTAGAAAGATCATCTGGTAAACTGCTCCAGTCAACAACTCCAGGGGTGAAAAAGCTTTGTTATGGTTGAGATTGAGATTGTTGATTTGATTGAAATTGTTGAGGCTCAGGTAGGGCAGGTGGTTGTTGAGCTGTGGGTACTTGAACTTGACTAGACTGATGCATGTAAAAATAGGGGTAAGGATATGGCATAGGACCTTGAGGGACAAAATATGCAGGAGACGATTGAGCTTGGGAAGGATGACCAGAACTGGTGGAATGTCGCCCTTTGTTTTGTGAGCTATTGCTTGGGAAGGTCACAAAGGGTGATGAGTTAGATCCATATGATCTACACTCTCTTCCAAAGTGTCCAAGTCTATGGCACCAGTGACACCTCAACTTGCTCTTGTCAAAACCAACCTTGGTTTTTCTAGAGAGACCTGGGAATTTCCGACCAGTCCTTTTGTAAAACTTTTGAGCTCTGATATTGATAATTTCCATTTGACTCAAAATATCCATCTCTTCCAGATCATCATCTGGAATTCCTTTCAAATCATCCATCAAAAAGCACAAATTATCACTGCTACCACCTGAATTACTATCAACACCAACAAAAGCATGTTCTCCACTGTTTGTAGAGAAATCTATATGCTCATCATAGGAACCTTTTGATGCAGCATACTCTGACTCCTGACCAACCAGTGCAGTGTTTCTTGATACAAAGTCATCAGTGAGCTTCCTAGATGAAGACAGTTTCCTTTTCTGTTCTATTTCTCGTTCAAATGTCAACAATTTTCCATAAAGTTGGGTGAGAGATACAGTGTCCAGATTTGCACTGGAGCGTAGGACAATAGTATATGTGTCCCATCTCTCAGGCAGGGATCTGAGGAATCTGTTGTTCATCTGGCTGTTTGAATATTCCTGTTTAACCATTTTCAACTCAGATATCAAACAGAAAAATCGCTCAAACTGCTAGGTCAGAGGCTCACCCTTTCTATGAGAGAATGTCTCATATTGCTGCGCAAAGATCTCTCTAGTGTTTGCCAAAACCTCATCAGTTCCTCTAAATTGTTCCTTCGGAGCAACCCAGAGGTCATGTGCGGTTTCATGATGCATAAGCCCTGAATAGATTTCATTTGGCAGTGCCATGATCAGAATTCCATGGGCTTTAGCATCAATTTCAAACAGTTTTAGATCTTCATCCGAATACTGCTCTGGTTTCTTCGGAACCACCTCATTTGTTTCCGGAAGACTCACCATAGGCTTGTATGGTCCATGCACCACAGATTTCCAACATCCTGTGCTATTGATAGACAGGTGATGGAGCACTCGTCGTTGCCATATGTTATACTCACTCCTAACAAGCATCAGAGGCTTTGTTGAGGAGCCAGTATTGTGAGGATCATTAGTTGGTGTAGCGATTTTCACAGGTTCAAACAAATTCAATGTAATTTTAACAGATCTAGCTCAAAAACTCAACAACTCTGTATTAAGCACGTAGAACTTCAAATTAATTCACTGGAAGCAACAGAAACGCAAACTCTATAACCAATTCTTGCAAATTTGCTAATTCGATCAAACTTAGATATCAAAAGAGCAGTTTCAATGATCAATTGTTAAATCGATCAATGATTAACCAGCTCCGATACCATTTGAAAGGATCTCAGATCTAGTTTGATCAATTAGGTTATGATTTGCTGCGGAATAATGTTAGAATTAGACGAAATTTAAGCATGAACAAGATGAATATATAATCAAACAGTAACGGTTATAAAGAGAGAAAGTTTTCTGCAAAAGAGAATGTTTTCATTCATTCATATGCTTCAGCCATCATACAATTAGGTCAACTTTACTTTTAAAGGAAAAGATGACGTTAGCAAATGTCACCTCATAGTGAAATCTAACCGATTACACAAACAATTGAAAATAACTGAAACTACTGAAGATGTCCATAACAGTTGAGGACATCTTCTTACAATAAAAGCTTAAGTGTTAACTAATTCTACAACTACTGAAACTACAACATCTGAAGAGTAAGTTCTTCAGACGTTTTACATCTACTAAACTACTGATTACAATCTACTGAAAATATAAAGACAACTACTGAAAGTAAACCATCACAAGTACTGAAGAGTACTTCTTCAGCTGTTGTGAGAACCTCTGAATACTTGGTCTTCAAACTCTGTCTTCAAACTCTGTCTTCAAACACTGTCTTTAGACTCTTTCTTCAGCTTTTATCTTCAGACTTTGTCTTTAGACTTTGTCTTCAGACTTTGTCCTCAGACTTTGTCTTCAGACTTTGTCTTCAGCTTTTTTCTTCAGACTTTGTCTTCAGACTTTGTCTTTAGACTTTGTCTTCAGCTAATGTAGTCTTCTTCATTTGTTATGATGTCTGTGGGACTCAAAGGTTTTTTTGATCTGGCTCATTGGTTCTTTTGGTCCAACAGACCAACATCGATCCTACAACATATCAATCCATCCCACTCCTACTCACCTTGTAGTCAAGGTTAAAACTGGTGTTCCAGGGCATGCCGGATCATGAACAACTGAAGCTTAGCCTACCTGTGTCTAGACATATACTTTTCATCACAATAGTAGCATAGAACTTTAGATTGACGGTCCTCTAACTTCATACTTAAGAGCTAGCAGGCAAACTTAGGAGCCTAAAGGGCTTATCATGGGGCAAGAGTTGGACCCAACTAACCAGAAACTAGACTTGCACTCAGTGGCGTATCGAGAATTTTTTTCATGGGGGACGGAAACCTTTTAAGGGTCAGTTGACTAACGCGGACGCGCTATATAATATTTTTTTTTGAATCATTTCGGGTCCATGACGGGTTGGATCGGGTCGGCTCATTTAACAAAAAGAAGACAATAAACTAAATTTCATAAAACCAACAAAAACATGCCAAATGTTATTACAAAAATAGAATAAAGGTACAATATACCTAAAGTTGTTTTGTACAAGGTTTCATTTTTTGAAATCATTCCATAACAACATCTACGGAGACATTCCTAAGTAAATCTTTCTGCATAAAACAAATACAATTATCACTTAAATTTTCATTAAAATGTCTTAATTCTTTACCATAAGTAATACACACGATCATTTTTTATACTATACTCTAACCATCTTGGATGAGCATCATACCAACTTTCATTAAAACAAGGTCTTAATTCTTTACCAATCTTTGTTTGTGGGAATACAATATTATAACACCCGGATATTTTTAATAGACAAGAAAGAAAGAATAAATATGAATAAAAGGAGAAAATGCTATTTAACCCAAGTTGAGGGGTTAAAAGTGTCAAAAGGAAAAAAAAATAAAAGTTGGTGCATAAAGGTGGTATGGCCGCCCATAATCTCCTGCACATTTCATTTCTTTCGATTTTAGAGGGAGAAAGAGCAGAGAATATGGATTTTTGAAGAAGAACAAGAAGAAGATTGAATTCAAGGTATGTTTTAGGTGATTTAAAGTGTTCTTGACTGATTTTCAGTCTCGGGTTTGTGCTTATATGTGTTTGTGTGTTTGGTTATGTGTTTTTCGTGGCTTTTTAGGTGTTTGAGCTTATAGCAAACGGGTTTGAAGGAAGTTATACCTAAAGTTGCATAAGGTGAGTTCTAGAACCCCTTTGTACATGTTTTAACTGATTTTGGGGCTAGAAATACATGTAAGTATGTTTTTATAAAAATGGGTATGTTACCCGTATATGTATGTATGAATGTGTATGTGGATGGGTGTAAGTTTGGGTTTGATTTGTGGTTATGTTCATGTTATGATGCTTATAATGTTAGTGATAAGCTTAGAACATGTTAGAACTGAACTTGGGACTGAGATTATGTTGATTAGGGTGAGTTAGTTGCCCATGCGCCTAAATAGTAGCCCATGCGCCCAACGGTCAAAACTACCTAAGTGTTCACATGCGCCCAAAACCCCATGCGCCCAAAACCCCATGCGCCCAAATAGTGGCCATGCGCCTAGAAATTGCTTAGAATGACTAAGTGTTGGACCATGCGCCCCAATAGTGCCCATGCGCCCAGAACCTTCCCATGCGCCCAGAACCTTCCCATGAGCCTAAGTGTTCCCATGCGCCCAAAAGGCCATGCGCCTGCATAATGCCCATGCACCTAAGACTTAGAATTTATTTTTTGAAATTTGGGAAAATATGAAGTATATGCTTTGACTTGGGATGCTCCCAGGGGTTATGTGAGGTTAGTGATGGATGATGTGTGATTAGATGGGAGTGGTGGATGATGATGTATGATGTCTAGACAATGACGTGTGTTGACTAGATGATGATGTGTGATGTAAGTTTTGTTCCTTAATACGTATTATTTATGTGGTTTCACGTAGTGCGATTATTTTAATATACGTAAAGTATTATCTTAACGAAGCAAAAGAAATAAGATAATAAGAAGTGGAACTTAATGAATGAATGAATGCCTTACAAGCAAAATGGAAAGAGGTTCACAACTCCATGTGAGTTGTTAGAACAACTGTGTGTGGAATAGCATGTGGTTTTGGCTAACTCATGAGGGTTCACACATAGTAGGAGTCAGTTTTGGTGGCTGCTCCATACATGCGATGTGGTATTAACTGTGTGTTATGTAGCGTGCGATCTTGGCTACCTCATTAGAGTTCACACACACAGGGGAGTCAGTCTTAATGACTGTTCCATATGTGCGATATGGAATCCTTGTCATTCAACCTCAGTAATCATGGCTGTGTGTCACGAAGAGGGTAAATCCTGATAGGATCTAGATTCAGCGAAAGATAATAATAAAAGTGCGAAAAGTGAGAAAAGTGCGAAACGTATAAAATGTGCGATACGAACGAAATGAACGAAACATGCGATAAGAATGAAACGTGCGATAAGAACGAAATGTGCGATAAGAACGAAATGTACGATGTGTGACCACGTGCGATAGTAAAGAAACTGTTTTAACGAGCGAAAGGTAATTTATATTTTATAAAAACTAAAACTCAATCAGCAACGCTAACTTTTATGTATTTTCCAGTTGGCAGGTAAGAGTTACTGAGGATGGCACGGGGGCAGCTACTTGGATTGTTTTCGAGGGCATCCATTTTATGTAAAATAACATTTTTGTGATGTAATGCAACGAACGATATTTTGTAACGATGTTGTATTATTTTGAAAAAGCAGTTATTAATATATGAAATGATTTTTGTTAAATGATTCCGCTGCAATGTTTTAAATAAATATGTGATTTATGTGCGATATATGACCAACTGTGAGGTGCTTGGGATCGGAGCCTTACAAGTTGGTATCAGAGCCAAAGTTTAAGTGAAATGGGTAAATGTTTTCAAAAGGAACCTAAACTTAAACTGAGAATGGGACAACGGGAAGGGATGCCAGTTCAAGTAGCTACGTGCCATCAGGTATTTTCTTTAAGGTTAACCGGTATTATGTGTGCATGTTATTTGATCTGTTGCCCTTAGTAGATTTTGATACTGATGTAGTCAGGATAGGAAATGCTTGGGGTATGAAGAGTAAAGTAAGTGGCTAATCACAACTGGCCACTATAATTAGAGGCTTACTATACTTGACATAGACTGAGCTATTACCTGGAATGACCGTGTTGGTGTTTGAATTTTATAGTGTGTTAGAGGATGGCTGGAGGTAGATCTTCTAAGGCTTCACGAGGCGGAGTACGTGGTGGACGTGGTGCTGCACTACGGGTCACAAAAGGAAGGCCTAGAGCTAGAGAAGCGGCTAATGAAGAACCTGAGACCTCTCATCCGGTGATGAGAGTGCTAATTTGAGAACCACAGTGAAAGAGGCTGTGGTGGAGGAGGTTCAACAGGTCATACAGACGGTCTTGCCGTCTGTGGTGACCGAAGTGATTAAAGCAGTTACGAAAGGAGAGAGGAAGGAAAGAAGAAGACCCGCGGGGGAGGGGGAGCAACCCGAGACCGAGACGGTTGTCTCTGATGATGAGGAAGAGGAGGAGGTTGTGCCCGAAGCAGCTCGGGGCTGTAACTATGGGGCATTTTAAAGGTACAAGCCCCTACCTTTGATGGTAATGGCACTGCGGCTGCTGCCCACCGATGGGTGAGAGAAATGGAGGCTGTACTTAATATCAGCAAGTGCCGGGAGGATCAGAAGGTTAAGTTTGCTACCCACTCGTTTGTGGACTCAGCTTTGTGCTGGTGGGACAATATTGTTCAAGCTGAGGGTAGTAGAGCGATTGAAAGAATGAGGTGGAGTGAGTTTACGAAGTTGGTGATCGAGGAAATTTCTCCTCATATGGAACTTGACAAGGTTGAAAGGGAGTTCCTGTAGTTGGAAGCGGGAACCATGACACACCAACAGTACACCATCAAATTCAACGAGATGGCACGACTGGTGCTGGATCAGGTGACACCTGTGTCATGAAAGATTAAGAGGTATGTTCAGGGTTTGCCGGTGGACATCCATGTGCACATGATCGCCGCCCGGCCGGGTACGTCAGGTCAGTGGTTGATTTGGCCGGAAGGCTTTATGATAAGTGAGAGGTGGTGGTAGCTGAGGTGAGCAGGAAAGGTGGTGGCGACCGGAATTGGAACGGGAAATGATTTGGACATGGTGTGGCCGCTCCAAGCAATAAGGTTGCGAGGGTGGATGACCGACGTGTGGTCACACCCGGTGCGGGGTCAAAGAGATGTTGTAAATGTGGGAAGGAACATTCAGGAGAGTGTAAGTTAGTAAGGAACATGTGTTTCAAATGTGGGAAGCCCGGTCATGTGGTGAAAGAGTGTGGGGTTATAAGGTGTTATAACTGCAATGAGTAGGGTCACATGAGTCGGGATTACAAGAAGCCAAGGGCTGAGGGTTCCGGAGCAAAGAAGAAGGCTGGAACCGAAGGGTAGAGGGCAAGTGCCAGAGCTTTCACAATGACCAGGGAGGAGGCTAGGACAGACCCAGATGTGGTGTCAGGTAATTTTCTAGTAAACCAAACTCTTGCTTCTGTGTTATTTGATTCTGGTGATAGTAGGAGCTTTATTTCTACCGCTTTCTGTGATAAGTTATCCATTGGTAGTAGAAGTATTAATGATCCATTTGATGTAGAAACTGCTATTGGTAAGTCCACTAGAAGTACTAATATGATAGAGGACTGTGCCATAGAATTAGAAGGTCATAGGTTTGCTACTATGTTACATGTGATGCCCATAGGAGGATTTGATGTAGAACTAGGGATGGACTGGTTAGCAACCTATGAGGCGAACATCGTGAGTCGCAAGAAGATGATTCTACTAGTTACGCACAATGGAAGTTCGGTGACGGTTTACGGAGATTGCGTTACTACGATCCCGAAGATGACTTCGATGGCGGTGGCGGGAAAGTGCGTGAGGCGTGGATGTAGTGCCTATTTGGCCTACGTGAAGAATGTGAACATGTCAACACCATAATTGCCTGATGTACCGGTGGTGTGTGACTTTCCCGATGTGTTCCCAGAAGATTTACCAGGTGTGCCACCGGACTGTGAGATCGAATTTCAGATTTACTAGGTACCAGGTGCTCAGCCTGTAGCAAAGGTGCCGTATCGTTTGGCTCCCTCAGAGATGAAGGAATTGATAGAGCAACTGCAAGAGTTGCTTGATGAGGGTTTCATCAGACCGAGTATCTCTCCTTGGGGTGCTCCGGTCTTGTTCGTAAAGAAGAAGGACGGTAGCATGAGGATGTGTATAGACTACCGTGAATTGAACAAGTTGACGGTGAAGAATCGGTATCCATTATTAAGGATTGACGATTTGTTTGATCAGCTGCAAGGTGCCAGTTGGTTCTCGAGGATAGATCTTCGATCTGGCTATCACCAATTGAAGGTGAAGGAGCAGGACATTCCTAAGACAGCTTTTTGCACACGTTATGGACACTATGAGTTCCTCGTTATGTCTTTCGGTCTAACTAACACGCCAGCTGCCTTTATGGACTTGATGAATCAAGTGTGTCATCCGATGTTAGATAAATTAGTAATTATATTTATCGATGATATCCTGATTTATTCAAGGAGCGAAGAGGAGCATGCCGGTCACATTCGGGAGGTGTTGGAGACATTAAGAAAGGAGAAGTTGTATGCTAAGTTCTCTAAGTACATGTTCTGGTTACACGAAGTTCAGTTCTTAGGTCACGTGGTAAATCCCGAGGTGATTATGGTAGACCCGGTGAAGGTTGAGGCAGTGATGCAATGGAAGTCTCAAAAAATGCCATCCGAGATCCGTAGTTTATTAGGATTGGCGGGATATTATCAAAGATTCGTCCAAGATTTCTCCAAGATAGCTTCTGCGTTGACTAAGTTGACCCGCAAGGATGTGAAGTTTGTATGGGGTCAAGATCAAGAGAAGGCTTTTGAAGAGTTAAAAATGAGGGTAACTCAAGCTCCTGTTTTATCATTACCTGAAGAAGCAAGGACTTGGTAGTCTATTCGGACACTTCTTACTCGGGGTTGGGTTAGGTGTTGATGCAAAGAGGGAAGATTATAGCCTACACATCCCGACAGCTGAAGACTAATGGCTAGTGGTAAGCGTGGTAAGGTCGTTGCTAACGAATGGTGGGTGCATGGGGAATGCTATGGATTCAAGCTCCATTTCCCTCTCAGTACTTAGATCTTCCTCTAGAACGAGGTTAATTATCCTGCTCATGACTTGGAGCTACCAGTTGTGGTATTTGCCTTGAGGATTTGGCGGCACTACGTATACGGGACGAAGTGCACCATCTTCACTGACCACAAGAGCTTGAAGTACTTCTTTGAGAAGAAAGATTTGAACATGAGGCAAAGGTGATGGCTGGAGCTCATAAAGGATTATGATTGTGAGATCCATTACCATTCGGGAAAGGCCAAAGTGGTGGCGGACACACTTAGCCGAAAGGAGAGACCCAAGCCGATTCGGGTAAAAGCTTATCAGTTGATTATGACCTCTGACGTGATGACGCAGGTCAAGGAATTTCAACACGAGGCTTTGAAAGAAGATCGTCTTAACTCTGAAAGGATGAAAGGTCTAGTCGCGGAATTGGGTGAGAACACTCTTGGTGTTAGAACCAGATTCGGACGAATGTGGATTCCTCGTTATGGGGACTTACGTGGAAAGATCATGGATGAGGCTCATAAGACTCGATACTCCATTCATCCCGGTGCTACCAAGATGTACCATGATATGAAGAAGGATTATTGGTGGTCGGGTATGAAGAATGACGTAGCAGAATATGTGAGTAAGTGTCTTACTTGTTTACAAGTGAAGGCGGAGCATCCCAAGCCGTACGGGGAAATCCAACCTTTGGATATACCTGAGTGGAAGTGGGAGCATATCACCATTGACTTTATTACAAAGTTACTGCGATGATGCCATATGGGTGATAGTTGATCGTTTGACGAAGAGTGCTCACTTCCTACCGATCCGAGAGACGTATTCCACTAAGAGATTAGCGGATTTATTCATCAAGGAGATTGTAGCTCGTCATGGCGTACCGATGTCCATTGTATCTGATCGTGACACTCGGTTTACATCTAAGTTTTGGAAGAAATTCCATGATACGATGGGGAAGAGGCTACACATCAGCACGGTTTATCATCCTCAAACGGATGGTCAGTCTGAGAGGACGATCTAGACACTCGAGGACATGCTTCGAGCATGCGTGATCGATTTTGGAGGAAGTTGGGACGATCATTTACCGTTAGCAGAATTCTCGTACAACAACAGTTATCATGCCAGCATTGGCATGCCGCCATACGAGATGCTATATGGTAGGAGATGTAATAAGGTAGGAGATGTAGGACACTCGTTTGTTGGGGTGATATTGGTCAGAAGGAGTTGGGAAGTATTAAGGTGATTAAAGCTACGACTGAGAAACTAGAAATGATCAAAGCCTTTATGAAGGCAGCTAAGGATAGACAGAAGTCGTATGTTGATAAGAGACGTAGATCGATTGAGTTCCAGGTGGGTGATAGGGTTATGTTGAAAGTCTCACCTTGGAAAAGTATCATTCGGTTTAGAAAGCGGGGCAAGTTGAGCCCGAGGTACATAGGGCCTTTCTGAATCATTGCTCGCGTTGGAGAGGTGGCCTATAGGTTGGACTTACCTGATGAGACAAGTGGAATTCCCCTAACATTCCATGTATCTCATATGCGAAAGTGTTCAGGTGATGAGGATATGGTTGTACCACTGGAGGACATTGAAGTTAATGAATGGCTCAACTATGTGGAGCAACCAGTGGCGATGATTGATCGTAAAGAGAAAAGGTTAAGGAATAAGGTCGTTCCCTTGGTGAAAGTACAGTGGAAACATAGAAAGGGATCCGGTTTATGTGGGAGACTGAGGAAGAGATGAGACAACATTGCCCTCATCTGTTTGTGGAATAACAGGATTCGGGGACGAAACCTATATAAGGGGGTGGACTTTGTAACACCCGGATATTTTTAATAGACAAGAAAGAAAGAATAAACGTGAATAAAAGGAGAAAATGCAATTTAACCTAAGTTGAGGGGTTAAAAGTATCAAAAGGACAAAAAGAATAAAAGTTGGTGCATAAAGGTGGTATGACCGCCCATAATCTCCTGCACATTTCATTTCTTTTGATTTTAGAGAGAGAAAGAGCAGAGAATTCGGGTTTTTGAAGAAGAACAAGAAGAATATCGGATTCAAGGTATGTTTTAGGTGATTTGAAGTGTTCATGACTGATTTTCAGTCTCGGGCTTGTGCTTATATGTGTTTGTATGTTCGGTTGTGTGTTTTTGGTGGGTATTTAGGTGTTTGAGCTTATAGCAAACGGGTTTGAAGGAAGTTATACCCAAAATTGCATAAGGTGAGTTCTAGAACCCCTTTTTACGTGTTTTAACTGATTTTGGGGCTGCAAATACATGCAAGTACGTTTTTATAAAAATGGGTATGTTACCCGTATGTGTATGTATGAATGTCTATGTGGATGGGTGTAAGTTTGGGTTTGATTTATGGTTATGTTCATGTTATGATGCTTAGAATGTTAGTAATAAGCTTAGAACATGTTAGAACTGATCTTGGGACTGAGATTGTGTTGATTAGGGTGAGTTGGTTGCCCATGTGTCTAAATAGTGGCCCATGCGCCCAACGGTCAAAACTACCTAAGTGTTCCCATGCGCCGAAAACGCCATGCGCCCAAATAGTGGCCATGTGCCTAGAAATCGCCCAGAATGACTAAGTGTTGGGCCATGTGCCCTAATAGTGTCCATGAGCCCAGAACCTTCCCATGCGCCTATGCGTTCCCATGCGCCCAGCAGGCCATGCGCCTGCATAGTGCTCATGCGCCTGCATAGTGCTCATGCGCCTGCATAGTGCCCTTGCGCCTAAGACTTAGAATTTGTTTTCTGAATTTTAGGAAAATGTGAAGTATAGGATTTGACATGGGATGTTCCCAAGGGTGATGTGAGTTGACTTTTAGTGATGGATGATGTGTGATTAGATGGGAGTGCTGGAAGATGATGTATGATGTCTAGACAATGATGTGTGTTGACTAGATGATGATGTGTGATGATGTGTGAGGTAAGTTTTGTTCCTTAATACGTATTATTTACATGGTTTCACGTAGTGCAATTATATTAATATATGTAAAGTATTATCTTAACGAAGTGAAAGAAATAAGATAATAAGAAGTCGAACTTAATGAATGAATGAAAGCCTTGCAAGCAAAATGGAAAGAGGTTCACAACTCCATGTGAGTTGTTAGAACAACTGTGTGTGGAATGGCGTGCGATTTTGGCTAACTCATGAGGGTTCACACACAGTGGGAGTCAGTCTTGGTGGCTGCTCCATACGTGCGATGTGGTATTAACTATGTATGTAGCGTGCGATCTTGGCTACCTCATGAGAGTTCACACACACAGGGGAGTCAGTCTTAGTGACTGTTCCATACGTGCGATATGGGATCCTTGTCATTCGACCTTAGTATTCTTGGCCGCGTGTCACGAAGAGAGGGTAAAGCCTGACAGGATCTAGATTCAGCGAAAGATAATAAAAAAGTGCGAAAAGTGCGAAACGTATAAAATGTGCGATATGAACGAAATGTGCGATATGAACGAAATGAGCGAAACTTGCGATAAGAATGAAACGCCCGATAAGAACGAAATGTGCGATAAGAACGAAATGTACGCTGTGTGACCACGTGCGATAGTAAAGAAAATGTTTTAACGAGTGAAAGGTAATTTATATTTTATAAAAACTAGAACTCACTCAGCAACGCTAACTTTTATGTATTTTACAGTTGGCAGATAAGAGTTGCTGAGGATGGCACGGGGGCAGTTACATGGATAGTTTTAGATTTATGTAGAATGACGTTTTTGTGATGTAATGCAACGAATGATATTTTGTAATGATGTTGTATTATTTCGCAAAAGTAGTTATTAATATATAAAATGATTTTTGTTAAATGATTCCGCTGCAATGTTTTAAACAAACGTGCGATTTATGTGTGATGAATGACCAAATATGAGGTGGCCGGGATCGGGGCCTTACAAATATCCTTGATTGACATGGCCCTCTCAGTAAGTATGCTCTCCTAATTTCATCGCGTTGATTAGGGTTATATGATGAAAGTGGTTTGTGATCAGCAGGGTTGGAAGGAAGTGTACCCACATCAACATATTCGGGAGTTTCAGACGAAAATTCTCCAACTTTACTCTTCAGAAATCGTTCCATAACATGACTAGTAATTCCTATATTAACCCAAATTATATCACAATCTTAGACTTTTAGTATCTTACAGATTACAATACACAATATATATATATATAATATGTACACATATATATATATATGTATATATATGTGTATATATATATATATGTATATATATATATGTATATATATATGTATATATATATATGTATATATGATACACAATATATATATAAAATCATACTCTAATTTTCAAACCCTAGCTTCTAACCAAAAATTAAGAGACCAAATAATTAAAAAACCAAATATATAAAAATACTATGTTAATTTTTAAATCCTATATTAAAATCCTATAAAATTATACACATTACCTGGCTGAAATTGGAGTTCGGAGACTCAGGAGCAGATCGTCGGAGAGTTGGGCTGGTCGCAGGTTGCCGGTCAGAAGGGGCAGGTCGTCGAGGGGCAGGCTGCACGGGCGGGGGAGTTCAGGGGAGGCCGAGGGGCAGCCTCGCCGGGGCTGGGCTGAGGGACAGCCTCGTCGGAGATCAGAGCACTCGCCAGAGTTCATGGGAGGCTGAGGGGCAGCCTCGCCGGGGCCGGGCTGAGGGACAGCCTCGCCGGAGATCAGAGCACTCGTCGGAGTTCAGGGGAAGCCGGAGGCAGGGGGTCGGAAGTTAGAAGTCGGGAACTGGGTTGGGAATTAAGCAGTGGGTTTGTGAATAATGGATAGTGGATTGTGGAGAGTTAGTGTTCTTTTTAAACTGATTGGGATTTGAAAAGTGGGTTGGGTTTAAACATTGGGCTAAATTTTAAAATTTGGGCTTGAAAAATTGGGTTTAAAGAGATTGGGTTTAAAGGGATTGGGTTTAAAGATTTATCTTATATTAAAAAAACCAGGGTTTCAAAGGAGGGGCAATTGCAAAATTTTACAGGGGGCGGTCGAGAATTGAATGTATATATAACACTAAAAATTTATTTAGGGTGGGCGGCTGCCCCTTCCCCTGGGGAGAGGTCCGCCCCTGGTTGCACTATTCTTGTTATTAATCGTTTCCATGGCCAATCTACTAATCTTTCCCTTCTACCTATCTTGTGTTACTGATAGCATCCGATTATGATCTTAAGGATTTCAATTTTACTTCTAAATGGATCCGTTTTGTGTCCCAACACGAAACAACCGATCAAGGACTCCGATGAAACGTCAACATAGTGAGAATGGCGTTCAAATTCTTCCCGGTAAGCCACCACCATTGTAGTTTGTTTGACTCGGGATAATGCTCGAGCCAGGGAAACTCACCCTTAGATTTTATGAGATAATGGCGTTACTAAAGGGCGATTCAATAAAATTGAAAAGAAGCGAGATCACCTTGTCCTCATTACCGACTTGTTAAAAGTTGAAGCCTTGTTAGGTTTGATATGGTCAACCAATGGGTTTGTCCCTAATGAAATACATAAACAAGCGATTCAGGTAGGGATTATGGTTGGTTGTAGGAGGTGCGCAGCCGCCACTAGAAAAGAACTAGAACCAGAGGATAACAGTTTGCACATGGCTTGTTGAACTTTGCATATCAGCCAAAATCTTCTCAAACATGGCTTCAAACAGTCTTGGTTTACTCTTTAAATTTGACATGGGAGATTTTTCAGAAATGTATTGGATCAACTTGGTTCGATACCTCTAATGTCGATCTATTGGTAATCAAATGGCAAAAACAAATCTGATAGAAGCTTGAGAGAATTTGAGAGTGATGTATCAAGGCAAGTCTTTTACATGGCATTACTAAACAAGGATATTCTTAAACATGGACTACAAACACTAACAAGAACATGGGATCATGGGCACATATGCATAACTACTTATTGGGATAAATTTACATTTCCATCAACCAAGTACAAACACCCCTCCTCAGTAGCCCCCAATCATGGCCATCATCAACCTTACACCACGTCACTTAACATCGTTAGTAGTTAAGTTAGTTACTATTAATAGTTCTGTTAGTTAGTTAATTAAAAGTCATTTGTAAGGATATAAATACCCCTTGAGGATCTAAATGCCCCTTGTATATGTCGTTTGTATGTATGATGAACTGTATGTATGTATGAATATTCTGTGTGAAATCTTACACTCTAAAGTTAGCAAGTTTCTCAATGATTTCCAACAATTGGTATCAGAACGTGAACGCTCTTGGATCTGTGAAGAAGAAAGAAATCAAAATCAAAAGAAGGACCCCTGTTTTATGATCGGAGCGTTCATCGTATTCAAATTCCAAAATTCGTAGTCAATAGTAAATATCAATTGAATCTGTCAATTGCTATCTTCATTTGAAATTAAAAACATCATTGTTGATGATCAGATAGAATCAAAACAATCAATTCTAAATCTTCCAATCACACCATTCGAAAGGAAGGCGTCATACCAATTGTTCGAAATTAAAACGGTTGTTGAAATCAAAATCTGAAACCGAAATGAAGAAATGAGTAGGCACGGTGGTCAAAGGAAAAGTTGGATTTTCAAAGGTTTCATTTGATTTTCTTAATTTACTATACACAGAATTTTAAAATAACGATCCTACAAAAGAAAATATAAAACACAAAACAAAATCTGATTTTAATAGATTATAATGTTTAACCACTTTTGCGTATATTATTTTCAAAATTATTTAAAATTAAACTTTGATATTATTGTGTAGAAATCAATTTTTAAAAATAGATTCCAACATAATTAGCAAGTCAAAATTATTGAAGTTTTTAGTAATTAGCAAGTCAAAAAATCGAATCTACAAGATAACAAGTAAGAACCGAACCCTTGTGGTTCATATAGCAAGCAAGAACCAAACCCTTGTGGTTCATATAGCAAGTAAAAAACCGAACCCTAATGGTTCACATAACAAGCAAGAATCGAACCCTTGTGGTTCATTTAGCAAGCAAGATCGAACCAATCTTGGTTAAAAAAGCAAGTAAGAGAAACCATAGTGTTTCAAAGCAAGCAAGAAAGATCCATGTGGTCAAAGCAAGTGAGAAAGACACGTGTGGTCAAAGCAAGCAAGAAAGACATGTGTGGTCGAAGCAAGCAAGAAAGACACGTATAGCTAAAGCAAGCAAGAAAGACCCGTGTGGTCATAGCAAGCAAGAAAGACCAAATTCGGTCATAGAAAGCAAGATAGATCAACTTCGGTCATAGCAAGCAAGATAGTCCAATTTCGGTCATGCCAAGCAACATAGACCAATTACGGTCAAAGC
Organism: Flaveria linearis; assembly: GCA_024085815.1. Lineage (NCBI taxonomy): Eukaryota > Viridiplantae > Streptophyta > Magnoliopsida > Asterales > Asteraceae > Flaveria > Flaveria linearis. Next base: position 20,323,185 of record CM044007.1, on the reverse strand, counting down.
AAGCAAGATAAGCAAGAAAGTCGTAGCAAGAAAGCAAGACAGTTCATCATTTGAATCGATTAGCAAGAAGCAAGTGCAAGTTAAAGTAAGTTTAAAAGCAAGATAGGAAAGAGATGTTCCAACAAAATAAAGCAAGAAAGCATGAAAGGAAAATTAGGAAGCACATCAACACCAACACATGAGCAAGGAAACATATCACTTCAATGCTCCAAATTAATTTAGTCAATCTACACCTCATGGGCATTATTAATGGAACCAATCTTGAAGGCGTATATGTAGATGAAAAGAAAGTATATACCATTAAAACAATGATCTTCGAAACACTACCCGAAGATATACTAATGCAAGATGCACAATGTGAGAATGCAAAAGTTTGGGAATCAATTGAAGTTCGACACCTTGGAGTCGAACTAGTTTAAAAGGCACGTCTACAAACTTTAAGGAGCGAGTTAGAAACATTGAAGATGAAAGAAAATAAAACCATAAGTAACTTCACAAGCAAGTTAAGCAGCATAAGATCCAAATTCAAAAGTCTTGGCACTTCTCTAAAGGATAAGATAATTGTAAGGAAGTTACTTAACTCCGTTCATAAGAAGTTTCTACCAATAGTGGCATCTATCAAGCAACATTCAGAAAGAGATAAAATGCCATTTGAAGAAGCCGGTTGGGAGAATAACATTATTTGAAGAATGCATCAAGAGTCATGATGAATTAGAAGGAAATCATAAATCTTAATTTCTAATGGCAAGTTCAAACAATCAAAGGCGTGGTAGAGGACAAGGAAGAAACTTCAACATAAGACAAGTAAGAGACTTCACGAAGAAAGAAAAAATCACAAGAAAAATATGACTCAAGAAGACAAAGACAAAAACAAATTTAGGTGTTATGAATATGGAGGATTTGGTCACTTTTCATATGAATGCATCAATTGGAAGCACAAATGGAAGAACAAGGAGAAAGATAAGCAACAAGAATCCAATCTCAATGATGATGAACCAACCTTGTTATAATAAGCAAAGTCAAGAAAGTTAAAGATGAAGGAATGTTAAATTAAGGGGGAGATTACTGGGTTAAATTTACATTTCCATCAACCAAGTACAAACACCCCTCCTCGGCAGCCCGTAGTCACGACCTTCATCAACCTTACACGACCATCACTTAACACCGTCATTAGTTAGGTTACTATTAATATTTATGTTATTTAATTAACTATCATTTGTAAGGGTATAAATACCCCTTGAACATGTCATTTGCATGTATGATGAACCGTATGTATGTATGAATATTTTGTGTGGAATCCTACACTCTAAAGCAAGTAAGTTTCTCAGTGATTTTCAACACTACAAACTCTATTTTCTTCACAACACTAACTTCCACGTGCTAGATCACTACAACACATTTGACTAAAATTAACTTACAAAATTGCAATTAATTAGAAAGAAGAACCCATGTAGCCATGACGTGCACCCGATGCATGTAGTGGCGGACCTTGAACCAAATATAGGGGATGGGGGGTGAAAGTAATTTTTTTATGAGTGGCAAAGTCAATATATATATATATGTATGTATGTATATATGTATATGTATTTGTGTATATATATATATATATATATATATATATATATATATATATATATATATATGGGAATGGGTTCATTTGAGAACCCTATATAATTCTGAGAAGCGGTTAAGCTTTATCAACCAATAGAAATGCGATACATCATAATTAGTTCAATACATATAAAGTCTTTTCTGAAAATATAAGGGATCTCTTTTCAGCTAATGAATGGATCTTAGGCGACTTAGTGAATTCACGTACAGTTTATTTTTTAGGGGGGAAGGAGCCCAAATATCCGGAGGTGTGGAAAGAGCAGCTTTGAGAAGCGGAAAAACTATCAAAAAATGATGATTGTTTGTGGAGGTTTCCACAGAAAGACCCCTTGGTTGTAATTTAACATGGATGTACAACCCTATGACCTCCTTTTACCAGACAACCATAATCCCTAATATGTACTATGATTTGATATTTGCTTTTCTCATACTCCAACCTTCAAAGCATTTCAAGAAGCGTCGATTGAACAATTTTTTAACATGCATCCATTAAAATTTCCACCAAAACCCATCATTCTTTTCGATTAAAAATTCACATTTCTTTTCTTTCCTTATATATCTCTTTCTAAAAACTCATTTGTTATCTAAAAAACCCACTATAGTTTGAGCCTAAAAATTTCAAAGAGATATAAAGAAAGAACAGGAAAAGAGATTAGATGGAGGAAATCAATCAATCTAAGAGTCGAAAAGGATTAGTTGGAAGATTTTAAGATGATGTGTGGTTTAATTGATTTCAACACAGTTGGTTGTTCATCTTCAAGTTCATGTTTAGCGGCTGTGGATTTGTCCCCATAGGTGGTTGGTTGTTCGTCTTTAATGATTGTCTCACCTCTAAAGACTATACGCTTCCTCGTCACATATTTTGTCATGTTTTTTATGTCAAGCTTCATGTAAGTTTTATTATTCTTAAATGAAATCTATGGATTTTATGGTACAATCTCATGATTGGTTTATGATAGTTTGATGATATTAGGTTAAAAGTTGGACTCGTGATGTTTATTCAAGTGTTTATAAGCTTTTGTGACCATAATATGCCATCATTTTTAAATTTAGATTTTAATGTAATTAATTATTTTTTATAGTTTTTTAATTGTATTTAATTATTTTTTAAGTAAACTACACTACACTAGTGTAGAGAATAATTTCGTAGTGTAATTTAATGTAATGTAATATTTTGCAACTTTATGTAATGTAATCTTATGCTATGTAATGCAATGTAATCTCCTTTTATGTTTACTCTTTGTTTTTCAGTTGTTTTTTGTAGGACTGGTGAAGAAGAGCAGTGTAACAGTTTTATAAGATTAGATAGATTAGAACACATAACAGATCAAATAGGGAACCTGCTAAATGAAACAATGAACACAAGTAAAGAACATAATAAGAACACAAGTAATTCATTTCAAGAATGATGTATATTACTCTCAAGTGTTTTACAAATGTTATAAAGTTTAGGCCTAAGGACCAGTACCTGAGATTCTTTACACTACATCCTACAACCGGCCATACTTTAAAGGCCAGCTGGAACATTAATCTATATAATAAGATCAATGTAAAGTCAAAAGGCAGATTGCCTTTTGATTAGTGACTATGAGATTCCATTGCTCACATTCTTATCTATTACGAAAATGATAAAATTACCAAGTTAGAAAGTTAAAGACTCAAAGACCTTAATCTAAAGTTGACAAAAGTATGGATATATCATGAACTTCTATAAGTTGGTGAGTTTTAAGAGACGGTAGCATAAAGTAGTTCAACGTTTGTCAAAAGCAAGTTAGTTAAAGCATGTGTTCTCTATTTTCGGAAGAAGTTAGTCTTTTGGCTTCGGAAGACTTTGTGTTGAACCTTCTAAAGCCTTCATATTTGGCTTCAGAAGAAATGGTCTTTTGGCATCAGAAGATTTGATACTTAGTGAATTTTATTGAGTTGTTTTAAATCTTCTGAAGTAACTTTCTTTGTACTTTAGTATACATGACGAGAGTGTTTTGGTTGCATCAGACTCTAAGTATAACTCTTACAAACTCCCCTATACTGATGCTACCAAAATTGGAGGATAACTTTGAGTCTTGATATTTATCTGTTGATAGTCCTTATCAGAATCATGACTACTCCCTACTTCATCAGTTGGTCAGAATTCCTCAAACTGACAAAGTGTCCTCTCTTGTCATAGAGATCATGCTGAGGAAGGCCAAGCATGTTTTGCTAGAAGTATACATTTTGACCCCCTTGATATCTATTGACATACCATATGTCTGGGTTAGTAGCAGAGACCCAAGACAAGATGGTTCTCTTAGTAGCAAGAGGCTTTACATGAAGTGGAGTTGGTGGATCAGCCTCTTCTTGATCACCCTTAGGTTATTCTGACTCATCCTAAGATGAAGAGGTGGATGACTTTGACTTTTTCTTCTTTTTCTTCTCCCTCCTTATAGCCATCCTCTTCCTCTTTCTGTACTTTAACTTAGGAGGTTCGTCTTGAGTACCATATGTTCCTTCTTTGTCCTACTCAGTTAGGTGTCTTTCCTTAACAGGTTCAGAAGGAGATAAATCAGGACCTTTTTATGGGTAAGAAGATGAAGCTTGCTTAGATGCAGAACTAGGTCTAGGTTGAGTTGTCTCTTATGGTTCAACCTTGACCTCATCTTCAGGTATAGCCTGATTTGGTGGAGAATGCAAGTAAACTAGCTTACCCTTCTGAATCTTCTACTTGATCACTCTAATGTGTCATCCATAATGGATAAAGGCATTGGACTAAGTCTCCTTCCAAAGAACCCATACAGCTTCAAGAAGCTTACCATCTCTAGTCTGTCAGCAGAATTCTTCTGATTAGCTTGGATGGTGGTTGTTAGGACCGTTTTCGTACGGAATACTAACGGATTCCGTGTGAGACCAGATCAAATAGCGTGGAATTCTATTTGATTGGCAATCCAATCAGTGAGAACGAACAACCTGATCGATCTAACGATGAAACAAACGTTAAGAACGAGTTGGAATCGATTAGGAACGAACTATGAACCTGGATGGGCGACTTGGGACGCTCTGGACGGCTAGGGTATGAAAGTATTCGAAGTGTTTTTTTCCATGAATTATGTGGTATTTATAGGTTTTTAGTATTCAATCGTACGACTGAACCATTAGCATGGTTCAATCTTGCCACTGACTCATGCTGTTGACTCATACGCATGATTGAAGGTTCAGTCGTGTGACTGAATCAATCTTATGTCTCAGTCATGCGACTGATCCAATCTCCTGGTTCATTCGTGCGACTGGTCCATAAGTATGGTTCATTCATGCGTATGGTCCATAATTATGGTCCTTAGCAAGAATAACCATCCGACTAGGTTGAACACATTTCTAAGTCATTATTGACTCAGAACTATGTACAACAACATCAAACCTATATATAAAGTTGTTACATTTGAATCATACTCAATACAATAATAATATGAAATAATCAACCAAAAATAAACATTAAAATGCATTTCATTTATCATTGAGTCATCACATTACATCAGTGTAAGAAATGAAAGACTATTACATTTAAGATCATAAACTAGGTACATAATGTATCAACAAACTCCCCCTTGGACGTAGTTTAGCCTATCGTCTAACATTCTTCATGTGTTCTTGGAATTTCTTGTATTTCTCTTCTCGTGTGACTCCAGTTTGTATCTCAAATGTGAAGCAGAGTCTTATAACATATAGGAATTGTAGAGCTTGTATAATATCCTACATGTCATAGAACAGTGGCCACTTGTAGAGTGTGTAAACATCTTCAGCAGACAAGTTGGTTAGCCACTCGATCTTACCTTCTTTGTGCAGAACTATGACCGCTTCACCTGTCCTCCAGTTATAATACCACCATTTGAAGTGTGGAATGAAGTCCTGAGGCATCTCCCGTAGAGGGATCTTAGACATTATGCGTGGGGGACTCCACTTCAGCACTGCTTTCAGTCTTCCAGAAATAGAATCAACTTCGGTCTTATGTATGAACCTCTTAGGTTGTTGAGGCCTAAAGTTGATCCATCTGGTGTAGTATTCCTTCCTCAGTGCTGTCTCGAATCGCCCCGACATTTTCCTAGGGTTGGCGTACAAAAGGTCCAAACAGGCTAACCTGTTGAGCTTAAAACCGAGAAGAGTCTTCAGATCATGAGGATATCTAAAGTACTCAATCCCCTTTTCCTTCTTGACAGCATAGACGTCCAAATATTCAAAATAGGCCCAACTAATGATCTTACCCGACACCTTCTGATGCTTCTTCACTCGGTATAGTTTTGGTGTAGGCGTTCAACTTTGGAGGTTCACGTAAGGCTTTCATTTAATACAAGCACGCTGCCCATTCAGCTTTCTTAATATCAACATTTGCGTCTGTAGCTTGGGCTTTCCCTTCGTCTTTCTCTTTCTCGTTCCGCGTCTCATCTAACTTCTCAATGGTATCACTGCTAAATGTTTCACCCAAGTTGGGGATAACATTGCCCTCTTGGTCAGTGTACTGAGGATAGTATTCAGACGTTATATCCTCTGTCTCAATCTCATCCACACCCTATAGCTCCTCGTCACTCATGACGTCTACCTCGGTAGCATCCTTGACGAGCTCATCTGGATTAAGTCTGAACATCTCAGCGAGTTGCTCATCAATGAGGTCATGGATGATCTCTCCTTTCTTAAGAGTGTAACTCACAGATCGTCTTACAAACCCTTACAAATCAAGAATCATAGTGAGCTGAGTCTTGATTTGCTGAAGGGGGATGACGTCATATTCATCTATCTGTTGAGCTTCATCTGTTTGATTAAACATTCAACACATTAAACATAATTCATTAATCAAGACATTTAAACATTAATAATCATGAATTGCATTAATGTAATACATAATTCAAGCACAAAAGTTTTAAATACATAAACATCTAATCATTACTTTTGCCTTGATCGGGCGTCTTTTCAGCTTGAGGAGCTGAGGAAGAGGGTCTTTGATCTTGATTTCTCTTTGTGTGTCTCTCCTGAGCAGATGGATTTGAAGCTGATGCAGATGCATCACCTTCCTGATCATCCTCATCGTCATCATCACCGTCTTTGCCCTTTCCACTACCACCCGCTTCATCATCCTCATCATCATCATCCGATTCATCATCAGAAGAATCATCATCATCATCTCCACCATCATCACCATTACCCTTAATCTTCAAGGGCTCACTCTTAGTTCCCTTCAACCTCAGCATCAGTTTCTTGTTCTTCTTCTCCATTTCCTCAATCCTCTTAACAGATGCCATCAATAGCTCATTTTGGGTAGTCAGGGTACGATGAGCTCGAGCTAACGCTCTCTCATGAGCAGCGTTCTTCTCTGTCAACTGTGCTATCTGCTTGCCCTGAGCGCTATTAACCGCTATCAGCTGATCCATCTGATTTGCCCTCAGATCATCTATAGCTAGCAGCTTGAGCACCAGCCTATTGAGGCTTGCCAACTTCTCCTCTAACCCAACAGGGGGTAGAGTCGATCCCTATGGATGTGGGAATTGGGTAGATGTGCCAGGTTGGGGTATAGATGGTGTGGTGGTTGATATGGTGTAGATGGGAGTAGGTGTGGGAGTGGATTGAGGTGGAACTGATGTGGGTATAGTGGGTGAGGTAGGTGGGAATGTGTGAGTGGTGGTGGGAGTAGTAGAGGCTGTAGTGGTGGCAGTGGTGGTGGCTATAGTGGTGGTAGGAGTGATGGTAGGGGTGAGAAACAATGGTAGTGGTAGTAGCTATGGTGGTGGAAGAAGTAAGCCGAACAATCCTTTGCCTCTTGCCCTTATTCCCATAAGGCTGGGCCATCCTCTTCCTCCTAGAGCCCTTGGCTATTGGGGCTCGTCCTGGGCTAAGCGGCTGGTCCGGTGTGTATGTAGGATCTGTAACATTGGTATCACAACCCTCCAAACCAGCTTGGCGTCCCCCAACCGCCTCTTTCCCTTTTTCGGAAGCCATGACTCGGCTATAGACTCTCCGAGTGAGAGGCTCATCACCTGACTCCTCTTCATCATCTACCATCATGTGCCGGTGGATGGCAGCCTACTCAGATCCACCGGGAGCTAAGGATCCACTCTGCTGAGGTGGTGGAGATATGGTCGACGTGTCGGTGACCCGTGTTTGACTGGAGCCAGCATCTCCACCACCCTGGCCATCATCTTTGTCATCATCCTCGTCATCAGCGTCTTCTTGAACAACGATGGGCTAGACAACCGAATCACTGTTATCGTGGCGCCACTTCTTTCGAGCTGGCGCCACGTAGTCCACGTTCGCCAGGTGGCCAAATAATCTCCTAACCGGGGGCTTCACCTGCTTCTGCCGGTACACCTTCATCCGTCCCAATGTGGTGTCGTGCATAACCTCTAGGGACACCGCATCATCCTTCTCCTTGGGCAAGTGAGGAAGCTTCTCATCAATAATCATCTATTGAAACCTAGCGTACATGCAAAAGCCTTCCTTACCCTTCGCCTCGATGTTCTCCATCAGATACATGAAGAACATCCAAGAGAAACTGAACGGGTGGTTCAGTACCAGTGCAACTTATGCATTCTGGATTTGGTCGGACATCTCATCGAATCCTCCACGCCGGGAGGTGTTGGACCAAAAGAACCAATGAGCCAGATGAGAAAAACCTCTAAGTCCCAAATGACATCACAACAACTGCTGAAGGCTTCATCAGCAGTTTGACAAAGACTGAAGACTCAACAGCTGAAGATCAAAGATCTGAAGAACAACAGCCGAAGATCCCAAGTACTGAAGACAAGTACTAAAGTCTGATGTACTGAAGAATACAAGTACTGAAGACCTCAAGTACTGATGACTCAAGTGCTGAAGATCAACAGCTGAAGAACTGAAGAACTGAAGATCAACAACTGATGCACAAAGTCTGAAGACAAAGACTGAAGACATCAGCTGATGACAACTACTGAAGTCATCAGCTGATGAATCATCTGAAGCCCAAAGTCTGAAGATCAAGTGCTGAAGCTTCAGAGTTTGTCATAACAGCTGAAGAGGTCTTCTTCAGATGCTGTGATGTTTTTCTCTTTCAGTAGTTTTTATTTTTATGTTTTAGTAGTTTGTAAAACGGCTGAAGATTTTGTTCTTCAGTCGTCGTAGTTCAGTAGTTTGTAAACGACTAAAGAGTTTGCTCTTCAGTCGTTGTACCTTTTCAGTAGTTTCTTATCAGTTCTTGTAATAGTTTGACACTTAGCATTTTGTAAGAAGATGTCAGCTGTTGTGACATCTTCAGTAGTTTAGTCTGTTATCAGTAGTTTGTTAATAACGGTTGATGTCACTGTCAAGTGACATCAGCATTAGGTTATTCTTCCCTATATAAGGAAGATGACCTAATTGTAGCCGCTACTAATTACAGCCGCAGTCAAAGCATGTATTGAATGAAATATTCTCTTTTGCCGAACTTCCATATTTCTCTATAACTTACTGTTTTATTATTAAATCTATTGTGTTCTTGCTTGTTTCTTCTAATTCTTGTACTAAATCCGCTGGGAATACAACCTAATTGATCAAACTAGAGGCTTAGATCCTGTCAGATGGTATCAGAGCTGGTTAATCATTGATCGATTTGACAATTGATCATTTGAAACTGCTCTTTTGACATCTACGTTTGATCGAATTAGCAATTTGCAAGAATTAGTTATAGAGATTGATTTTCTGCTGCTTCTGACTGTTAAACTTGAGGTTCTCGTGGTTTTTGAGCCAGATTTGTTTTATTTACCTTGAATTTGACTGAAATCTAAAATGACAACACCAACTAACGATCCTCACAATACTGGCTCCTCAACAAAGCCTCTGATGCTTGTGAGGAGTGAGTATAACATATGGCAAAGTCGTATGCTCCACCACTTGTCTGTCAACAGTGCTGGTTGTTGGAAGTCAGTGGTGCATGGACCATACAAGCCTATGGTGAGCGTTCCTGAATCAAATGAGCAGGTTCCAAAGAAACCTGATCAATATTCAGATGAAGATCATAAGCTGTTTGAGATTGATGCTAAAGCCCATGGAATTTTGGCTATGGCAATTCCAAATGAAATCTATTCAGGACTTTTGCATCATGAAACTGCTCATGATCTCTGGGTTGCTCTGAAGGAACAATTCGGAGGAACCAATGAGGTCTTAGCAAATACTAGGGAAATCCTCGCCCAACAATATGAGACATTCTCTCATAGGAAGGGTGAGACACTGACTCAACAGTATGAGCGATTCTCTTGTCTTATTTCTGAGCTGAAAATGGTTAAGCAAGAGTATTCCAATAGTCAGATGAACAACCGCTTTCTTAGATCCCTGCCTGAGAGACGGGACACTTATACCATTGTCCTACGCTCCAGTGTAAATATGGACACTCTATCTCTCACCCAACTTCATGGGAAACTGCTTACATTTGAAAGAGAGATAGAACAGAAAAGGAAGTTGTCATCATCTGGCAAGCTCACTGATGACTTTGTCTCAGGCAATGCTGCCTTGATAGGTCAAGAGTCAGAATACGCTACATCTGAGAATGCCTTTGATGAGCATATTGATTTCTCTAGCAATTCTGAACATGCTTTTGTTGGTGTTGATAGTAGTTCAAGAGGTAGCAGTGATAACTTGTGCTTTCTGATGGAGGAATTGAAGAACATTCTAGATGATGATCTGGAAGAGATGGATATTTTGAGTCAAATGGCTATGATAAATAACAGATCTCAAAAGTTCTATAAGAGAACTGGGAGGAAATTTCCTGGTCTCTCTGGCAAAACCAAAGTTGGTTTTGACAAGAGCAAGTTGAGGTGTCATAAGTGCCAGAGGCTTGGACACTTTGCTATAGAGTGTAGATCATATGGATCTAACTCCTCTGCACCCTTTGTGACTTTTCCAAGCAATAGCTCATAGCACAGAGGGCAACACTCCACCAGTTCCAGTCATCCATCACCAGCACAGGCATCACCTGCATACTTTGTGCCTCAGGGTCATATCCTGGTACTACATGCCTCAGCCAAGTCAAGTTCAAGCACCCCCTGCTCAGCAACCACATGCTCTCCCTGAGCCTCAATCATCCCAATCTCATCATCAACCCCAACCTCAACAACACCGCTTCTTCACCCCAGGAGTTATTGACTGGAGTAGTTTACCAGATGATTTATCTAGTCAAGAACAACTATTCCAAGGTGCTGGTCAGTATTGTGGTGATCATCCTTATGGGAACCTTGCTCTCATGGCCCTGGAGTCTGCTGATGGGCCATCCTCTAATGCTTCATCACAGGTATCCTCTGAGGCTAAAGTTAAGCTTTGTTCTGATTCATGCATAGCAGCATTTGCTACTATTAGAGAGGCAAATATGGCTTTAATTGATAAAAACCTTGAGCTAGAGCAAACCATTTCCAAAAAGAAAGCTGAATTTGAGGCTGCACTTAATGATAAAAATGATGAGATTTATAAGCTTAAATGCCAAATAAAAGATGATAAGGCTAGGGAAGATGTACTTCTAGAGAAGTACAGAGACCTCAAGGAAACTCTTGCAACCACCCAAGTAGAGTGTGATCGATGGGTGCAATCCTGCAAGGGTTTTGAAATGCTTCTTAGTAAGCAATCAGCTTCCAATGTGAAGTTTGGCATTGGTTATAATCACACTACTCCTCCTACAAATTTCACTTTAAGAGCAGAAGTTGAATCTGATGGAGAGAGCAATAACCAATCCTTCTCATCATGTGACCTACTATCTGATATAGCATCATCAGAGGTAGAGGTTAGCATTAACTCCCAAAACCAATCAGCTGATGCTACAACAGCTGATGGTTCAAATGCTGACTGTCACATGATCAAAGAGTTGATCAACTCAGGTGTTGTCTCTAGAAGTACTGAAAGTACTGGAGAGCAAATGATAACACTTGAAGTTCAAACCCCAACTACTGCCAGTACTGAAGAGAAGAAAACTACCAATAGAAAGGGTTTGAAGCCTAATGAAGAGGATGTCAAGAAAGCAGGTACTACAAGGAAGAAAACTGCAAGTACTGACAGCAAACAGCTGAAGAACAATTCTTCAGCAGTTCCATCCTCTTCAATAGATGATCAACATAAGATGAAGAAGAAGCCATGTGAGATAAGTGGCTTGTTCAATCATCTTACCGATGATTGTTGGTACAAAAGAGGTTCCAAACTCAAACAAAAGGAGAAAATTAAAGAGCACATGAATACAATGAAAAATGAGTTTGAGACCAAGTTTGTACTAGCAACATCAAAGCTTGAAACCCCTAAGACCAAAAGCAAAATCCAAAAAGAAGGTAGGGGTTACTCAGGCAACAGCTGAGGTTGCTCAAAAGAAGATGGTGCAACACAGGAATCCATCATCAGCAAGCCCTAATGTGTCTGAAGAGCTGAAAGCTTTATCACAAAGTCAGACACAACTTGTAATGATGGTTCAACATCTAATGGGAAGAGTCAACCAATTAGATGCTGCTGTTTTGAAACCACAGAAAAGGAAATCCAAGCCAAAGGGTTCCTCTTCTACACCATCTCCTTCACATCAGGCTGTCACACATAACACACCTGTTAGTGTTGCACCTGTTGTTAAGAACAGACCCAAAACCAAAAAGGTTTGGGTCTCTAAAACTAACTAACTTGTTGTTATGATTGCAGGGTTCTTCAACATGCCAAAGAAGCATCTGGTATGTAGACAGTGGAGGATCCATGCATATGACAGAAAGCAGTTCCCTTCTTAATGACTACTCTCAAGGAAAGAAGGGATTTGTCTCCTTTGGCAATGATGCAAAGGGTTACATCATCGAAAAAGGCTTTGTTTCCAATGGGGAAATAAGGTTTGATGATTTTAACCATGTAGAGAATCTTAAGTACAATCTCTTGAGTGTCAGTCAAAGTGTGTGATAAAGGCCATGTTGCCCTTTTCACAAGCCAGAACTGTCGGATTCTGTCATCCAAAGTTCTAAATTTGATTGACAAGGTGTTGGATGAATATTCTCTCCTGAAGGCCAACGGGACAGGAAGAGTATATGCCTTAGATCTTTCCAAAAAGATAGATCTAAAAGGCCATCCTTGCCTATTCTCTAAGGCCTCTCCTCAAGAGTCTACTCTATGGCATAGAAGGCTGGGGCATGTTAATCTCAAGAACATGAATCAGCTGATAAACCATGGTTTAGTAAGAGGATTGCCTTTGAAGGAGTTCAAGTGTGAAGACAACTGCACTGCTTGCTTAAAGGGAAAACAACACAGAGTTTCATTCCCTCCAATAGAAGAAACAAAGTCCACTGCCTGCTTGCAACTCTTGCGCATGGATCTCTTTGGTCCTGTCAGGGTGATGAGCATGGCAAAGAAGAAATACTGTCTGGTAATTGTGGATGATTACTCCAGATATGTATGGATTTTCTTCTTGTACACCAAGGATGAAGCTGCCAAGGCTATTATGAACCTTGTGTAATTTATGGAGAAGCAGTATTCCCTGCAGGTCAAGTATGTGAGGAGTGACAATGGAACAGAGTTTAGAAACCACACACTTGATGACTTCTACCTGTCTAAGGGAATTAAAAGGCAGTTCAGTATTCCCAGAACTCCTGAACAGAATGGAGTGGTTGAGAGAAAGAAAAGGACTCTCATTGAAGCTGCAAGGTCAATGCTGGCTGACTTAGGAATCCTACTGACCTTTTGGGCTGAAGCTGTCAACACAGCTTGCTATGTGCAAAATAGAGTATTAGTGAATCAGAGGTTGATGAAGACTTCTTATGAAGTACTTCATCATTTGGCCCCTCTGATTTCCTTCTTTAGAGCCTTTGGGTGTCTATGTTTCATTGTCAACACTAGAAATCCACTCCAGAAGTTTACTAGTAAGGTGGATGCAGGGTATTTTGTTGGTTATTCATCAACTTGCAAGGCATACATAGTTTTCAACTGTAGGACAAAGATGGTTGAAGAAACTCTGCATGTCAAGTTCAATGAATCTCCAAAGGACAAGATTCCATAAAACCCTGTGGAGCTGTTTGATCTGGACATACTGCAATATGTTCCTTATCAACCTCCAGCTTTTGTGCCTGTCAACAGCTCTCCACCTAGTGGTACTGATGATGATGTAGCTAGTACTCACCTTTTCAGGTTTAGTGACCACTTGCCTGAGTCCACTAAACCTGATGCTCCTGTAGTTTCAGCAGCCCCATCCACAACAAATGCTGATGAGATTTCTGCATGCTCTACTTCATTTGAGCTGCCATCTCCTACATGGTTTCAAGAATCTTCATCACCATTTGTTGCTGCTAAAAGTCCTACAAACACTTGCACTAATATTATAGTCTATCAAGAGCTGAAGAATCACCCCACATCTCAAATCATTGGTGATATCAATGCTGGAGTTTCAACCAGGAATCAATTATCCAACTTCTGCTTCTATGCTCTCTTCATCAGTCAGCAAGAGGCAAAGAACTATCATGTTGCATTAAGAGACAATGGATGAGTTGAAGCAATGCAGCTTGAGCTTCTTCAGTTCAGAAAACAGCCAGTGTTGGAGCTTGTTCCTTTACCCCAAGGTAAGTGTGCAATAGGCACTAAGTGGGTGTTTAGGAATAAAACAGATGAAAAGGGCCAAATTGTCAAGAACAAGGCCATGCTGGTTGTTCAGGGGTTTGCACAAGAGGAAGGCATCGATTATGATGAAACATTTGCCCCTGTAGCCAGACTGGAGGCAATTAGATTGTTTTTAGCCTATGCTGCCTTTCACAATCTTAAAGTTTATCAAATGGATGTCAAAAGTGCCTTTTTATATGGTAAAATAAAAGAGGAAGTTTATGTGTGTCAACCACCAGGTTTTGAGGATAATAAACATCCTGATTGGGTGTATAAGCTTGATAAGGCTCTTTATGGGCTGAAACAAGCTCCTAGAGCCTGGTATGAGACACTCTCAACTTTTCTTCTAGAAAATAAGTTCACTAGAGGCACCATTGATAAAACCTTATTCATCAAGACTGTGGGACAGCATAAGCTCCTTGTTCAAATTTATGTAGATGACGTAATTTTTGCATCCTCTGATCCACAATTCTGTGATGAATTCATAAAGCTCATGAAGCAAAAGTTTGAAATGAGTGCTATGGGGGAATTATAGTTCTTTCTAGGTTTGCAAATCAAGTAAAGGGTTGATGGAATCTTCATTTATCAGTCCAAATACACAAAAGAGTTGTTGAATAAGTTTGATTTACAAACCTGTCAGCCCTGTTCTACTCCAATGAGCAGCATCACACAACTGGATGTTGATCAGAAGGTAAAGCGGTTGATGAAACCCTTTATAGATGTATGATTGGGTCCTTGATGTACCTTACAGCTTCTAGACCAGACATCATGTTTGCAACATGTGCCTGTGCTACATTTCAGGCTGCACCTAAAGAATCCCATTTGATTGCAGTCAAAAGATCTTTAGATATCTGCAGGGCACCCAATCACTAGGTCTTTGGTATTCAACTGGGCATTCTTGCAAATTAGTTGCTTTCTCTAATAGTGACTATGCAGGATGCAAAGTCACCAGAAAATCCACTTCTGGTGGTTGCCAATTCCTAGGCAATTGTTTAGTTTCTTGGCAGAGTAAGAAACAAACATCAATTGCTACATCCACTGCTGAAGCTGAGTACATTGCTGCTGCAAGTTGTACTTCTCAGGTACTCTGGCTTCAGAACCAACTCTTGGATTATGGCATTACAGAGACTAAGACTCCATTGCTAATGGATAGTGCTTTAGCTCTTTGTATTGTTAAAAATCCAGTCCAGCACTCTAGGACCAAACATATAGAGATCAGACATCATTTTATAAGAGATTGCTATGAAAAAGATCTGATTGATCCAAAGTTTGTGCCTAGTGCTGATAAGCTTGCAGACATCTTTACTAAACCTTTAGATAGTACCACATTCTAAAATTTGGTACTAAGGCTTGGTATGCTGCAGCTAGAATAATGACTAATACTGATGCTCTCAGTTCACAAGTACTGATGAGCATTGGTATGCAAAAGTCAAATATAAGTACTGATGAATCATTTAGTCTTCAGCATTTTCACAACTACTGAAGACTAAAATGCTTCAAAGTACTGAAGTACATTATTTGTGGAAAACAGCTGATGTAGTTACAACTACTGATGTGGTTATAACTACTGATGTATAATTTTCACACAAATAAGTACTGAAGAACAAATTTTGGTCATAACTACTGTTGTGTAATCTTACACATAAGTATTGAAGACAATTTGTTCACCAGTTTTGAAGAATAATTTATTTCATCAGCATTTATGAACATCTGATCACACGAGCTGAAGAATAAATATTCACAAGAGCCGAAGGGCCAATGAAATACCTGAAAGTCAGCCAAAGAGCTGATGAGTAAATGTGGAGGTCATACTGAAACAACTGAATTGACGGAAATAGCTGATGAGTAACTTTACTCTTTAGCTGATACCTACATCTGTTGTTTCATATCCAAACAACTGAAGGACAAAACCATGTCTGCAGTAGTTTCACAACTACCAATGATTAACACCAAGTCCTCAGTCGTTTACAACTGAAGCAAAACCATGTCTTCAGTAGTTTATAACTAGTGATGTCAGTAGTTTATAACTACTGAAGGCTAACACCAAGTCTTCAGTTGTTACAATGTCTGAAGATGAAAACCATGTCTTCAGTGGTTTATAACTACTGATGACTAACAACAAGTCTTCAGCCATTTACAACATCTGAAGGACAAAACCAAGGTCTCAGTAGTTTCAACTACTGAAGACTAACACCAAGTCCTCAGATGTTACAACTTCTGAAGGTTAAAACCACGTCATCAGTAGTTTCAACAACTGATGACTAACCCCGAAACCTTCAGTAGTTTTCTTTCAGCCTTTACCATACCCTATAAATTCCCAACCTTCAGAGCTTTTCATTCTCACGACCTAAAATTTCAAAAACTCTAAAACCTCCCATACACCATTAATGGCGACCATGCAACTAAAGCCACGACACAACTGTGTCGCATACCTCACAAAATCGCCTTTCTGGACCAAATTTCATCACGCCATCGATCTTATGATCGATTCTCCTTTCCAAACGACATTTCTCATAAATCCGACCATCTATGCTGATTTGCTTATCCAGTTCTAGACGAACGTCACCATACAAACTAGAGAGAACGACGCCGAGGTCTCTCTCCAGTCGTTCGTCAATACCCATAAGGTGGTCATCAATCCCGCAATCATCCAATAAACCCTAAAATTGGATGATGCCACCTTCCCCACCGAATACCCCAAAGGCACCACTGATCTTTCTTTTGCACATCATGATTATCAGGGTGACCTATCTACCTCAACCCTGCTCAAGAAACATTTCCATGACGCTGAACGTCTCATTTTTCACATGGTAAATGTTTGCTTAGCCCCGAAGACATCATCATGGGATCAAATGTCCACAAGGTGGCAGCAGGTATTATACTCTATCTTTGAGAAACAACCACTAAACTTTTCTGATAAAATTTTCTTGGAACTCAAGGACATGGCTACAAAACCTTTTACAAACCGTTGGATTTTATATCCACGGTTCATTATGGCCATGATAGAGAGCCAGCTTAATACTGATGGACTTGTTGGCACTGGGGTCCCTGCCATGGCTGTTTTAGCTGAGGTATACTCCGGGCACAACACCGACCAAACCCTTAAAAAGGCTGCCAAGATGCGAAAACCCACGCAGCTGGAACCCACAGCCTCCACCTCATAATCCAAAGTCCCCACCAAACCCAAACCCAAAAGAAAACCCAAAAAGGCTACTCAAGGAGATGAGTCCCCTGAGGATGACCCTGCAACACAAACGCAGGAAGTGACTTCTGAGCGGATTCTCCCAGCAGTCACCACGACTCCACCTACCACAACCGCACAGGTTTCCTCTTTACTGGAGCCTGATGCAACCATTTCAGGGGCTGCCACACATCTGGAACCTTTCTCAATTGAGGAGGTTGCCATTGAAAAGCACATTCCTCCCCATGTGCAATCTGCTTCTAGCCCATCTCCCACTGTAACCGCCCCTAAAAGCCCTACATTTATAATTGCAGAAGTGTTGACTCATCTTAACACTCCACCCTCTACCCAGAAACCAATCACAACTGGGAAAACTCCAACCAAAGAGAGGGTGGACACAAGTGTTGATGGGAGCCCACAACACAGAGAATCACATGTCTCATCTCCCAGTGTGGCTAGGGAGATAGGATATTCTGGTAAGTCTGCCACTTCCCCTGCATCAACATCTGAGCAGGAAGAAGCTGGTACCATCACTAAGACCTCACCAGAGGCAACTGCCGATGATGGATCCAATCCGGAGGCTGGAAGTCCCCAGAACCAAGACAAAGGGGCACATGCAACTACTGAGCCACACTCAGTGCATGTACATCCTGACACTGTCAGGAGGTCAGGTGATTCAGTGTAAACTAATGATGACCTAAGCTTCTTCTACGATGTAGTTGCTCAGAATACCATCCTAGAGGATGAGGTCAGCAGACTCAAAGAGCTGCTGGCCAAAATGTCTCAGGATGTAAGTCCATCTGCAACCATTAACCCACAGATGGTACCTTCATCTGAAGGTCTCAAAAACACTCAGCCACTCCCACAAACTCAGCCACCTGCCTCTACTTCTGGCACTAGTTCTCAGGAACAGAACCCTCCTGAACAATTAGTTGCTATCTTCCAAAAATTCCTGCCTCTCATCACACCAATAATCACAGACATTATGATGAAAACCCTTGATGAGAGGCTTCCCTCACAAATACAACCCTTGGTGGAGGTTGCTGTGGCTAAAATGCTTGCTGATAGTCAAACCCTAACCAATGCACCTAAAAAGGAGGAGACATCAGTGCAAGCTAAGAGAAAGAGGGTAGAGGAAGAGAAAGAAGTAGGGAGAGAGGAGGAAAACGAGAGGGAGAGGACTGAGGAGACTGAGAAGGTGAAGGGGAAGGAGAAGGTGAGGGAGGAAAGAGCTGAACAGATAGAAGTGGCTGAAATCTAAAAAGATTTCAGTATCACTTACAAAAAGAAGAAAGGAGAGAAGGAGGGAGAGAAGGTGGTGAAAGATACTGATCTAGCAGTCCTGGTCAAGGAGGCTGATGCTGAGCATAGCCGATCAATGGACTCTATCATTGATCAGCTGTTCAGGCAAGGCTTTGAGAAGGAAACTGCCATGCTAGATCAGGAAATTAGGAAGTTGGAGATAAAGGAGATAGAATACTGATGGGCCAGTCATAGCCAAGAAGAGAGAAAGAGACTCGATGCTATGACTAGGCTCATTTTGAAGTATCTAGGGAGACCAGTCCTAGATGTGAGAGCTTGGACCATGGATAGAATCTTGGCTATAGCCACCAAGATCTGTTTGGCTGGTGAATTTACCAAGGGACTGGTCGCAGAATCCCTATCAGAAGCCGGTACTGGGAGCAGGACTTTGCTAGTCAAACAGACTAAACCTTCTCTTATTTCTAGATTACTAGCAAAGCTTGCCCAATCTCCCACACCAACACCTACCCAAACAAAACCCACAAAACCAACCCCATTACCATCAAAACCCATTGCTGATGATACACCCTTGCAGAAGAAGAGAAGGGTGTTGAGGCTGCAAGAAGAATAAGAAGAGGAGGATGAGAAGATAGGCTGCCTCTCTCTGCAGTCATATCATTACCCAAAGCCAAATCTATACCCATCACTCCCACCTCACAGATGGAAGCTATGAAGGTTAAAATGGAAGAAGAACAGTAGCATAGGCTACATGATGATGAGCTCCTGAAAAGAGTAGATAAAGCCTATGCTGCTTCCTCATCAATCATGAACATGAAGAAACAAGCTCTGAGATTATTCACTTTAAGGCATACATTCCAATTTCAAAAGGACAAAGTGAGTATTTGGCATGATCCCAGGGTGTCTCACAGAATTATGAAGAAAGATATACCAAAGAGATACAATGGCCTAGCGAAAAGGATCGTAGGTGAAGAGATCTCCTTGGCCATTGTAATATCACCCTAGGAAATCATAGAAGATTTCAAGAAAACCTATCAGGCTAACCTCCCACCACAAAAGATGTTGGAGAACAGAGTTATCAAAAAGGCGTTAGTCTACAAGAGGTTTGAGAAACTTCAGAGAAATGAGCTCCAGTTGTTCTTAGATGGTAATCAGCCAGATGAATTCACCTATAGGGCCATAACAACTGTGGAGCTCAAAAGTGGTAAACAGGCCAAATACATCTCAGAGCTCTATGGGCCTGAAGGATTCTTTGAAGGTGAGGCAGAAGTACTTACCATGGAGGAACAAGTGATGTTTTTAGAGGCCTACACCAGAGAATCCTACAGGCTCATAGTTGGGAAGTAGGTCTTATGGATAGGACAACAACTCTGTGTCCAGTTCCCCAAAATAGAGTTCCCATCCATACTATGCCAAACAA
The DNA here is from genome assembly GCA_024085815.1 of Flaveria linearis. Taxonomy (NCBI): domain Eukaryota; kingdom Viridiplantae; phylum Streptophyta; class Magnoliopsida; order Asterales; family Asteraceae; genus Flaveria; species Flaveria linearis. Next base: position 20,303,155 of record CM044007.1, on the reverse strand, counting down.
ATTCTTAAGACCTCTTCCCAGGCCAGTGCTTACATGGGTCATCTTCTAAGCTGATCAAGAAGTAAAAAGACCAATCATTCTGCCATCAATAAGTAAGACCAATAAATTGCTTAGAGGTTTTAGCTGCATTGGTTCAGGGGGAGTTTGTTGGACCAAAAGAACCAATGAGCCAGATCAGAAAAACCTCTAAGTCCCACATGACATCACAACAACTGCTGAAGGCTTCATCAACAGTTTGACAAAGACTGAAGACTCAACAGCTGAAGATCAAAGATCTGAAGAACAACAGCCGAAGATCCCAAGTACTGAAGACAAGTACTGAAGTCTGAAGTACTGAAGAATACAAGTACTGAAGACCTCAAGTACTGATGACTCAAGTGCTGAAGATCAAAAGCTGAAGAACTGAAGAACTGAAGATCAATAACTAATGCACAAAGTCTGAAGACAAAGACTGAATACATCAGCTGATGACAACTACTGAAGTCATCAGCTGATGAAACATCTGAAGCCCAAAGTCTGAAGATCAAGTGCTGAAGCTTCAGAGTTTGTCACAACAGCTGAAGAAGTCTTCTTCAGATGTTGTCATGGTTTTTCTTTTTCAGTAGTTTTTATTTTTATGTTTCAGTAGTTTGTAAAACGGCTGAATAGTTTGTTCTTCAGTCGTTGTAGTTCAGTAGTTTGTAAACGATTGAAGAGTTTGCTCTTCAGTTGTTGTACCTTTTCAGTAGTTTCTTATCAGTTCTTGTAATAGTTTGACACTTAGCATTTTGTAAGAAGATGTCAGCTGTTGTGACATCTTCAGTAGTTTAGTCTGTTATCAGTAGTTTTTTAATAACGGTTGATGTCACTGTCAAGTGACATCAGCATTAGGTTATTCTTCCCTATATAAGGAAGATGACCTAGTTGTAGCCGCTGCTAATTACAGCCGCAGTCGAAGCATGTATTGAATGAAATATTCTCTTTTGTAGAACTTCCATATTTCTATATAACTTACTGTTTTATTGTTAAATCTATTGTGTTCTTTCTTGTTTGTTCTAATTCTTGTACTAAATCCACTGCGAATACAACCTAATTGATCAATCTAGAGGCTTAGATCCTGTCAGGAGGCAATGCATTTGAGGATCACATGTGCCAGATACTTAAACTGCGGGCACATGTTACTCTTTTTTAGCACGCCGACATTGATGTCGCCAGCGTACTTGATCCTCATAAAACATCCCCGAACAGTCAGGGGATGTAGCTTGGTTGGGTAGGCTCCGTCCTCACCCAAGTCCAAGACACTCCTTAAGTCATCCTCCCTAATGTTGATGTCTTCGCCGAAGATGGAACTTCAGATCCTGTAAGGCTCCACTGAGCGATCTACCATGGTATTCTCCCAGAATGCCTGCTGGATAGATCGATAAGGTGTGTAGGGGGTAGAAATGGCGTGGTAGATCCTCGATTGACGAAGAAAAGCAATGATCCCGGCGAACTCTGAAGCGTTCCGGGATGTAGGATCGAGGTAAGCACATATATTGTGCTTAGTGCTCATGGTCCATCAGTCAGCCATGTTGTTGCAACACAAGTAACAAATACTTTAGATCCATGCATAAAGATGGTCATTTGAATTAGAACAGATTGTATCTAACTGGTGCAATCGTACGATTGAACCATACGACTGAACTCAGTCGTGTGATTGAGCCCCGACTAGACTTAGTCGTTTGTCATGACATGCGGTTGAGTCAGTCGTACGACTGAGTCACCGATTGATTCAATCATGCGATTGAATGGTGCGTCTGGCTCTATCGTGCGACTGAAGTTCATCCGTATGTCCTTTCGCATACCCTACTGTTCGAGTCCAAAATTTTGAATCTTTATGAAAACAGTCAATTTCACTTCAAGTTTGGATTCATTAAACACGACTGGACTTGATATAACACTTAATGTCTTTTAAATATACGTTTATTTACATTAAGGTGTTCTATTTTAGGGTTTTCAGACACGGATCTTCTTTTAAACCATTCGAACGGTTAGGTTCGTTTAATCATCCTCATTTGATACGTTTTTAGTCTCTTAGTACCTGTAGATGAGTAAGAACCGGTCAACAATGCTAAAACAGTAGGAATCACAGGAAGAAATTTGAAAAGGGTGTCTAGGTAGTCGGTGGTTTTTGGAGAGTTTTGAAGTCAAGTGTAGAGTTACGACCGACTGAGCCCTCTTTTATACTGGTTCGTGTTTCAGTCGTGTGACTGGACCCATACGCATGATTCATTCCTGTGACTGAGGTTCAGGCGTACGACTGACTTAAACTTCTTCAGCCAGTCGTACGATTGGTTCATTCTTGTGATCCAGTTGTATACTTTGACCCATACTCATTGTCCAAATGTGTGATTTGCTCATACTCATGGTCCATTTGTGTGATTGGTCCATACTTATGGTCCAATCATGTGATTGTTCCATACTTATGATCCAATCGTGCGATTGGCTCATTCTTATAAGTTTGACTTCACTTTTCCCAACCTTTCAAACTTGAATTTTGTATATGACATTATGACCATTGATCATCTCAGACATGATCCTTTTAACTGAAAACTTTTGATCACCTAGACGTGATCCTTTTAGTTAAAAACTTTTGATCACCTGAGACATGATCCTTTTAGTTTAAAACCATGTGATCACCTCAGACGTGATGCTTTTATTTTGGAACCTTGTGATCACCTCAGACGTGATCCTTTTAATATTCCAGAAACAAGCTTTTATCAGATTAACGTTAGGTTCAACTTGTGACATTCACAGATTTCCTCTTGTTACATAGTTCGTCATCTACTCGATACAAACATAACCAAAACTAAGATAAACTTTAAGCAAAATAAACTAAAACATATTTTTGTATTTTTTCATTTGAGGTGGGTTGAAAACATTTTAACTTTCCTTAAATGATTTCTCTCTCCGAGCAGAATAGCTTAAAGCATTTACATCTTATCTAGAAAGATTCTTATGGAATCATACAGGCATAAACATAATCATTTCAGACCTTTTACATTTGTGTAATTACAAGGAATGTTGTATTTACCAATCATAGAGTCTTATTCATCTAAAAGTCATGAGCACTAACAGGAAATCATGCTAGAGCTATGTAGTATACATTGATTTTGACCGTCGGGAATGCTGCTACGATGATTGTCAGTATATTTGTCCACCTAAATCCATACACAGATTTTTGACATACATTGGTGATTATTTAGGTTTATTATTTCAACACGCATTTGTGGATCCCACACTTATATGGTAATCAACTTTCCTCAGGAGATTTTTGAGCTGTCTACGGGTTTTGACAAGAAGAAACTATTCTAAGAGCTTTCAAAGAGATGCCAAGCCTCAGGTCAATGCCATCGCACAGCAGAGAGGCGCAAACAACAATGAATTCTAGAATATTTAGGTGGTGCTTATCCTCATGTCAGTGCCATCGCACAGCAGAGAGGCACACAACCTATCTTCTTGTTAGAGAAATTTTCTTTTACACATAACGCACCAACAACATTAGTTATTATCTTGATTGCATTTCACATTTTTCATGCTTTTTGCTCATTCTTATGGTCTTCCGCACACATATGTGGCGTTCATTTTGCTCTTCACCCCTTATTGGAAATAAGTTGATTGTGTTAACCGGGGATAAGATGGAAGCCTACAGCCTGTTGAATGATTTAGTTTCACATTTGTTCATCAACGAAGTCTACTTATCTATTACGTTGAATCTACCGACACATCATATGATGGACTAGCGACCCCTAGATCTACTTTCTCTATGTAACCACAGTAGCAGGCTAGCTTACTATCATTTTCAACTCATTAGGCTTTGACTTCTTAGACTTATAATTTTCTATAACTTTGAATATAACATTTTAGAACATTTTAAATCTTTTGTTGTCCCAAGCAATTTGATGCATGTGTACTATCATTTTCCAATAAGTTGAATCGATTTCACAGATGTGATGTGTTTGCTTTTTAGCTTATCTGCCCGCCCTTGTTTTTTTTAGTAATTAAATACTAACTACTGAAACTAAAACTATTCTCCCCCTAAAATTCTAAAACCGAAAATCTTTTTGTGTTTTTGATTTTTTTTAATGATAGAAAGAATAAAAGAAAATAAAGAAAAAAAAAATAAAACATAGAGTCGGACTATGAACTTGATTCGTCTGGAATCATATCATCTTTCTTTTTAACGCCATTGACCTCTAATAGATACTGAAATTGAGGTTTATCCAAAGCTTTTGTGGAGAGTCGGCGCGTTGGAAATCCACGTTTATTTTAACAACATCGATTAATTGTTTTTCAGTCACGTATAAAGTGATATTTAATACCGATGTGTTTAGTTTTGGGGTGTTGGACTGGATTTTTAGTGACAACAATAGTAGCAGAATTATCAACAAATATAGGGGTGTTAGAGAACTTCAAACCTTAGTCTCAAATTTGCTGTTGAATCCAGATGATTTGTGAACTGCAACTTGCCGTAGCAACGTATTCAGCTTCACATGTTGATAGAGCAACAAACGTCTGCTTCTTACACTGCCAGGTGACTAATCGTCTTCCAAAAAACTAACATCCCACTGATGTTGACTTGTAATTCATCTCGCAACCTCCATAATCCGAGTCACTATACGTTGTAAGCTCAAAGTCATCATCATGAGGATACCACAACCCAAGTGTTGGAGTACCCTTCAGATACCGAAATATCCTTTTTACTCCAATCAGATGACTTACTTTTGGTTTTGCCTGATATCTGGAACAGAGACATGTGGCATACATAATATCAGGACGAGAAGCCGTGAGGTACATGAGAGATCCGATCATTCCTCGATACATAGTGGCATCAACCAGATCACCATTTTCGTCGGGTGTCACATCATGGTTTGTGGCAAGTGGAGTACCTGCAACCGTTGCATTCTCCATGTCGAACCGACTAAAGATATGTCCAACATATTTGGTCTGATGAAGGAAGACTCCATTTGGTGTCTGATCTACTTGTAAACCAAGAAAGAGCTTCATCTCTCCTATGGCACTCATTTCAAACTCAGCTTTCATCACATATTCGAATTTTTTACATAATGCTTCGATCTTGGAACCGAAGATTATGTCATCCACGTATATCTGCACCAGTAGTAAATCACCATCTTTTTCCCTAATGAACAACGTGCAGTCAATTACACCTCTGCGAAAGCCATGTTTCAGCAGATGAGTGGAGAGTTTCTCATACCAAGCTCGAGGGGCTTGATGGAGCCCGTACAAAGCCTTGTCTAGTTTACAAACTCTATCCCGATGATAAGGATCCTCGAATCCTTCGGGTTGGCTGACGTACACTGTTTCACTGGTCTCACCATGAAGGAATGCACTTTTCACATCCAGTTGATAAACTTTAATCTGCATCAAGGATGCATAGGCTAGGAAGATTCTAATTGCTTTCATCCTTGCCACTGGTGCCAACACTTCATTGTAGTCAATGCCTTCGACTTGTCTAAACCCTTGAATGACAAGCCGAGCCTAGTTTCTGATTATGAGTCCTTGGTCATCTTTCTTACACCGAAGAAACCATTTAGTGCCAATCACCTTTGCACCTTTTGGTCTGTCCACAAGAGTCTTGAATCCTAACTTCTTGAACTGAAGGAGTTCTTCTTTCATAGCACTTGCCCATGCCTCATCTTTTAAAGCCTCTCTTACCTACTTTGGCTCAACTTGAGAAACGAAACATCGATAAGCACCATCGTGTAGATATCCCTTTCCCATGACTGAAGCATAATCAGTTGAGTATAGCTGATTTCTTGTCTGAACTCCCGATAGAATATCCCCGATGATGTTGTCCAGGGGATGATGCATATTAACTCGAGTTCCAGGAATGGTGGGTACTGCTACTTTATTATCCAGATTCTGAATCCCAGGTTCAGTTTCTGTGGCTGTTCGAGTATGGGGTTCAGAAGTTCCAGTTGCATCATGATCAAATGCTGGTGTACTTTTAGTAGTGGGAACCTGCTCCTCCTGGTTTGCACTCTCAGTTTTAACAGCTTATCATCGAAGGAAGAATCACTTACCTCAATCTCTCCCCCTGAAGGGCTAGAAGTATCTTCTAATGAAACTGATGATGTCGAGTCTTGTGTAGGAGTGTTCAGAACATCGTACATCATTTGAGAAGCTAACTCATCATCAGAATAAGAAGGAGGTAGATTGAAGGACTTAAAGAATCCATCATAGTCAAAGAAGAAGGATGGTCCTTTTCCAGCAGGGGGGTGGTGTATCTTTGGACATCAATATTGCACCACACTTCTACCTGACCTAGTTGAGTTGTTATAAACTCTTGTCTGGTATACTATAGCCGAGAAAGATACCTTCTTCTGTCTTCTCACTGAACATCCCAGTATGATTTTTCTTTAACAGTGTGTAAGGAGCTCTAAATATTTCTGGATACTCTAAGTTGGGTTTGCATTGTTAGAGCAAGTCATAAGAAGTTTTTCCGTGATGTTTGACCACTAATACCTGATTTAGAGTATAACATGCATTAGCCACTGCCTTGTTCCTGAATTGAACAGGCAGTTTTGAGTCAGCTAGCATAGTCCTTGCTGTTTCTATCAAGCTCCTATTCTTTCATTAAGCAACTCCATTCATCTGTGGAGTGTAGGCATAAGTGAATTGATGAACAATCCCTTTCTCATGACAGAATGTCTCTATCCACTGATTCTTGAATTCTGTCCTGTTGTCTGAACGTATTTTCCATACCTTCATCTTGTAGAGTGACTCCAATGTGGTAACAAGATGTTTGAATGATTCAAATGTCTCTGATTTAGCTTGCAGAAACATCACCCAAGAGAATGTTGAGTAATCATCCGTCACCACAAAGCAGTACCAATCACTAGCTATGCTCTTTGTGCTGACAGGGCCAAACGGATCCATATGCAGAAGCTCAAGAGGAATCTCGATAGAATGAACTGTCTTTGACTTGTGAGACTTCTTTGTCTGTTTCCCTTTCTTGCATGCTATGCAGAAGTCTGGAAGCTGGAAATTCTTGACTGTAACTCCATCCACCAGATCATTCTGAATCAAATGATTCATCTTCCTGGGATTGATGTATCCCATTCTCTTGTGCCAGGAAATTGAATCTCTTTCAGTAGCTTTTGACAAGAAGCACTGAGCAGTAGACTCAGTTGCGGAGGCTTTTGATAGGTCCAAGACATACAGGTAGTTATATCTTGAAGTCGAAATTAGAACTTTATCCTCCTCGATGAGATACTCCTTCTTCAGTATATAGCACTTCTTGTTGTCAAACACAACCTTAAATCCCTTATCACAAATTTGGGAGACAGAAAGCAAGTTGTTTTGCAATTGCTGAACGTAGTTGACGTTGTCAAACTTCACTTTCTCGTTTCCCACTTCGCCTTGTGCGGTGATGTAACCTCTTTTATTCCCAGCCAATGATACGTGTCTCCCTTTAATTTGCTTGTCGTTGAAAAGGAGGGACAAATTCCCGGTCATGTGCCTGGAAGCCCCACTATCAATAATCCATGTATTAGTGATAGTGCTGTAGCGAACACCTTGCACATACAAAGGAAATGATTAGTTTAGGTTTGGGACCCAAGCCTTAACTGGTTTGGGTGTCCCACAGGTATCACACATCATGAACTCAACCCACTGACCTTAAGAGGATGAGGAAACATCTTTTTTCTTCTTGTCCTCACTGTTAGACACATTACTTGATTTTTCTTTCCATAAACCAGGTTTGTGTAAGGCCTGTTTATGGTAAACAAACGACTGGCTTATGGTATGAACTTTTGGTTCACTAATAGTCCTAGGTTTAGCCTTAGGCACCACAGCTTCGCTTTGAGCTTGTCTGTGTTGACTTTAGTGTTTTGAAGGAGTATTAGATCTAATTTTGAAAAATCTTTGTTTTTCATCAAAAAGTTCAATTTTCCTTCTGGGTGTCTGATAGTAAGGACAATTTGGAGAAATATGACCTCGTTTTCCACAACTGTAGCAGGATCTCCCTTCGACAGTTTGTGGAAAGTTTTGATGTGGGGTTGAGTTTGGTCGGGGGCTGGGTAGTTTCTCTTCCTTTTTAGATGTTTCACCTTCTTTAGCAAACTTAATTGTTTTTACATTTTGAACATCTTTTGCTTTCATTTTATTAGGATTTTGATGATTTACATGTTTAGGGTTCATTGATTTAGATTGTTTAGGTTCTGAAATAGACATTTGTGACCCTGACCCTAAGTTAACCTTTTTAATTTTATCATCCAAATCCTCAACCTGCATCTTATATTTTGATCCCAAAGTAGTAGCCTTCTGTTCAATGACAGACTTCATAGGTTTACCTGTAGAATCTGGATCACTAACTAGAGGAGTAGACACCACATGATCCTTAACCGAGTTATTATTTATTGGTTTATTATTTATTGGTTTACATTGAGTATTTAAAAGGATTGCATGTGGTGGTGGTACTACTTTATAACCCAGACCTTCCCCGCCATTTCGTTCTTTCACTAAGTTTTGAACTATGTGAGAGGAACTTGCTAAACTGTGTAGTTTTTGTTTAAAAGATTCAACTTTGACTTGCAAAACTGCTTTTTCCTTTTTAGTGTCTTCCAAAGTGGTTAAGTAGAACTTAATTTCATTTGATTGATTTAGGGCAACAACCTTGGTTTCCCTTAGTTGTTTCCCTAAAAGTTCTATCTTTTCTTTGAAGTTGTACTCATTTTGTTTTAAAACACAATTTGCTTCAGTGCAGAGTTGTAAATCATTTACTAGATTATCATTGTGTTCTAATAACCTAGAAAATTTTAAATCAATTCTTTCTCTAAATTTATTACATTCAGCACAAGCATGTTTCTCAAATAATTCGTCTTTAGAGTATACCTGTGCAGAACAAGACGAATCAGCCATCAATGCAGAGTCAGACTCTTCAGTAACTGGAGATTCTAAGTTTGCAGCACTTAGCTCTTCTTCAACCAGTTGATCAACAACATCCATAGCTTCTTCGATATCTGAACATGCATGCTCGGCTATGATGTCTCCTTCACTTGCAGATCCATCATCCAAGGTATCAACTAATGCAACATTTGATTCTCCCTCAGATACAAATCGGAAGGAGCAGTCTTGTCCTTCATCTCCCTGAGTGTAAGGCCCCGATCCCGGGCACCTCACAGTTGGTCATTCATCGCACATAAAACATACAATTATTAAAACATCACAACGGAAATTAATTAAAACCATTTCATATATATATAAATGACAACTTTTGCAAAGCAATATAATACGATTGAAGTTACAAAATATTGTAATTGCATTACATCACAAAAATGTCATTCTTGTTCTAATGGATGCCACCCCAAAAATGCCAAGTAGCTGCCCCGTGCCATCCTCAGCAACTATTACCTGCCAACTGAAAAACACATAAAAGTCAGCGTTGCTGAGTGAGTTCTAGTTTTATAAATAAAATACTTCACTTATCATTCAAAACCGTTCTTTACTTTCATATGTGCTCATACATCATACGTACAAATAGATAATCTTATTATTATCTTCATCATCATTCATTGACTTTCATTCATTCATCATCGTACTTCATAGTTATCATTCGTTATCTTTCTTACATTCTGGGCCAATGCCACGGCTATACCCGACTATCATGCATAAAGCTGGTACTTGGCCGAAGTCTATAAATAGACTCCCATACATTGTGCCTGGCGGCCTGACCACAGTACCGGGGTAACTTCATTCGGATCAATGCCATGTGCTATACCCCACCGTCATGCATAAAGCGGGTAATGGGCCGAAGTCTATAAATAGACTCCCATACGTTGTGGTCGGTGGCCTGACCACAGTACCAAGGTAAGCGGCAAGATCCCATACATATGGCCAATCACAGGGATTAGACCCTAGTGTGCATCCTTTTAGGGTAGCTAACCTGCACACAGTTGAGATAACACCCTTCATTGGGTGTGAACCTCCATACATTGCTTGCAAGACTTTTCTTACATTCATTCGTTCATTAATGCATGCATTCATTCTTTCATTATGCTTCTCATATCTTTAACATTAACGTCCGCTTTGCGTTTCATAATACTTCACGTTCATCTCATACGCATAATACGTAGGTCGCGGAATAATACATAATAAGGAGCATAAGAAAACATATCATACATAATCAAAACATCATCATACATCATTCATTCCTATACATATACACATACCTAACAAGTCATCATATAACATAACCGACCCTCCGTGGGACAGCGGGGGTTCGGGGGCGGCTGCCCCTGACAGCGGGTAACTAGGGGCGGCAGCCCCTAGTGTGGTCCAAGGGGCAACGCCCCTGGCTGGGGTCGTGCTGGGCACTATGGGCACTATTTCTAAGTTTTTAGGGGCATGGGCACTATGCAGGCGCACGGGCACTATGGAGGCGCATGGGCATTATGCAGGCGCTTGGCCTTCTAGACGCATGGGAACACTTAGGACAATGGGAAGGTTCTAGGTGCATGGACACTATTTGGGCGCATGGGCACTATTTGGGCGCATGGGCACTATTTGGGCGCATGGCCCAACACTTAGTCATTCTAGGCAGTATTCCAGACGCTTGGGTACTATTCAGACGTTTGGGATATCTGGGAAGTTGGGAACACTTAGTAAATTTAACCGTTGGCGCATGGGCCACAGTTTGGACGTTTGGCCAACTAACTCTTACTAAATTAACATAAATCAGTCCCAAATCATCTTATATCAGGATCTAAACTTAGTATTAACATTCTAAGCTTCATAACATACACATATATCATAATCATCACATCAAATGCGCCCAAAACACACCCACCCACATACATATTCAAAATATACTTACGGGTGTGAAACTCAATTTTGTAAAAACATCCTTACGTGCATTTCCAGCCTTAAAATTGTTAAAAACATGAAAAAGGGGGTCCTAGAAACTCACCTTTATCAAACTTTCGGGTAGGCTCCTTCCAACCCGTTGGTTATGAGCTCAAGAACCTTAAACCCACCAAAACACACACATAAACGTACATTCACACACATAAGCATATAACCGAGGCATAGGCCAACCAAGAACAACTTAAAACTAAGAATTATTACCTTAAATTTGAACTTTTCTTCTTCCCTCTAGCCACCGAATTCTCTGCTCTTTCTCTCTCTAAAATCGTTTGAAATGAAATGTACAGACAACATGGGTGGCCATGCCATCTTTTGTACAAAATTATTATAAATTTTATACTTTTGACATATTTAACCCCTCAGTCTTGGGTTAAATTGCATTTTCTCCTTTCATTCTTCTTTATACACTATCAAAATATCCGGGTGTTACACTGAGCAACCAAAGCCTTAGATTCTTTACTTGATGATGCTCCAGCCTTCTTTTTGTCTTGACGGTTGAATGTAGGAAAAGGATTTCCATTCCAGTCTTCTTTGGCTTTACGCACTGATGTTTGAAGTGCCCTTTTTCTCCACAATTGAAGCATGTGACCTTGGTTTTATCAAATCCAAATGTTATATCTTTAGTAGCAACCAAGATTTGCCCCGTCTTCTTTACAAACTTCTTGGCTCTCCTTACTGCACTAGCCAAAGCCCACATAATATCCATGCGCTCCAACTCAGTCTCATCAACTTGCTCATAGTCCTTATCAGAAAGATGACAATTTCTAATCTTCCTAGTAACTAATCCATCATAAGATTGAACAACAGCAGCTAGAAGATCCATGTGCTCTTTAGCAACTTCCACAGTGACATTTCCGAGATTCTCAGTCTTCAACTTGGTTGTATTTGCCTCAGGAACAATGTATTGGGTTCCAGATGACCCTGACAATTCGTTTCCTGAGGAACTACTTTGGGAAGGAGCAGAAGAGTTAGACACAAACGCCGTTTATAGCGGTGCGCCTGATGAGGCCGGAGTTGGAACAAAATTGTACAATGCAGGATTCTGAGCGTAAGATCCTTACTTTAACTTGTATTTCTGACGTAGTTCTTCCTCCCTTAACTTCAGAATAAAATCATTTATGTCTAATGTAGCAAGAGTGTCATTTTGTCTCAGATTAGACACAAATGGATCCCATTTGTCTTGCAAACCATCAGCAAAACTTGAAACTTTGTCTTCCATAGATGTTGCTACACCATAAGTATGCAACTCACTTATCAGATGATAAAATCGATCAATGATATCATCCAAGCTCTCATTCCTAATCAGAGAGAAGTTATCAAATTCCTTTTTGAGAGCTTTTGCCTTCAGTGACTTCAGAGTTGCATTGCCTTCGTATCATTTTTCCAAGGCCTCTCATAACTTCTTTGACTGCTTGTTCTCAGAGAACTGATGGAATATGTCCTTAGGTATAGACTGAGTCAACAAGGCATATGCTTTCTTTTCAACATTATACAGAGTCTTCTGGGATTCACTCATTCCTCCCAAAGTCAATTTTACCCCATTAGCACTGACTGGTACCGTGTAACCAGTCTCAATAGATGCCCAAAGGTTTAGGTCAACTCCATTCAAGTAGATTTCAAACCGCTGTTTCTACTGTGGGTATTCATCCAACGTTAACAGCTTTGGCAGGTTGTTGTGGTTCCCTATCTCATTTTCCAAAAGTAGAAGATTTTGGATATGCGAGTCCTTTCCAGCAGTGAATGCAGCAAACTGATCCTCCACTACTTTGAACTTGATGAACTTAGAACATGACAGATTCAAACGTGCGATTGAGCTAGGGGACTGGGTCAATCGTGCGATTGAAGGATGCGAATAAATTCAATCGTGCGATTGGATTCAGTCTTGCGAATGAACAGGACGATTGAGGTCAACCGACTTGAATAACTCAACCGTGCAAATGAACTGTGCGAATGAGTCCAGTCGTGCGATTGAACTATGCGAATGAGTTTCAGTCGTGCGATTGAGCTAATCGTGCGACTGAGGCTGCTGTTGCAGGATAAAATCGAATTTTTGAACACTTTGACAAAAAAATACGAATTTTCACGAATATTAATCTGCTGTATGGGAAAAAGTCGAAACTTTAACACAAAGACTCGTCAAAAACACGTTTTTGAAGCAAAAAAATGGATCTTTTGATTGAAAACGTTGATTTTAACACCAACACCAATTGAATTCACGCAAAATCACCAGCCTAGGCTCTGATACCATTTGTTAGGACCGTTTTCGTACGGAGTACTAAAGGATTCTATGTGAGACCAGATCAAATAGCGTGAATTCTATTTGACTGGCGACCCAATCAGTGAGAATGAACAACTTGATTGATCTAACGATGAAACAAATGTTAAGAACGAGTTGGAATTGATCAGGAACGAACTATGAACTTGGATGGGCGACTTGGGACGCTCTGGACCGCTAGGGTATGAAAGTATTCGAAGTGTTTTTTCCCCGAATTATGTGGTATTTATAGGTTTTTAGTATTCATTCATACGACTAAACCATTAGCATGGTTTATTCGTACGACTGAACCATTAGCATGGTTCAGTCGTGCGACTGACTCGTGCGGATGACTCATTCAGTCGTGCAACTGAGTCAATCTTATGTCTCAGTCATGCGACTGATCCAGTCTCCTGGTTTAGTCATGCGACTGGTCCATAAGTATAGTTCATTCATGCGTATGGTCCATAACTATGGTCCATTACATGAATAACCATCCGACTAGATTGAACACATTTTTAAGTTGTTATTGACTTAGAACTATGTACAACAACATCAAACCTATATATAAAGTTCATACATTTGAATCATACTCAATACAATAATAATATGAAATAATCAACCAAAAATAAACATTAAAATGCATTTCATTTATCATTGAGTCATCACATTACATCAGTGTAAGAAATGAAAGATTATTACATTTAAGATCATAAACTAGGTACATAATGTATCAATAGTGGTTCTTGATTTAGAAGTCTCTTCCCTTAAGTTTTTCCTAACTGACTTGGTCATCCTTGGTTTTCTCTTCTCTCAAGGAGCATAGTGACCGTCTTAGGATAAACCTCCTCATTCACTTTTAATTCATCCTCCACTTTTAATTCATCCTCTACTATCTTCTCTTCATCTTCATCTTCTTCTTGGATAGGGTCAACGAGTGGCAGCCCATCTTGAGTAGTTTTCACACCTTGGAGATCTTACAGATAGTGAAGTGTGTGGAGGAGCTATCTCACTAGAACCCAATCCTTGCATGTTATGATAAAAAATATTGGCATGTATAGATGAGGATATGATGTTCTTGAAGGTTTCTTCTCCAAAAACACGCTTTTCTGTCCTGGCTTTGTTGACCACAAGCTCAGTCTCCATTTAGTGAACTTGGTAATGAGATCTTTGATTTGAGTCCTATAAATTTGTTTACTCATGCTTAAGAGTTGAAATTTTTTTCTCTAAATCTTCAATTTTGAGTTTATAGTCATTTTTAGCTATTTTGAAATCAGATTTTAAAATATTCAATGAATCAAGGTCAGATCTTACTTCCACTTTATAAGACCTATTCATGTTTACTTTAGCAATGCATTAAGGTATATAGAGATGTTCTATTAACTTGGCCTATTCATGGCCAGCCATCAGTGCTTGATTGAGAGAAGCATCGTCTACCTAAAAGCTCTGGTCAAAGCCTCCTTCTTCAATAGTAGTGTTAGCTTTTTGTTGTGCTTGGCTTGGTTACACAGATCTGGGAGAAGCATCAGTGTATTTAATTAACTTAATGTTTTATAACTAACGCTATCAAGTAATAAAATATTTTAAAACATTCTTGTCCACTAGATTGCAATATTTGAGGAAAATTAATGGCTCAAATTTAATTAAAAAGTTCTCAAAAATAGGGTGGGTTCTCATTTGAACGTTGCCATATATATATATATATATATATATATATATATATATATATATATATATATGTATATATATAGGGTTAGGATCATGTTAGGTCCCTTAAAAGATTAACATTTAGTCTTTATTGTTTAGTGTCTATTTTGTATTTTATACTAGTGTAGGGACTAGTTGTGTAAATTTAGTTCCTTAGTTCTAGTATAAATAGCAATAGGCGTAGTATAGATTGTAAGTTTTTGCATATGTTTTTTGAGAACTGCTTTCTATCACTTGTAATCGTCTTTGCAATCAATGGAATATGAATTTTGTTGATTTGTCTTGATTTGATTACAATTGATTGTATTTTGCTTTGAATTGTTCATATAATTGATACAAATTGCTCTAATTGATCCTATCAATTGGTATCAGAGCTTTCGGTTGAGTGTTTTTGAGGTTCTGTCGAAGATAGAAACTTCAAAAATCCACTGAAATCTGTAATCAATTGACAATTCAAGTGAAATATTGTGAATCGAAGCTGTGTTTCATCATCAGAAACATGTTTTGAATCGCAAATTGCAGTTTATCTCATAAAATTCGAGTGAATTAGTGAAAAACAGTTCGAATATGTGTTCTTGTGTGTTCGACCTAAAATCTCTGAAATTCATAGAAAATTGTTGATAATCACTGAAATTGAGGTTATAGGATTGATTATCGGTATAATCATGAACTAATTGCGAAATTTCAGCTCAATTAATCAACAATTGAAGGATTTTGAGTTTTCTGAGTTCGTTACATTCATATGAAGCTGATGAATGTGCCGTATTAGGGATGAAAAACACTGAAATTTGACTGTGATTGGTCGTTTGAGAACTGTTGGACTTTTCTCAACTGTTTCAGTAGTTTCACCCTAGCCGTATAACCACTGTTGGTTAGACACATCACTACTGTTAGTCATTTTACCTTAGCCGTATAACGACTGTTGGTCATCAGATTGTGGTCGTATAACGACTGTTGGTCGTTTCAGATTTGGTCGTATAACTACTGTTGGTAGTTTCAGCATTGTGTTGGAAATTTTTCTAAGGCAATCCCTTAGACTCATCACTGTTGGACTTATCACCACTGTTGGACTTTTCACTGTTGGACTCATTACCACTGTTGGACGTTTCACTGCTGATCGTATCATCACTGTTGGACGTTTGACTACTGTTTCAGACTTTTCAGCCTTAACACTTAGAAATTTTTCATAAAATTTCAAAAATCCAAAAATATTTTTTTCTTTTCATTTCTTAATTCAAAGATTAGAAAAACAACAAAAATATAAAAAATGGCTAAATCAGAAGATTCTAAGAATAGAGTTCCAAAACTTAAAAACAGAGCTGATTTTAAAAATTGGTCTCTTAGGCTGAAACATCATTTGAATTCCATAGACACTGATCTGTGGAAATCAATTGAAAAGGGTCCATACATTCCTTTGACCACTGATGGTCCAGACAGAGGATTTGTGTATTCTAAAGATTCACAAGAGCCTTATCCAGAAGATAATCTTCATGGTGATGATTTAAAGAAAGTAAAGAATGACATCAAAGCATATTCTCTCATGTGTAAAGGACTACCACTGGAAGTTCTTTCAAGGCTTGAAAACTATCAGACTGGATATACAATGTATAAAGCCTTGAAGATTATATGTGAAGGAGGGAAAGAGATTCAAGATCTGAAAAAGCAGAAACTGAAAAGACAATTGGAACTTTTTGAGCACATCTCAGGAGAAACAATAAACCAAATGATGAACAGGTTTGTGCAATTAACTACAGAGATGTCTACTTTGGGAATCAAGAATGATCTTGAGGACTTAAACAATAGACTTCTGAATGCACTACCATCTTCTTGGAAACAAACTGTCACTTTGTTGAAACATACTGAGAAGTTTCCAATGGATCTTGATCTGCTCATTGCTAAAATTGAATCTGTAGAAATTGATGAGAGCTCAAGAAATAATGATAGACATGCATCAACAACTCAGTATAAGTATGTTGCTTCACCAGCAAATACTGTTGAGAATGCATTTTTGGCTAAAGACCAATCTACTCCTGTAGATGAAGGTGATCTATTTGTGGGAGCAGGATTCTTCACAAGTACACCTGCTTACTCCACTCAACCACAACCACAGTCTTCACCTAAAGCTCAAATGCCAAAACCTTCATCTGAGATGCCATCTTCCTCAAACTCTCCCAATCCAAGCAAAGTGAAAGATGTGATCAACATTCTTTTACAAGATGAAGAGTCAAAAACTGCTTTCACTGCATTCATGGCAAGCTTTCAAGCTTATCAAGGCAGTCATCTAACTCAAATGGAGCTAGTTCTACAGGATTTGTTTGAAATGGATCCAGATGATGTTGAAGAAATGGATCTTAATTGGCAGATGGTCATGATAGCTTACAGAACTCAAACGCATGCTTACACTAACAGAAATTACAAACCCAGTGCAAAGAAAACTGTTGGGTTTGATAAATCAAAATCAAGATGCTTTAACTGTAACAGTTATGGTCATTTTTCAAGAGAATGTAAAGCTCAAAGAAACCAAGGAGGAAATACTCAAGGCAGCTCAAATGGTCAAAAGTATCAGCAACAGGCAAACAAGACTTTTCAGAAACCATATCAAAGTCTACCAATGCCAGAACCCAAAGAAGAGAAGAACAGTGAGGAAACTAAGAAGGCACTAGTTGTAAACATCAAAGATGGTTATGACTGGAGTGCATATGCAGAGCAATTTACAGCTGATCTCACTGCTAATCTGGCACTAGTTGCTGAAGTTGATGATGAAGACTGGTCTGAATTTAAAGATCCTAAATATGATGAATCAGATCAAGAAGAAGAGTATGATTGGAGCGACAAATCAGACCCAAAAGATACCACTGAAGAAGTTGCTCTTATGGCTCAATCAGAACAGCCAAAGGTTGTTAACTCTTCTGATACTGAATCTTCACAATCATATCCTGAAATACCAGTAGAAGTGAGAGAGAAAATGTGCACAAAAGCATGTTTTGAGCTAGTTGAACACTACAGAACATATTCATTTAAAATTTGTGACAAGCTCAAACAAGAAGAATCAAAACACAATAAGCTAAAATCAGATCACAAAATTACTGATGAAAAGATCATGTCTCTTCAAGCATCATGGAACAAAACCATTAAAGAACTTGAACTTGTCAAACAACAACTTGAAGAGATGAACAAAACACTTGAAAAAGAAAAATTGGCACATGCAGCAACTCAAATAGACTTAGCCAAAGTTAAAAGCTCAAAGAAAATTGTTGAGCAACTGGTGAATGGAAGGAATGAAAAAGACAAAACAGGACTAGGATTCACACATGAACCTATGCCTGAATCTATCTCAAAAACATTACCTGATAATTTCAATACTCATGATCATTCACCAGAAAACAAGGCTAAACTGAAGGAATTTCAAGATCAAAAGAACCTTCAAAAGAAAAATGTTGAAGTTTATGAAGAAACTGACTTAAACAAGATCAAAAATGGTCATCCAATCAAAGTTAAATCATATGAACCTCAACAAAAACAAAAGAAGCTGTTCGTACCAAAAAGTGAAAATGTTATTGAACAAACTGAACTAAAGAGTGAAAATTCTGATGTCAATAACAAACTAAAAGAAAAATATGAAGAGGTTAAATCAGATAACAATAATTCTAATGATTCTAGTTCTAATGAACTAACTGAAGTGAAAGAATGTCAAAAGGAATCTTCTCAAGATTCAACTAAACTTCAAAGCAAGAAAACTTCATCAAGATTGAGAAATCAAAGACGAAGAAAAGCTGCAAAAGCAAAGAAAACTGAATCAACTAATCAGTCACAGAACAATACTCAAATTAAACCTGTGAAGTTTGTGTCTGCTGGAACTTTTGACTTGAACACAAACACAAAAATAACACCTACACCTAAGATCAAATCTAACTCTGATCTGAGAACAAGTCCAGATCATAAGACTTCCGCTGTGTATAAAAGATTTGAATCAAAGGAGTCAAAGAATTTTGTTCAAGTTCAAAAGAAGAATCCTAAAGATCAAAAGACCAAATTCACACCAATTAAACAACAAATTAAATTGCCTAACCCAATATTCAAACAAGAATCAAATGTTGCTTCAACATCAAGGGTTAATAAAATGTTGTTTAAACATTCTGAAAAATATTGTGATATCTGTGACATGTACAATCATGACATTTCTGAATGTTACTTTAACAAGTATTGCTACATATGTGATATGACAAATCACACCACAGCTGATTGTTATTTTAACAAATACTGTGCCTTGTGTGATGAAAGAAATCACAATACCAATGATTGTTACTTCAGGAAGAACTCTACAAGGAAGGAATTCAATAATCAAGGTTTTGTAAATCCACAATTTATAAGAAATCAAAATAATGGATTTAAATTTTCACAACAACAATCTTCCTTGGGTTTGAGATCTTTCAGAAGAAACAATTCAGATTTTGTCAAATCACAGCAATACCATCAAGAAAAGTTTATTCCTCGATCTGTGAGAATAAACCAAGGAACATTCTCAAATGATTCATACAAGAGTTCAAGATTTCTTAATAATGCTTTGAAATCTAAATCTCAAAGAGATAATCAGTTGATTTCTTAAAAAGAATTTGAACATGTTAAAATTCAAAAGAAACCAGATGTCAACAAACTTCATTTTAAACAATTTACAATTGTTGACAAGTTTGGCAAGCCCAAGACCATCTCGGCTTGGGTTACTAACTCACCTTAAATGTTTGTGAATGCAGGTACGCCCGCGGAGACCAATCAACTCAGGGTATGTTGACAGTGGGTGTAGCTGGCATATGACATGCAATCAAGCCTTGTTGCAAGACTTTAAGTTAAAGGATGGTACTCATGTTGCTTTTGGAGGAGATGCAGGTGGAAAGATAACAGGAGAGGAACAGTGTCCAATTGGATTATCAGTTTTGATAAAGTCAACTTCTGTTCACAGTTGAACTTTAATCTTCTAAGTGTATCCCAAATTTGTGACAAATCTTACTCTGTTCTTTTTGATGAATCTCACTGTTATGTCTTGAAACTAGGTTTTCAGATTAGCAATGACTGGGTGATAGTTAAAGCTGCTAGAGACAGAGATGTATACAAATTGGATATGTCTCAAGTGGATCCTGCAACTGAAACTACTTGCCTGATTGCTAAAGCTTCAAATGATGAAAGCCAGCTTTGGCATAGACGTCTTGGTCATTCCAACTTCAAAAACATGAACAAGCTTGTAGCAGGAAATCATGTTATTGGACTTCCTTCCAAGAAGTTTTCAACAACTGATCATTGCTCAGCATGTCTGAAGGGAAAACAACATAGAGCGTCTTATAAGTCCAAAATAATAAACTCAAACACCAAACCACTCCAGATGTTACATATGGACCTTTTTGGACCAACTAATGTTAGGAGTATTGGTAGAAAATCATATTGTTTAGTCATCGTAGATGATTATACAAGATTTTCATGGGTTTTCTTTCTTCAAGCTAAATCTGAAACTGCAGATCTTCTAAAAGAATTTATTAATAAAGTTGAAAATCAACTTGATCAAAAAGTAAAAATAATAAGAAGTGATAATGGAACTGAATTTAAAAATGCTAACATTGATTTGTTTTGTGCAGAAAAAGGAATAGTTCATCAGTTCAGTGCTCCCAGAACTCCACAACAAAATGGAGTTGCTGAAAGGAAGAACCGAACTTTGATTGAAGCTGCCCGTTCTATGTTAGCAGATGCTAAACTTCCAATCACTTTCTGGGACGAAGCAATATCCACAGCATGTTTTGTTCAGAACAGAATCTTGCTTGTTAAAGATAAAAAGAAAACTCCATATGAGTTGATGTTTGACAGGAAACCAAACATAAATTTTTTAAAATCATTTGGTTGTCCAGTTATGATTCTTAACTCAAGTGATCATTTAGGAAAATTTGAAGAAAAAGCTGATAATGGATTTTTCGTTGGTTATTCATCTGTTTCAAAAGCCTATCGAGTGTATAACTCTAGGACAAACACTATTAATGAAACATTCAACGTTAAATTTTTGGAAAATTCTTTTCCATCAGTTTCAAATGGTCCTGCATGGTTATTTGATTTGGATTCTTTGTCAAACTCATTTCAGTCTAACTTGTTTAATCAATCTGATGATTTTTCAGGTAAGAAGAACTCAAGAGGAGATCTTGGATCTTTCAGTGATGATTCAGATTCTGATGATTCAGATGATGCTCGTCCAGATTATCCATTTTTTTCATTTGTCAAGGATTCAACAATCCATTTCCATGACAATGTTCCTGATTCTTCAGCTTCAGATCATTCTGTTTCAGCTGCTCAAGAAGCATCACAACCTATTCCTAATGATGGTACAGAAATTGGACATCCTGAGTCTGGCACATCTTCTATCTCTGGAGATGCAATTGATCAAAGTAACTTTGATTACTTTATCAATTCACCAACTCAAGTTCCAAATTTCACTCCACATTCTTCTACCTTATTGCAACAGCTCTCCAATCTGAACCAAACAAATCTTGATGTTAATGTTCAAGGAAATGAGATTCCTATATCTCGTATTCACCGGAACCATCCAACATCACAGATTATTGGTCCTCTGAATGAAAGAACTACTAGGAGTAAATCTGAACATGCAAATGTTTGTTTATACTCGTGTTTCCTTTCTCATACTGTTCCTAAAAATGTCATCGAGGCATTACAGGACAATGGTTGGATTGAAGCTATGCAGGAGGAACTTCTACAATTTCGAAAACAAGAAGTGTGGAAGTTGGTGGAATTACCTGAAGGAGAAAATGCCATAGGCACCAAATGGTTGTTCAGAAATAAAACTGATGATCGTGGCATTGTAATCAGAAATAAAGCAAGACTTGTTGCTCAAGGATACACACAGGAAGAAGGAATTTACTATGATGAAGTATTTGCTCCAGTTGCAAGACTCGAATCTATTCGTGTTTTCCTGGCTTATGCATCATTCATGAAATTCAAGGTGTATCAAATGGACGTAAAAGGTGCATTTCTGTATGGTCCAATCACTGATGATGTGTATGTCAAGCAACCTCCAGGCTTTGAGGATGCAGAATTTCCACATCGTGTGTATAAGCTTAGCAAAGCTTTATATGGACTACATCAAGCTCCTAGAATTTGGTATGAGACATTATCTCAACACTTGATCCAACATGGATATACAAGAGGGAAAATCGATCCAACTTTATTCATAAAGAAGGATAATGATGATCTCTTATGTGTGCAAGTGTATGTAGATGATATCATATTTGGTTCTAGCAGTCCAACATTGTGCAAAGAATTTGAAGAGATCATGAAATCTCGGTTTCAAATGAGTTCTATGGGAGAAATCAATTTCTTTCTTGGATTGCAAGTTCAACAATCTGCAGATGGTATTTTTATCAATCAGGAGAAATTTGTTGATAAACTTTTGAAGAAATTCAAACTGCATGATTGTCAGTCCATAAGAACTCCAGCTGACGTAAACTCCAAGATTGAACCTGATCCTAAAGGAAAATCGATAGAACAAACATTATACAGATCTATGATTGGTTCTTTGATGTATCTTACTGCATCAAGACCAGACATAATGTATGCTGTTTGTGTCTGTGCAAGGTATCAATCAGACCCGAAAGAATCTCACTTAATTGTTGTCAAAAGAATATTCAGGTATCTCAAAGGTAAACCAGCTTTAGGGCTTTGGTATCCTTACGAGGGTAATTTTGAGTTACATGGATACACAGATAGTGATTATGGTGGATGTTGTCAAGACAGAAAATCTACAACGGGTGGTTCTCAGTTTCTTGGACCCAGATTAGTTTCATGGCAATGTAAGAAACAAACAAATGTTTCTGTCTCAACTGCAGAAGCTGAGTACATAGCTGCATCAGCAGGATGTTCTCAAATCCTTTGGTTGCAAAACCAACTGCTAGATTATGGGTTCAATTTTCTTAAAACACCTATTTACATTGATAACACTGCTGCTATGTTCATTACAGCTAATCCAGTTCAACACTCAAAAACAAAACATATCGAAATTCGATATCATTTTGTAAGAGATAATTCTGAAAAAGGTTTAATCATTTTGATTCAAATAGCAACTGAAAAACAGTTGGCAGACTTATTTACTAAAGCTTTTCTACCAGGAAGGTTTGAGTATTTAGTGGAGTCAATTGGCCTTATTAACCATGTGTAAACCTGGTTACAAATTTGAATCTTTTCATGATCAAATACTTTCCTAACTCTGACAATTTTCATAAGGATAACTTTTCATAGTTATTTGCCTGATTGTTTGTGTGTGTGTGCTTTCTTTTATAGAAAAACAAATACAAAAGTAGAAAACCCCAAAATCAAATAGAAAAATATAAATCAAAAATCCAAAAATAAAGTGCTTTTCATTTTTTTCATTCATTATTTTAGGAATGAATCTGTATTTGCCTTCTGTGAGAAATGATAGTACATTAGTAAGATCAGTTACATACTTCACTCGCTAATAAAGTCTGACATGATCAGGAATTGTTGTGTAGACACTATCATGCTAGTATACTGAACAAGTAAATTCTTGTGATTACCCACATTCTTATGCTTGTTTGTGTATTCATCTAAGTACATTTGAGTGTATTAGCTTATCAGATTGACTGCTTGTTAAGCTACTCCTACTCACACCTAATGGTAATGTGACTAATCATGAGATCTGTTACAAGCATCATTTACTTCTCTGTTATGAGTCATCATAGACCTGAAGTACTGAGATATCCTCTGTTGTAAGTCATTACAGACCTGGATATTCTCATTTGATGCAAAAGATGCCAATGTGACAACCCATTCAAAAGGATGGTTAGAGTTGATCAAATGGTTATCCATGATCATTCTCTATTAAATTAAGTAACATGAACTCTGATTATGCATATTTGTTAGGTAATAAGTTGAGAATAAGTGCTTTCTTGCATGTCTTGATGATGGTTGATCCTCTTTGTCTTGGTATGAGTCACAGCTTGTCATATACCTCTACCATACTCATCCAAGAATTGAAAAAGTAAGTGAGCTGATAGTTTATGTCAAAAACACTCATTTGCTGTCCTTAGATCTTGTGTCTCCTTTGTTGTGATATCACTGACCTGGAACACACTTGATCAGGATTTAATCATTGTCTATGACTATCCACACAATTTTTTATTTTAATGTCTGATCTTATCTAATATGATCTCACTGCAATTAAAGATTCTAGTGTAAATATTAGATTTTTATTCTGCTTTAGTTTTGATTTTCTGCATGTTTTCTTGTATGCAGGCAATATAACAAAGTTAAGTATGATATTCTTATGATCTATTAATAAACTTCTAAGTTTTGAGAAACTTAAAAGTTTAGGGGGAGTAATAATATTCTCAGAAAATCAAAATGAAAATGATCATGTAATCAAAATGAAAATGATCATGTTGAATTGAACGGATGATGCTTTAATTTCAAAGTATGTGTGTGTTTATCAAATGATAAAATGATCTCATAATTTTTAGCAAGGAAAAGCATCTTTGAAAAATTTAAATCAAGACAGATGTTGAAATATTTGGTTGTTCATTTTGAAACTAAGATGAAGGGTCAAACTTGTAAAAAGTTCAAATTTAAGGGTCAAAATTTAAAATTTGAAACTTTGAGGGTCAAAATTTAAATTTGAAACTTTGAGGGTCAAAAGTGTAAATTTTGAAACTTTGAGGGTCAAAATTTAAATTTGAAACTTTGAGGGTCAAAGTGTAAATTTTGAAACTTTGAGGGTCAAAAGTGTAAATTTGAAACTTTGAGGGTTAAAATGTAAAAATATGCAATATTGTTTGAATATTAGTATGAAATATTATTAATTTGTTTAAACAGTGTGCAGGTGGAAGATTTGAAAATTCCAAGTGAATGTGGACATTTCAGATTTATTATACGACTAATAGTGCTTATGCTACTGAAAAGGTGCTTATGCTACTGAAACAGTGCTCATGCTACTGGAACAATGCTTATGCGACCAACAGTGCTTATGCTACTAACAGTTCTCATAAGTCTGAAACAGTTCTCATACGGCTAGACTAATGTGTCTAACAGTACTCATACGACTAGATTTACAAGGCTGTACAGTGCTCATATGTCTAGATACTTGGTGAAATTTTTGACCTAATGAGTCTGAATGATCCTAAAACGACCAACAGTGCTCATAAGTCTAAAATTTTATACTTAGTATAAATAGAACACTTGTGATATTCATTTCATTCTAAATTCAAAAACCCTCATAAAACCCTCATAAAACCCTCTGAACTCTCGAACTGTCGACCTTCTTCGATCAAAAACCCTTATTCATCATTGAATCCATTTGAACAAAAATTCCAGAGTGTTGATAGTATTCTTGTGATTGTGAATGTAAGTGAATGAATCATATTCAACTGATTTCATTTTAAATGAAACATTTTGATGGTCGTTCGATCCCTGTCGGTCGTATGAACCCTAAGACTTGTAAAATCACAGATTACTTCAAATCGAGAGAAAATGTGAAAAATTGATGATTGATTCTTGTTCATCTGATGATTTCGATCATGATATTAGGTTAATCTTGTGATAATCTGATATTTGATTGAATTCTTGATTCATGGTCACCGATGAACATTCTCGGTGATGATGAACCTGTTGAAGAAGATGAACAGTTTCACAATTTTCAAAATAAAATAAAACAAAATTCAAAATAAAATCAAAATTTATAAAAATCATCATCTCATGAATTTAAGAGTTTAATAAAGTGATATAAGATAACATGAACAGAAGTGTTAAACTGTTAATCAAAATCAATCTTGAAAATTCATCTTTTATCAAAATTAAGTGTTTACACTTAAAAATTAAAATTCAAGTTGTTTTTAAAATTCAAATTCAATTTAACACATCAGTTTATAATATCTTAAATCATCATAATTTTAAACTCACAATTAATCATTCGCTTCAAAATACACATTATCTAACATCATTGTTCTTAAATTTTGCAGATGGCAGAACTGAAGTTTGTACCTAAGCATAATATTGTTGCATTTTTGGATGATGAAGCTCAAGATGCTTTTTCTTATGAAGAAATGATCAGATTTCTTCTAAGAACCAAATATGTTTATGCTATGTGTTACCAAACTATAATCTATGACAGACTTATTAGACAGTTTTGGAACACTGCTCGGGTTGAAGTAGAGGATGGAAGAAAATTTGTAAGGGGCTTTATAACCAGAGATAGAATGATAGAAGTGTCTGAAGATTCTATCAGAAATGCTCTAAGATTGGGTGATAATGATCCAGAAGATCAATGTGAATTTTCTTTTGATGAATGCAGAGAAATTTTTATGACTATGGGTCATCCTGATCAGTTTCCTAAGAAACAATTCTTTAGAGCAAGGGTATATAATCACTGGAAGCTTCTTTGTTACATCTTCCAACACTGTTTGTCCAAGAGGAGTGCTGGTTGGAATTCATTTCCTGTGGACATAGCTTCACCTATTGTTGCTTTAGCTACAAACAGGAGATTCAATATGTCAAAGTGGATACTGAATGGATTTGCATTTAATTTGGAAAAAGGAACAAGGCATAAATACTTAATGTATCCAAGATTCCTCCAAATGAATATTAATGAGGAATATCCTGACATTCATGTTTATGGTGTTGGTGGAGATCGATTGGAGTTGGAAAATATGTCTGAAATGACATATAAGAAGTTATCAATGATAACAGGTGCTCAAAATGTTCCTATGTTTGACTGCATGTTAAATGTAGCAAATGATGAAGTTGACATTAATGTGGAGCATTATCATTTGATTGAGGGAGAACCAATTGATCCTGCTGATCTGATAGATGAATTTCCTTTGGAAGAAGATGATCAAGATGATGAAAATGATCAAGATGATGATAATGATCAAGATGATAATGATCAAGATGATGATGATAATGATGATGATGGTGATGAAGCTGAGACTCACCAGGATATAAGTCATGAACCCCCAATTTCTGAGCATGAAAATGAAGCTCAAAATGAAGATGAAGAAATAATGGGTGATGAAGTTCATGATCAGGACAGTGAGCATGAAGCAGTTGATAATGTAGATGCTTTCATTATTGATGAAACTGCTCATGAAGAAGTACATGAAGAGGAACAAGCTCACTTTGAGACTGAACAAGAGATGAATGTTGATGATCAAATTTTTGATTATGAGTTCATTGAGACATTCCAAATTCATCAAGATATACCTGTTTCTACAACCCATGTGGCAGTTCAAACTGAGGAAATTCTTGATGTTGATGAACTTGAAAGTCTAAAAGTTGAAAATGAAGCAAAAGAAAAAGAGATTGAAGATCTAAAGGCAGAGCTTGATTTGTTGAAGAAAGCAAATGAAAAATTGAAAGAGGATAGTTTGTTAAAAGATGAAAAGATTATGTCTTATGCCAAAGACAAAGAAGATGTTATAAAGAACTTTGAAGTTATGATCAAAGACTATGATCTTCTTGAAGAAAAACTCAAGAAATTGACTGAGGAAAATAAAGAGTTGAAAGAAGAGTTGATACAATTGAAAGAATCAGCAAAACCAAAGTCTCCAGAAGTTGAAATTATTTAGAATCCATTCCAATTGATGTTGAGAAGGTATCTGCACTGGAGAAAGGGAAAAGAAAGATAGATGAAATAGATCCAGAAGTTGTACCTGAAACTTCTTCTAAATTTCAAAGAGTTGAAGATGTTATTGAAGAAGGTATTCAAGAAAGTCAAGAACAAATTGCTCAAGATAAAATTGGTGCATTAGAAGATTTAGAAGATGAATTTGATGATGACTGGTATAATGAAGTTCTTGATGATGATGATGTGGTTGAAGAATTTGAAAATCCTCCTTTGGAACATGATCAAGGAGTTGATGATATTCTATCAGATTTTGACGAAAGGTATAACTATCTTGTAAAGATGAAATACAACAGAGTATTTTTAGATGGATTAACAGTTTCTCAAATAAACGATGAATATGAGAAATGCATAGCTGCAGAATCCATTGCTCCAATAGATCCTAATAAAATTGTGATTGAACATGGAGAGTGGAACAGAGAAAAAGAAAGTATTAATGTGGATGAACTCTCAAGTTCCGAGCTGCACCATCCAGATCCAGAAGACATGAGTGTGGTTGCCTTACGATCATGGTTGCAAGCAAGGAATTATCCGTGGAGAAAATTAAAAAGACTTCAATCTGTATCTTTAAGAAATTTGGTTAAAAGTTTTCAAGAAACTGAGAAACAGACTAAAAAGATGATTATTTTGGATACTGACAATCCACAATATCTGGAAATCACAAAAAGAACTAAAGTGTTAAAGCCTCAGGAGATCAAACAGATGGCTCAAAAATCCAGCATGATTGAAAGGAGGAAAGAATTGATGAGCATGTTTCCACAAACAGAAAAACAAGCATACAAAGCTTCTTCTGATCAAATTCAAATTTTTGATAAATCAAGGTCAACTGGTGATTTGGTACGAAATGTGTTACAAAAAGGTCAATCAGTTGCTGAATTGTTAAATGCAATGATTGCACCAGACTTCACCAATCAAGTAAAAATCATAGCATGGAAGTATGATGAAGTGTTTGATGCATTTCTAATTAAAAGAGTGAATGCAATATGTGATGTGTATCATTTTTATGCTAGCATCATAAAACTTCCAGTGCAAGATC